>JAJEJO010000704.1:378662-435863 GCA_020662805.1 Glaucomys volans | reverse complement strand
AGAAGGCATGTTGGAGATCCCAAGGATCAGAGGCTGTTTTCTTTCTCTGGCGAACTCTTCCTTCTTCCTAAAATTAATTTTATATTTCAAAAAAAAAAAATCTAGCAACAATTTTAGCTTCAAATGATTCTTCACCTCTAGCCCTGTCGCCTTCTAGAATGTGTCCACTAGGAGGTAAGTAGCAATTTGGTAGCAAAGTAAGTTCTAGCTGGCCTGGGTTCAAATACCAGCTCAGCCACTCACTTGCTCTGTGCCATTGAGCAGGTTCCTTAAAATCTCTGAACCAGGAAGATGACTCATCACTTTCGAAGTTGCTTTGGGGATTAAATTAAATTAATCAAGGTGATATATAATGAGTGCCTGTCACAGAATAAATTCTGCTTAAATCATAATTAGCATTGATAGCAATTCCAAAATGTAGGTCTTACAAAAGAAAAACTGAGGCCAGTTAAATTGAACAAAGTTCAATTGAACCAGAAAAAGGTTCTAGAACCAGGCAGCATGCTGGGCCTAAATTTGGTCCAGGGTGCCTCATTCTCAGGCTGCATTTATAGCTAGAGAAAAGGAAGGGACATAGGGAAAGAACCTGACAGGGAGTGTGGCTTTTGCCTTATATGGGTGTAGTCTGATCAGTTGGCAGCCTGTGATTGGCTGAAGCTCTGCTATCTGATTGGTTGAGACTCATCTATTATGAGATTATACTGTTAAGTTAGTGTGCAGTTTGTTTGCATACCAAGTTAGGTTGCATTCCTTTACAGAGCAGGGTAGCTTTGGGCCAAGACTTATTACCAAAGGATGGAAACAGACTTAGGCCAAACTTACTAATTTAATAGTCTTTATGAGCCTAGTTCATGGAGTTTTGGGGCTACAGTGAGTTGGTTGGTTGGTTGCTTTCCCACATCTCTGGGGAGTCACTCTCCTTCTCTTCCCTTATATCACACCAGGGCTGAAGTCCCTTCCCAGATGATCCTTCTCACAACAGAGACTGATGCCTGCTACCCAGAGCCAAGCCCTGATCACAGTAACTGCAGCTATCAGTTACAAAACGGGTCGTTTCTATCTGCAGAATAGATCCAGTTGGTATTTTTAGAATGAAAATGGATTTCCTCTCCAGCTTCTGGAGCAGGAGAAGTGGGGCACACCTTGTGATTCCTGGGAAGTTTGAAAAAAAAAAAAACCACAAAAACTTGATGCCAAAGAACATCATCCCAAGAAGTGGCCCAAACCGAAGAGGGGAGTTTGCCAAAGGTCTAGGAGCAGTTGTGATGGCAAAATGTGCTCAGACGTCCTTAGGAACATCCTGAACTTTTGGGGTTGACGTTGGAGAAAACAATCCCTTCAGTGTCTCACAAGCTTCTCCTGGAGCCTCTGCAGTCACAGCAGGGATTCCAGGCCCTCAGTCCATCGACCAGCATCCTCTTCCTCTTGGACCACTGGCCCCCTAACTCTTTTCTACAGTCTGGCTATATGCAACAAAATAAGAAATTTATACTTTTACATTAATCCTCAATTAATCCTTGTTACAACTTGTGGGAAAAGCAGGGCAACTCCTACTTCCATCCATTGAAGTGAGAAACAATTCACTGGAGGAAGACCTTACAAGCAGGGCCTCCAGCTCTTACCCAGTTTCTTTTATTTTATTGGATGATAAAGTTCATGGATAATGCACTTTAGCTTTGCCTGAGGTCCTGCACAGGATAGATTTGTTGCTGTTAGACTTTTAGACAACATTACAAGGTCACAATTCAAAGATTTTGGGGGAAATCTCTCCAGACCCCTCTAGTCCCATGACTGCTTATTCACTGAAGTTCTCCTTGGGGGATGAACTGCCAGGGCAGATCCAAGGATTGGTGAAATGAAAGTTGATTTCCAAGGAACAACCCATTCCCCTTATATGTTATTAAAATTTTTTTTTTGTAGAATTGAATAGTGGTGAAAATTTTTGAGACAGTTGACCTAAATTTTGGATGTGATCTCAAGGTCAAGGTTCTAGAAATAATGAAAACAGCTATGCTTACTTCAGGGAAACAGAAAGGAAGTGAAGCATGGGGTTTTAGTTCAGAAATCATCAAATTTGAAGGAAATCTCAGTCTGTTCAATCCATGCAGAAAACTCTGGCCAAAGAAATATTTATTAGGTTGCTTTTAAAGTGGGTTGGATTTAAGTAGCTACAAAAGCATAAATGTGTGTTTTAGTTTGTTTGAGTCATGAGTCCTGGCATTTTTTTTTTTTTAATTGCATAAAGTGAGTTTCCAGGAGTAGAGCTCCTATTAATACTGAGTCATGGAAAAAAAAGGGAGTTTGACCTAGGACAGTTCAGTTTGCAATCAGGAGCCTGGGAGTGCGGGGTGGGGAGGTGGTGGTTGCTAGCACACTGTTTGTCAATGGCGTAGCCAAGGAGTCTCTTGTCCAGTTCTGCACAACTCTGCTGCTTGGTCAATGTGAAGAATTTGCCTAGTGGTGGCTGTAGGCTCTGTTTTCTCCACCTATTCTAGAACTCTGGGTCTTACTTCTGGGGGTTTGCTGCAGTCAAGGGAAGGATGTTTTCAATTCCTCTTGGCAGGATGACTTATTCCTGAATGGTATCCAAGCACAAAAGGATTTTCCTCAACTTGGTGAAATCATTGAATGTTCTTCTTGACTACTGGGGCTCAAGGTGTTATGGTTCAAATCTATTTAGAGCAATCTGAGATGGGCATCACATGGATTGTCAGCTGGATACCATGTTCTGCAGAGGGGACTGAGTGTGAGAGTGTCCAGCACCCAATGAAAGGCGTGGGTGTTGACCCTGCTAGAGACCAACCATGCACAGGGGTCAGGCGACATTGATGTCAATTCTTACAAGTGGAGATTATTCAGGGTGAGAGCCAGGGTGATCGCAGGCATTGGGACACTCGTGGAAGAGAAGTTTATATACATATATGCTAATACTGTCTCAGTTTTGAATATTTCTAAAAGGACATACAAAAGGACGTGGTTTTCTTTGGGGGAGGAGGCCAGAGGTTCTGGGATAGAAAATGCAATACTTGGCTTTGAATGATTTCTCCAAATGCACCTATTCTGTTTCCATTAGATAACTGGACCAGGTTTCTCTACCTCCATTAGGGGTAACTGTGTGATCTTGGTCATATCATCATACATAACCTAATGTCACATTTCTTACTAGCAGAGCAAGGGATCTGAGTTGGAGACTGTTGAACACCTTTTCTTGTTCCTTCTAAGGATTAATTTTAAGACAAAAGCATAATAGGAGGTAAGTTGTTTTCAATTTAAAACAAGTTTCTTTTTAAGATGTTTACATTGGCAGTGATGCCTACAAGAGTGGAGGCAATGCCTCCTCCACCCACAGCTAAGGCAACAGAGATGTGAATGTCAATCACATGTCACTCCCTGTCTCTTAATGAGGGCAAATGTGGAGATTGCATTGCTTCCAGTAGATATGACAGATGTGACAGAAATCCCTCTGTTTGTGTGGCTGAATGAGATTATTCACATCTTTTTAAGTCAAGCCAAAAATCTGGATTCAGGCTAACAGCTGGAGGAAGCCAGGAACCTATTTGATCAGAACCATGAAGCCTTCAGGATTCTCCCAGCAAAGAGCTTTTTTTTTTGGAAACTCTCTTCTTGCTGGACATTAATCCCAACCAGGGCTTTGGAAACTACTATTGATGGCCGGTTGGTGATGCTTTTTAGAAAATACTTCCAGGATGGAAATATTCATCAGTTACCAAGCAAAGGAGCTTAAATAGGTTGTGATTTCTCCTCTCAGTGGAGGAATTAAATATGCCGTGTGTTAACATCCGGTTAAGGCAAACACATAAAATGGGATCAGTTCTAGAAGGGCTGGACCTCACTGTGCTGAGTCAAAGCTTAGTTTTTCTAAGACTGTGGTTTGAAGGGCCCCAGGAAGAGGGAGTCAGAGCTGCAGGGTCTGGCCTGTGTCCCAGGAAAGACCTCACTTAGGGCCATTGCCACTGTGTGCACACAGCCCCTGGGGTCTTCAGGCTGTTTTGAACTGAGGTCAGATACTCAACTGCAATGGTTTTCAGAGATGTTCAGCCTCCCAAGGGCAGGTTCGTCCTAACCAAACTCAACAGGCTATTGAAATCCAAAATGCCAAACTGTTAAAGGACAGTAGGGACATCTCTTCCTGATGACTTATGACTTATGGATGTAACTGTGGGACCTAATTCATCATGTAAGGGCAGCTTGGAGAACATGAAATTAATGCCTCAGGAGTGCAGAGGCCTTTTGGAACTTTCTGGCAGTATATAGTGCAGCTGTGAGGGGTGTGATTCCTGGACCCATGTTGCCCAGGACGAGGTCCCAGCAGTAGAACATTGTTGGTGCTGGAGAGGTTTCTTTAAATTTTCTGTCTCTGTTTCCTTATTGATGAAATTGGTCTAATTTCATTGGATAATTTCAAAGTCTGAGAGAGATGAAATGAGCTTGCTAGGCATCCAGAACCGTGACAGGCACATGGTGAGCCCTTGGAGTGTTAGCTGCCATTGTCATCCTCGCCGCAGACTTTTAGGGAAAGAAGATGACAAACACTTAATTGCATTGCTGACCACACAGTTTCTATTGCAACTACTCAGCTGGGCTGCATAACAGAAAGGCAGTCATATACAATAAGTAAATGAGGGGGTGGGACTATGTTCCAGTAGAACTTAATGAAAGCAAATGGTGGACAGGATTCTGTCCTGTGGGCTAAGGTTTGCTGACCCCTCATTTATAAAATCCCCATGCTAATGGAACAGTGTTCAAATTACTGAGTGTTATGATTTGGATCTTAAATGTCCCCCAAAAGCCCAAGTGTTAAGGACTTGGTTACCAGCCTGTGGTGTTAATGGGTGATGTGGCACCTTTAAGAGGTGGGGTCTAATGGGAGGCAGGTAGGTCATTGGGGGCGTGCACTTGAAGAGGCCCCTTCCTGTTCTCTCTTTGCTTCCTAGTCACAATGAGGTGAACAGACCTCCTTGGCCCCACACTCTCTCCAAAGTCCCAAAGCAATGGGACAAGTGACAGTAGATTGAAACCTTAAGCCCAAATAAATCTTTCCTTTTTTAAGGCAGTTATCTCAGGCATTTTGTCACAGTGACAGAAAGCTGACTAACACATTAAGAGTAAGGGTTAACAAGAGGGATGTTTAGATTTCCCTTTACTCAATAAGTATTCCATTCTTTGGAAGGATGGAATGGGCAGGTAGGGAGACCAAGGCACCCATTCCCATAAAGTTGGCAAATTTGACTTGATTAACCCTTATATTTAGTGCCTTTTCTCATCCCTGCCTAGCCCAATACTTACATGGGTGGAAGAAATCCAATATGATCATATGCAGATGAGTTAGGAACATAAATTCCTAGCCAAGGACTAGCCTCCAGTGAGGGTATTAAAGAAGCATGAAGGACAGAATCTCCATTCAAAGGGGATTGGTGGTCAAGTGTTGGATGCTTCTATCCCATCAACTGCATTCTGTCCAAGGGAAGTGATGAATCAGCAGCTCTCCTTCTCCAAGAACATCTTCCAGAGATAGCAAATGTGATGGCTGGAGTTCTAAGTGCCCCTAACACAGCAAGAGGGTCACTACCAAAAGCCCCATGCTTGAGAGGGACAAACACTGAAACCGAAAGACATCATTTAAGATTTATTTTCCATCTTATAAGTTGTTTTGCTTTGTTTTGTTTTTAAGTTTGGACAAAAATTGAATATAAGGGAATCATGGGAGAAGCTTGCATGAGCCAAACTAGATCCCTCCAAGCCAGAGGATGTTGTGAAGAGGGGAAAATCAGGCCTGTTCTTAAGATCCAGAGAAAGTTGCTTTTGTTTAAAGCTGACTGTCCCAAATCACCCAAAGTGGGAGTCTAAATAAATAATTGTGTCCCCTCCCTTCCCTTTGTTGGGAGGGTGTCATTTGGAACTTCCTAGAAATTCTGAGTCAGGAAAGTGTGACTCTGGAGTTGGGAACTTGTCCTCCCTGGCTTTTTGGGTGCTTGGTCTGGTGCTTTTCCAACCCAGGACACTGGGCTCACAGTGTGCTGGTTAGCAGGGAGGGGTTCCTATGGTTTTGGAGTTGGGGATCCCTTGGGTGCTGGCCAGGCTCTGGATGTGAATGGGTAGGACTTCAAACATCGTTTTCTTAAGTTTACATTAAACAACTTCAAAATAGCTCAGTGTGTGATGCTATGGCTTTAAGATGTCCCCCAAGTTTCATGAGTTAGAAACTTAATCTCTAAATTCTTATGTTAATGATATTTGGAGATGGAACCCAATGGGAAGCATTAGGTGGAGGACTCTGCCCTCATGAACAGGCTCATTCACTCATGGATTGGTGGCTTGATGGATTATTGAGGAAGCAAGCTCTCTCAGGTCCCCCTGCTCTGCCTCCCAGGTGATGCCCTCTGCCATGCTATCTTCCAGCACTGGGAGGGGGCACCATGCGTTTGGACTTCCCAGACCCCTGACCTATGACATAAATATGCCTCTATTCCTGGCCAGTGACCCTGTCTAACATTCTTTGTAATGTCAGATAATGAACTAGGCATGAGGTGTCCAAGGCTCCACGCATGTTCTTGCTTCAAGCTGAGGAAGTGTTGGGGGTGAGCTGGGCTAACCTGCAGCTCCCCAGCTTCTCCACAGGGACGTGGACAACGTGTGTCCTGGGACACCTGACTTTCCTGGTTCATTCCCTTACAACATCCCCTCCAGCCATGTTGTTACCATTCATTTGGTTTTTCTCACAGCTGTCCTGGGCAGGAGACTGACCTTTCTTCTAGGTGACCTTTCACGCATCATGTTTTATCCATGTGGTGTGAGTCTACGTACATTTCTGATTCTCAGTTCTAGCTTGTTTCTGTTCTAATTTTCTTTGTTGTGTGCATTTATAACTTTTTTGGTTTGGGTTTAAAAAACCATCTTCTGTATTTTCTAATTTTGAGGGGTGCAGCAACAGTGGATGTAGGGGATCAAAAGAAACAGAGTTTCCCAAACTCTCAAGGATTGAGAACTCTGCTGTGTCCTCAGTATCTGTGATCTCACTGGATCATTTCAACGTCACTTCAAGGAAGGAAAAGGTAAATATTACAGTTATTAGGTTTAGTTCACACGTGGGAAACTGAGGCAGAGAAGTTAAAGTAGCAAATGCTCAATTTACAAAACCTGTAGCTGAGTCAAACCTTGAACCCAGGTCTTTGGTGTCTCATTAAACAAAACTCTTCAGCTGTCCCTATTCCATACTCTCTTTTCTTTCCTACCATATTTCACCACATAATCATTGCAGATTTCATGCCAAATACTTTTGTGAAAAAGTGGGTTGTGGCCATTATGTGAAGCTTTTTCTTCTTATTAAAAAGGTGCCAGTATTACTTAAAAATCACTTATGACGAAGCTGTCTTTGGTGCAGGATTAGGGTGCACGAAATACTTATGAATATAGGTTAAAATCAAATCATCCAAATTGAACATCATTTCTTCATGACCGTTTAAAGAACACTTTTCTGATCTGAAATAAAAGCTAACACACAAGTTGTTATTGATTTTTGCATTAGAGTTGAAATATTGCACTTGAGAAAATTGACTCCAGTGTTGCAAAGTACGGACTTGCAACATGCAGACTTGTGTGTCTGGAGATTCTGAACCACTATCTTTTTTGTTTTCTGAACATGCTGTCCTCGGTGCCACTCATACAAACTGTGTTCACATTAGTACTGCAACATTCTTTTCTTTTTTTATTTTTGGTGCTGGTGATTGAACTCAGGGGCATTTAACTGCAGAGCCACATCCCCGACCTGTTTTATATATATATATATATTTTACTTAGAGACAGGGTCTCATTAACTTGCTTAGGTCCTTGCTAAGTTGCTGAGGCTGGCTTTGAACTCACAATCCTCCTGCTTCAGCCTCCCGAGCTACTGACATTACAGGCATGGGACCCCTCACCCAGAAGTGCTGCAGCATCCTTAACAAACCAAGCCAGCTGGATTTTGGAAACACAATGACAATATGTGTGCACTGAGAATTCTAGGCTCCAGGCTCACAGTGAGTAAGGAGACAATGTGTGTCCCATGTGCCACTGCTGAATACATTGCTGCTCTGTTTCCCTTTAAAGCAACACAACAAACAGAATTTATACCATGTGATAATTATGCGATGGACCAATTTTTGGACTGAAAACACAAGATTATGCAGGGGTGATGATGATGCTGTGAAATCCGGTACCTTTTTTTCATTTTGCGTTTTATTTTCGTCAGTAATGGAAGGCTAACAATTGCCCATCTTCTCATACACTTTTAACTATTTGGAATAGAGTTAATAATTTGGAATTATTCCCCTAAACAGCAAAAGTGGACGTGTTATCTATTGCTATTGAAAGTATTTCCTCAAGTCTTAGTTTCTAGAACAGTGGTGATTGTTTTTTAGCTGATGGCTTCTGAAGGCCAGCATTCAGGGTGGTTTCTGGTTTAGGTCTTTTCATATGATCAGAGTCAACACCTTGGCCAGGGATGCTGTCAATCAGAGCTGAGTGTGACTGAGTGATGGGCCTCCTAGATGACTCATAGCTGGCAAATTGGGGCTGGCTGTTGGCAGGAGGCCTCAGTTCATGCTGCACCTGGTCTCCTCCACAGGATGGCTGGTTTGTCTTCATGACGTGGCAACTGGCTTTCTAGGTTCTATCCCCACAAAGTCTGCAGAGGAGGCTGCTATGACTTCTATGACCTAGCCCTGAGACTCACCTGTACTCATTTCTGCAGTTTTATTCTGATTTAATAGTTCAATGTGAAGGGGCATAAATACTAGGTGGGGATTATGGACTTGGGGGAGTTGTCATGGAGACTGGTTACTGCAGGTATCCTCATAGCCCTGTGTGCAATGTGGCGTTCACAGCCCTCAGCTGGTGCTACTCAGGCCCTGTGTTTGAGGGTGCTGCTTCTTTGGACTATCCTTTGTGCTCTGCCTTCAGATCCTTCATCCCTGGATACAGCTACACCTCCTCCCTAATACCTGCAGAAGTTCTTGGACTCAGGACTTCATAATAACCACAACGACACCAGTTGAGAACCTTATCTAGATGGTTAATTGACATGAATATGCTTACATCCAATTAGTTGTAAGACCAAGTGTACCCTCATTATCCTCATGTTAACTACTGGTCCTCATCAGAGGCCTGTGGACATTTGGTGCTCTGGGGACCAATGATAGGGTGTCCATCCTTCCCCTGATCTTTCTCTTTGGTTAATGCTGATGGGCTTCTGCATTTTACAAGATTCATTCGATTTCATACTTTTAATTCAGCTGATACAGAAGTGATAAATATTTTTTGCCTCTCTCCCTATTGTTCAAAAATCACCTTTAACTGACCAGAATATATCTGTGGAGTCCCGCAGGTCCATTAACTATATTTCTGGTGCTCTAGATCCTTACGTTCTTGTTCAGTCCTCACTCATTCTTACATTCATTACACTGTGACTGGGTGCAAGCTCTATTGCCAGGCCTGGATGCAAGTCTCTTTGCTGTCTTGTTGGTTGTTGTGTGATGGGTCAAATATTGCAGGCTTGAGCTGGTCTCTCCTTTAAATTAGGCTCCCCTTGTGCCTTCTGCTAAATGTCCTTATGCAAAGTAAAAGCTGCTTGCAGCACAAGGAGATGAAATTTCAGAGGCAACTTTATTGTAGATGTAGAATGGTCCCCATTCCTTTCTGGAATGGTCCCTGGAAAGATCTTCCACATTTTGGTGTAGGTCTCCTCTACTGTTTCAATGTCCCCTCAGTTGCTGATGCTCCAAGAGTCAGTGGTTGTTTTGGGTTGTTTGCTCCGTTCCTGATTTTCTTTTTCTTTTTCTTTCTCTCTTTCTTTCTTTTTTTTTTTTTTTGGTCTGTTTACAAAGTACTTTGGTCCTTTGGTCCTCTACCAAGAATCTATATATCATCTGACACTTGTGTATCTTCCAATACAGATAAGATTAAAAACAACTCTTTTAAAAGGCAGAGTGGCTGCTGGAAGTAGGTAGAAGGTCAGGAATATGAAAACCATTGAAGAGACTGAAGAACCCACAAAGTTAAAGCTAATCATTAGAAAGGGTAGCCCTCTGGAGACACTCAGGGGCAGGGCAGACTTGGTTAAGGGAAGCAACACAGCTGAGGCATGTCAGTCACCCTGCATGAGACCAGGCTCACCTGCACCATGACATGTGGTCCCTAGAGAGGAGGCCCATGCTCATAAAGTTCCACCCAGGATCTGGAGACAGGGTCTGTGTGACAGTGTGAAAGTGGGTGCTTTTTGGTCAGAAGTAACTTCAACTGGAGAAGGGTGGGCCACCAGAGCTTGAGGGTGTAAAGTGGGTTCTCCTGAACTAATTCAGAATGGCAGATCCATTTCTCAATTAAGCTAACAAAGAATGGGGGAGGGAATGAGACCCCAGGGCCACCCATGTCTGACTTTTATCAATTCCATCATCTCTTGGGTGGTTATTAGTTTTTCCAATGGTTCTGCTGTCATGGAGGCTCTGCAAAGTCATTGTGATTGACAGGTCAATTGCACAGTCTCCTGTGGAGAGAGGATGGTTTGGTGAACGTGTGTGTGCATGTATGTGATAGTGGCTTGCATATCAAAGTCACTAGCTTCCTCCCCATGTGAAACCTGATGAAATATGAGAGTGACAACAGAATTCTTGCCTGGCTCTTCCCAAGCCAATGGAAGGATAGTTTTCTGTGCTCTCCCCATGGAGCCTCCAAGGCCATCTTTACACCAAACTCCAGGACTTTTTCTAAAACATGTTCCAATTACCCAAAGAGAGCTCCTTCAAGGGAAAACCAAATGAATTATTGAAGTAACACATTTAATTCCATATTTGCATTAGTTCCACGAGAGGGTGAATAATAAACATATTCAGTATGAGTCATGAGGTTTCACTTTAACTGGGGGCTCCAACATGTGAGGTCTTTGACAACCACAAACCACCCACTGCTACCTTCTCATTTCAGCCTTTGAGGCCTTCAAATCAGGGAACCTGTTTTTCAGAGGTAGCTGATTGTGCGGACTCTGTGATGGGGACAAGGAAATCCAACATGTTTTGGTTGGATCCAGCCACCTGTGCAAACACCATGCATTGCCATGAACTGCCCCACATGGTGGGTCTCAACAGCCCTTTTTTTTAATTGGTTCTTTTTAATTCTACATGACAGTAGAACCCATTTTGATATAATTATACAGGAGGGAAAATATCTTTTCTTTCACAATGTAGATTCACACTGTTCATATAATCTTACATATACACAGGGTAATACTGTCTATCTCAGTCTATTATTTTTCCTTCCCCCACCTCCTCCCGTCCCATTTTCCTCTATACCATCCATACTTCCTCCATTCTTTTCTTATCACCCCATGACCCCCACCCCGTTATGTATCAGCATCCACTGATCAGAGAAAACATTCAGCCTTTGGTTTTTTGGGCTTGGCTTATTTCACTTAGCATGATATTCTCCAACTCCACCTATTTACCAGCAAATGCCATAGTTTTATTCTTCTTTATGGAACAGCCCTATTTTAATAAAAGAGTAGCCAACTTGATGTGGGGCTCAGTAGAAGTCTCCTGGTGAACCTTGAAGCACTTGATGAAGAAAGATTCCCAGGGCCCCTGTGAGCATGGATCTCACACATGGCCCAGACCTTCAGGATTGGTCATCCCACTTTAAACTACTTCATTAAGCTAGAAACAAGACCCCACGACCCCCTGAAGATTGAAGGTCCATTTGTGTTCCTCGTTGTTCTGGACAAGATGGCTATTGTGCAGGAAACTCTCCCTACAGTGATGGCCTACTGTTTGCCAGTTGGGTCCTCCAGTCCTAACATCTCTAACTTTTTATCCAAAGCTTTGTTTTGGTTGACCCTTGGTTTCTCTTCTTATTCACCCCCTCAGTTTATTATAAGCCTGTAGTCAATGGAGAGAATTTAGCTAATGGGCAGAAAATCCAGAAGAAATTCTATGAGTTGGGTTTATCTGGTTATCTGCCGAATGCTAACACTATCACCCACTTCCACAGGGGACTTTCAGGACAGACACTGGATACCCAGCTTTTCATTACTACAAAATACCAGAGGCAGGCTAACTTTATAAAGAAACTTTATAAAGAAAAGAGTTGATTTGTTTGCAGTTTTCGAGGTTGAAAGTCCAAATGGCATGGCCCAGGCTCTGGTGAGGACTCTCACCCTGGCATCATCACCTCATGGCAGATAGTAATAATGCAAATGCATGAAGGAATGAGTGATCATGTTCCTGAACAGGAAGCCAGAGAGTTGGGTGGGGCCAGGTGCAGGCTCTGACAACCACCACCTCCTGAGAACTAGCTCTTCACAGGAGAAGGAGAACTACTGAATCCCAATCAAGGGCAGCACCCTCAACTGATATAAGGACATCCCACCAACCAAGCCCCACCTCCTAAGGGTTCCACCATCCTCAGCGCCACCACTCTGGGTTTGAATCTTTCAATGCACGAGACTTAGAGGGACACATCAAAAAACATATTCAAACCACAGTCACAGGGAATAAAGGGTGCCACATCTTGAGTATGAGCCTCAGAGAGGAATGTGAGCAATGCTTAAAAGTTGGCCAGAGCTGAGGTGGGGGTGTTGGGGTGGGGCACAGAGAGGAGCTGAAATTCTAGCACTTTCATCGAATGGGTTAACCAGTGTTTTATGACACATGATCTATTTTACCTTTTCCCTTTTTTGTGTGTGTGCATATATTTATACATAAATGCACACACATGTACAGAAGTGTATTTGCATGTATATGTATATTCATATACATGTGTGCATAAATTTATATGCATATGTACATACATGTATACACAGATATTTCTGTTTATTTATATACACACTAAAATCAATCCACACTTTGCTTTGAAAATGATGTCTTCAGAATTGTTTACCAAAATCTTTAAACCAAGTTTTAAGACAATAGGTAAATGAAGGCTAGGATGTAGCTCAGTGGAAGAGGGTTTGCCTGGTGTTAGTGAGGCTCTGGTTTGATCACCAGCACTGCAAAATGAATGAATGAATGAATGAATGAATGAATAAAATAAAAAATAGAAAAAGGAATATAGGGAAAAATCCCTATTCTATAAACATAATGCATATCTCTGAAGTTCTGTGGAGACAGGATCTGTGAAACCCTACCCCTGTCACTCCATGGGGTCTGCACATCTGGCACCAGGGGACAGCAGGCTGAGGGCAAGCTCTCTGGAAGAAGAGAACCCAGGAGGCAGGGGGCGAGGTCAGGGCTTGTCTGAGCCTTGTCACCTGTGGCCTGTGATCTGAGACATATCACTCTCACTCTCTGAGCTTCAGTTTCCCTCTGTAGAGAAAGGATGCCCTCAGTGATCTGCACAGTCCTGACAAAGCTCACAGTCCATGACTTAAAGTCACTGGGCAATAGAACCTCAGTGGGGGTGGGTTTCTGGCTTCAAGTCCACCCTGCACATGCAGAGATGGGATGGCAAGGATTCAGGGCTGATATTCTTGCTGCCTGGGTTTGCTTCACAATTTCCTAATGAGACTTACAGTAAATCAGGCTGGGAACACATCAAGAGCTGTAATTCTAGCTCTTTCATTGAACAGCTTTATGATCTCAAGCAAAGAACTATTAAATTGACCCTCTTGGTTGATCAGAATATCTACCTCTCAAGGTTATAGTTAGCATGTCACCTATAAGAATACCTGGCTCATAGTGTGGTTCAGAGCCAGTAGCCCGGATCCTGTTGTTTCTAGCATTCTCCACAGTGAGTTGAGAGTGGTGTGAGAATCGTGGCCCGTGGAGAATGCAGACCAGAGCCTGGAGTCATGGTTTCTGAGTTGTTAACAAAACAGCTGTTAACAGGACCAGCACTGAGATTTTCCAGAGAATTTTTGATTTCAGCTTCTTGGCAGTGTTTTTAAAGCTCTCAATATCACAGCAGTGAACATTTTTTCTTCTTGAATGGAAGACTGAGCATTCTTGTCTATGGGAGCGTTTCCTTTGGCTGGCCATTCAGCACAGCAAGATCCTACTACACACCCCAGTGCAGAAAGCCCCCGTTTTGACTCTTTGAGGATTAACTTCAAATATAGAGTCAATGAGTTCAACTTCTCTTGATCAGGAAACTTTCCTCATCAATATATGTATAAAAGTAATATTTCAAATTTTCTAACTGATATGGTTTTCATTTAGGTCACTTTTGTCATGTGTGTGCTTTTCTCAATTATTGTCAAAATATACAGAGACATAAAAGCATAAAAACATAATCTCTCTCCTTATAATAAATACTTATATTAGTAAACTTTTCTTATTTCTAAATGTCAACTTATCTCAAGGGGTGGGGGGAGAGGCAGAGAATTATCTATTGGCTCATAAAACAATAAAGTAAGATCCAGAAACAGAAAATAACAGCTTCAGGCATGGCTGGATCCTGGGGCCCCTGGGTTTTCTTATCTTGATATCTTGTCCGTGTTTTCTTCATATGGTTTGCCTATTAGCTGCTGGTAGCTCAAGGTGTGCCATATATTTCCTCAGCAACCCACATGAGAAAAGTAATTCTGGTTGAAAGAGCCTGAGGAAGAGTCTGCCACTCTAGCATGTCCTGTGCTCCTGTGTGGACCAGTCACTGAGGCTGGGCAGATGATATAATCACCTTGATGAGGCCTGGGTGACGTGTCCACATCCCTTCTATGTAGAACTCAAATGGTGTGAGTGGAATTCCAGTAGCCTCATTTCCAAAAAATAGCCAGAAACCTTCTTCTGGGTTCCTTCTTAGGGAAACGGTGCAGGTAAATGGGCGATTGATTCCCATCCATCAGGAGCTCAACTTTCCTGGAGCGCAGGGGTGGGGCGCAGCATCGCGCTCCATAGTTTTAAAATCTGTGCTCTTACGCATAGGGTCGAAAGTAGAAACCAGGTTGGAATGAAAAGTTGGAAATTCCTTCTTGAAAAGACGCAAACCTTTGCAGGACGTCTCTTCTCAGCCAAGGTCGAGTGCTTCCCGTGAGAGGCGCTGACCGCCGGCATGGTTGGAGTAGCGCTCACCTCTGTACCATTTCTGATGCCGCTGGATCTGAGACGGTGCCCCCGTGGCAGCTGCTTCTTGTTCTTTCCAGCTGTGCGGGGGCAGAATCACCAGGGACGCTGCCCCGTGGAGGAAAACCCCTGGAGGAGCCAGACAAGTCATACTTTCTCAGGACTCTGCTGACTTGAGAGCTCCAGGAGTGAGTGTTGGTTGAAATCCCCCTTTGAGTGAGAGTAATTTTTTTTAAGATAAAAAAAAAAGTCGATTGGGGAAAATGAATAATATGATCCCTTGATTATTGAAAGGCTTAAAATCGTGCCATGTGCATGGTCTCCCTTCGGGAGGGTGGCAGGCTCTGTGTGCAGTGGAGAAGCTGAGATGTCTCCTGAGTCACCTGGCCAACCTCCCAGGCTAGCTCAGATCATCACTCTCTCAGACACATTTTGCACAGCTTTGTGAATTTATTTTCACATCCTCCTTGGGAAACCAGGCCCTCCGTAAACCAACAGATCTCCGTTTTGTACCTTCTAAAGTTTAAAAACTCACTGAAATACAAAGATGTTTTAATTTTGCTTTCTTGAACACACTTCACATCCTCTGGGGTCTTCCAGGTCACCCAGCCCTGTGTGCTTCCAAACAGTCACTCCCTGTGTTTTCCAGTGTCCTTTGACCTCCTTTCAAGTGACATTGACCTCCTTTCAAATGTACATTTATCAATTTCCCCTTTTCAAAGAGGTCTTTGAAGTTCCCTTCCTTGTGACTGGAAGGTCTTCCTTCCCACAAGGCACAGCAGTTACTGAAAGGTTGACTGGAAGTGGTTCTTGGCTTTGTCCACATGGGGATGCCTACCTGCACACAGGTGGACTAAGGACAGAGGTATGAGGCCTCCCGGAAGCTTCCACATTTCTTCCTCTATGAGGATCCCCAAGAAACAGCCAAACCCGTATTTCAAAATTCCACAACAAACCCGGTGTCTTCTCTCTTGACCACTTCTCTCCTGCCGGGTTCCTTCTTCTTGGAGTTGGATGGCAGCTGAGTGTCAGCCTGGGATTGCCAGTGTCCCTGCTAGCCCAAGGGGCCACAGGAGCCCATACCAGGTCTGGTAGGGTGCTGGTGACCTGTGCACTCTTGGCCCCAGGACTCTTGACAAAACGTCATTTCAAGATTTGGAGTTTTTCTGGATGAAGACTGGTCCTCTGTCCTACATTTAATGATTTTACAAAATTGCCTGTTTCTGATGTGCTAATGGTGAGGGTCAGCTGCATGCACTCTCAGGGGTACTGTGATGATCAAATGAGAGGAGACCTGTAGAATCAGAGGGACCCCTGTCCTCACCGCCAGTCTCTCTTCAGGGAAGGCTGGATGCCCTTGTCTGCTTAATGGAATGACTGTGTCTGCTTGCTGGCAGAAAACCCAGGAACTTTTGAACAGGGATCAGTGTGAGCCAGACACTTCACTTCTTTGGATTCTCACACCCATCCCATGTGGAACTTATGGATGCCATGTCATTTTGACAATGAGGAATCAAAGGTACTTTGGGCAGGTCCTTTTTGCGTCAATCACCTATGCTTGAGATGGGGGAGTCACTCCTGCCCCTCTAAATGGCTGTTACCACACTCTCAAAGTTGTTGGGTTTTGTATAAAATAAGGCCATCTGGAGAAGCCAAAATCACAGAGTCACTGTGCCTACTCTTATTAGGCACCTAGAGTAAACTTTGTTCAGTATACTACTGACTTCCCACCCAAGGACACTCCCCTCAGCCATCTCTCTGAACATACGATGCATAACCTTGAGCTCTGCATGTTCAGGAATGTGTCCACCTCCTTGTGATGATGAGTCTTTCTTGTACCAATATGTATGAGTTTCCCCAACAAAAGCCCCTTGCTTTATTTGTTGGGGAGGCACTACTTTGAGTAGCTCCCGTGCACGCCTTAATTTTTGCAAGTATCTGAACTTTCTTCACTTTCTAACCTCCTTGTTTTGGTGATTAGCCTTGCAAATTCATTGTGTTCAGTTACAGAGGGACGTCTCATTACCAAACCTGCCCTTTTCCCACTGTGTCCATCGACTATTTTTGCAGTGACAAAATACCTGATACACTCAACTTGAAGGATGAAGGATTTATTTTGGCTCAGGCTTCAGAGGTTCAGTCCATGGTTGGCTGACTCCATTGTTCTGGGCATGAGGTGAGACAGACCATCATGGCAGAACGAAATGGAGGGAACCCCAGAGGAAATTTACTCAGTTCATGGCATTCAGGAAGCATATATATATGAGAGACAGACAGACAGATAGGGCTGGAGACAAAATAAACCCTTCCAGGACATACCTCCAGTGATTTACTTCTTCCAGCTAGGTCCCAATTCCTAACAATCCATTTGAATGATTAATCAACCAAATGGATTAACCCACAGATGAGATTAGAGTCCCAGTAACCCAATCATTTCCTAAAAGCCCACCTCTGGATGTTGCTGCATTGGGGACCAAGCTGTTAAGTACATGAGCCTTTGGGGAACATTCCACATCCAAAGCATAACACCCACTATAATGGAATCATTTGTAAATACTCTTATTCAAAAAATGTTAGAGTTCTGCAGGAAGCAATTGAAAGCATGTGTGAGATTATCTGGGACCAGTTAACAGAGGCACTGAGCTGGGGTGGGAGGGGGGTTCAGTCCTAGCCCTGCCTCCACCGTGTCCTTGTGTGGGGACCAGACTCCTCCTGGTGAGGTTGCATCTGGTGGTAAGATGCTGGAGGAGGGCTAGACGTGCTCCAGGTGGCTTCCTTGCTGGAAGAGATGACTTTCCTTGGTGAAATTGAACATGACTGCCTTCTCTCTGCTGTTCTTGCAAGACATCAAGTGGGGAACCTTGGGTGTGTTCCAGCCTCTGCCCTGAGGCTTCAAATCAGAGTAGGAAGATCAGAAAACAAGTCAGAAGGCCAGAGCTGTCACCTCCTAGCTGTGGGACTGGACTCATTTCTTTAATCTATCTGAGTCTCAGTTTACTCTTCTGTAAAGTGGGCTTATTAGCCCCACATCATACAATTATTGTGAGAGTTTTTAAATAAAAATTATAGAAGGTTATGTTGGACTGAGCTCTTGAATTGGGCTCCAAGGGGCCTAAATTAAAAGTAAAACCGAGCCACTCATGCTAAAGTTTGATGTCTCCAAACTGAAACTAAGCTGTTTTTTGACTGTCCCAAAATCCAGGAAAAATTTGAGGTCACAGGCAACTTTCCCAAATAGGAGATTTCACTTGGCAGAATAATGAAGTTTCCTCTGCCATTAATCCTTACATCCTTTCATCTTTTCTAAAAGCAAAATAAAGTAGTCCAATGTTAAGCAATCAGTTATTTCCCTCTTGTTCTGTCTCTTTCGAAATGACCAATCCACTTTTTCTTCTGTTGTTTCTGCTTTCATTTCTCTCTTTATAAAATCAATTGCCTCTGTCTCATCTTCAGGACACAATGAAGTGTTGTTTGATTCTAGGATCAAAAACAAAGTCAATTAAAATATTAGAATTGTTGTAATTTTGCCCTTTGACAGAATTAGATAAGGCTTGTAAAGTTTCCATCACAGAAGACAGTTGACAAATGTTAAGTGACATCTCCCTCCCCCCTCACACCTGGAGAGCACTTGCTCTCTCTCTCTCCTTCTACCCACCCCATTCTTACACCTTTTGGACAGTCCAGTGACCTTGTGAAACCTCAGTCTCCTTAGTTACAGGGGAAAAACAGTAGAGTTGCTTTAACAGTCAGGAAACTAAATTCTAAATTAATGCTCTCCATCCTAAAGCGATTACCCCTGTGTTGGCTGAAGGGCTGAGCTGTTAGGAGCAGAGGAAACTGAGTTTCTCCCCTTCCACGGCTTCTCAAAGATCCTTCACCCAGTTGCAGAGATGGACTGTAGTTGGCCACTGCCACCACTCCCAGAGGATGTGACCTGGAGTTAAGTCACTGTCATTGGAGGATTAGGCCTGTGACCCCTCTTTCTCTCTGCTGTAGAACAGTTCTCATATCAACAGTAACTCAGACAGCAACAAGAGCAAGAGATGACTTCAGAACCAAAGTCCTGGGCAGTGAAGTGACTTGTCCAAGATCCTAAAGCTAGTCTTTGCCTACGTCATGTGTATGAATAATTCTTGGGACAAACAGCAGCAGCCTCTCAACAAATATTTGCAATGATATGTGTTTTCTTCGGGTTCCCTTGATTTTGAGCTCCCTATTATAACATCATCTAGCTTAACTGCAGAGTGTCCTCTGGGACTCACTCGCAGGGCAGAAGCAGCTCACTGGCTCCGTCATTGTGGGGGAAGGGAACTGGAAGGAGGTGCAGGTCCCCTCCGCATGTGTCTGTCTTTTCTTGGATATTTCCAGGTATAAAATGTGTTGGACAAAATAGATGGTTTTCATACCTTTTGGTTGTGCAATGTTCTAGAATTGGAGCCCTTGGGTCAGAAGAAATTTTCATGACACTTCAAAATATAAAAAACAAAAATTCAAAACCACTCCAGTTGAAGTCGAGGGGAGAGGCTCTTCAGGCTTCCCCCAAAGCCATTGTGGAACCCCAAGGTTCTTAGACCACAGTCTGAGAACTGCTGGACTGGCAGTTCTTGGAGATGCTCTATTGGATGATAAGTGTGTGAGATGCATCTGGGGTGCTCCCAGAGACCTACTCTTCTCTAGGGTCCTCCCAGGAACATACATTCCCCTAGCATGTGAGGGAACTCCCTTCACTTCCTGCCCAGGTGCTACCAGGTGCTAAGTTGGTAGGTTTCAGGGTTGACAGAAGGCTAGGATTGACCTCTTAGTCAAGGAACTTTTCCTTATGTTCACAGGAAGTGCTTCATGAGTACTTGATGAACAGGTAAGGAAACAACAGTGCCTGATGCCCAATCCTCAGTCATAGACATGTTGCACCAGACCCCCACACATAAGGAGACAAGGAAAGCTTGTACTTCATCTACTTCTTCGGGTTTGGACAGATGCTGTTAGGGACCTCAGTGACCTGCTGCAGTGTTTCTGTAACTCATTAATGGGTTACGATCCTGGGAAGGCTGGTGAGGGGCTGCTTACTGCCACTCCACCCACCTGCACTAAGGATACATGAATGTCCCTCACGCTACATCAGTGGTTAGCAAACTGTGACCCATGGGCAACCATGGCCTGTCACTGTTTGTATAGCCCAGGGCAACAGGCCCAGCACTGTAAACTGTGAAACCCAAGCTGAGGTGTCCACCCACACCCCCATTCCCCATTTGGCTTCTAGCACCTGCCTCCCTGACCAGAGGAGTCATCTTGCACTACCCAGGGCCCCTGGAGTCACCACCTGCATTGTGGGGACTCTGTTGGTACAACAGCCAAGCATGAGCCTCAGATCTCAGTTTGGGAATTGGTGACTCCATTGGTTCACTTCTGGTCAACTATTCCAGGGGAGAGGGTAGGGATCACACAGGCACACAGGGCCAAGGGGGCCAGTTTTCTCTCCTGTTATAGATGGACCTACATGTTCTATCTATGGTCAACCCTCCATATCCACGGGGTTTGTTTCCAGGGCCTCTTTGTGATCCCCAAATCTGCTGGTGCTCACATCCCTCACATGAAATGGCACAGGATCTGCACCCACCCTGCATTCTTCAAATCATCTCTAGATGACTTACGACACCTAATCAATGTAATGCTATATAAATAGCAATATTGTTTAAGGACTCATGACAAGATAAAACACCCTCAGTACATATTTAGTACAGATGAAAATTTATTCAATTAATTTTTTGGGGGGTGATGCTAGGGATCAAACCCAGGGCCTGGAGCATGCTAAGTAGGAGCTTTACCACTAAACTACATCATCATTCCTTATTACCTATGTGTTTGATCTGTAGTTGGTGAATCTGCATATTTAGAACCTGCAGATTTGGAGGGCCAACTGTATATCAGAAATATCATATCTAATATGAATTTTATATATATTATATAAAAAGTACATAATATACTTCTTGGATCACAATATCTAAAATAGTTATAATCTGACTTAGAGAGTTTGCCTAACTTGGTGCTGTATCATAAAACCTGTGCATTGAATGATCCCATAAAGATTCAACTAATTTTAATAATAATACACAATAATATTAGTTATCATTTATTGGGGCTCAGAAAAATTAAGGTCACACAGCTAGTGCATGAGATTTTTCAGTTTAGAAAAATAAATGATAGACTTGACTCTTGGCCAAGTCTTCAGCCTCTCCAGGGGCCTCAGGACTGCCAGGCAGCTCTGTCATGCCTGCCCCTCCTCCTGAGCTCGCTCTGGGGCTGCTGCCAATGTTTATTATTATGACCCTGTGTGAGAACACCATGGCCAGAAGCTTCTGTCTTTCCGGTAATTTCTTTCCCGTGTGGCCTTTCAGCTTCAGAGGTTCCTTTGTAACTTGATTAGCTCCTCTCTGGAAACATAGATTTCCCTTTGTGGATTCAGAGAAGAGAACCCTGCTACTGAGCACCTCTGAGTTCCAGGCCGGTGTGTGAGCTTTGAGGAGTCCCTGCCTCCTCCTGACTCATCCCTGTGAGCAAACACAGACGGTTTCTGGGGCATCATTTCAGATTGTGCTGCTAGGTACACCTTCCAGGAATTACAACTCATTGCTCTGAACCCCAGGCACATTAATCTTTACAATAAATCATACCCTATCCTGAGTTCTTAGGCAGGGTTCATCATGCACATTGAATCTTTCCTGACAACTTACAACTTTATTATTGTGTGTGTGGAAGGTGGTAATTCAACTGACCCGCCTGGAGAAATTATCCATGAAACCTTGAGGTTTCCAAGGCTTCATCTGAGAAGAGGCATAATAGTACTCCTGGTCCTGTCCCTCACTCTCCACGAGGGAAGGTTCCTGTACCCCCTTGGATGCCCCAATCCTCAGATGCTCAAGTCTCTTATGTTAAAAAGATGTCATATTTGCACACACCCTTTGCATGTCCTTCCTCTATACTTTATCTCTAAATTGCTTATAATACCAGATACAGTATAATTGTGTGTAAATAGTTATTCTGCATTGCTTAGAAAACAATGAGGAGGAAAAATGTCTGTACGTGTTCAATCAGATGCAGTTTTTTTCCCATTTATTTATTTGTTGTACCAGGGATTGAACCCAGGGATGTTTAACTACTGAGCCACATTCCCAGCCCTTTTTAAATATTTTATTTAGAGACAGGGTCTTGCTGAGTTACTTAGGGCCTTGCTAAATTGCTGAGGCTGGATTTGAACCCAGATTTTCCAGCCATGATTCTCCAGCCTCAGCATCCTGAGATGCTGGGATTAAGCTTTCCTCTTACTTTTTTCTTTTCTTTTTGCAGTGCTGGGGATTTGAACCCAGGGCTTTGTGCTTGCAAGGCAGGCACTCTAACAATTGAGCTATATCCCCAGCCCCCCTCTTATTTTTGATATGGTTGTTTGAATCTGTGGATGCAGATAAGGAGAGCCAATGGTACTGACCCTGTGGGATTGCAGGGGCATGAGGTAATCTACACACAGCTGCCCCCAGGGAGACTGGTCCTAGGACTGGTCCACCATGAGCCCCGCTGGGGGGAAGGTCATTCTTGTGGTTGAAGTGCCATGCTGCTCTGAGGCAGTAGTGCCAAACCTGGTTGCATGTCCCAGTCCCCTGCAGGAGCATTTTAAATATGCTACTGGGGCCCCATCCAAGATCAATCAAATCAGTATCTCTGGGGCAGCTGCTGCTGCAGCCCCAATGATTCTGTTTGTTTTGGTATCAGGGATTGAACCCAGGGGTGTCTAACCACTGAACCACCTCCCCTGATCTTTTTAATTTTTTTTTGTAAATTTTGAGACAGTGTCTTACTAAATTGCTTAGGGCCATGATAAATTACTGAGGCTGATCTCAAACTTGCAATCCTCCTGCCTCAGCCTCTGGAGTCACTGGGACTATAGGCGAGTGCCACCATGCTGGGCTCAATGAATCTCTTCTGATTTGTGTTAACCTGAGCTCAGTTGCAGCCTGTGCTGGAAGCTGGTGCTCCAAGGTGTACCCAGGTGTCTCTTCCAACACCAATGGTGGCCTCATCCTGCTGAAACTTTTGAGAATTTATAGTTGCCTTTTGGAGTGCTTTCCTTCCTCCTCCTCTTCTGTTTACTCTTATGAGTAGCTAAGAAAGATTAACTACTTGATTAACCTTGATCAACTGCTTTGAAGTTGTCACCCTTCCATCCCTACCTTTTCCCAGATGCATTCTGTGTGGCTCTTGAACTCTTGGGAGTGGGGTTACTCACAGTGTGCAATGCTGCCTTAAATCTGGGACACCTGCAAGTCTCTGCTCTATTTCTTCCCTCTGTTCTCCACCAGGGTCAGAGTCTACATTGGTTTTCTTCATTGATTTAGCACAGTCACCTAGAACTGTGCCTGCATACAGTAGGTACTTGTGAGTGCATGAGTAAACCAGTGTTCCCCACAGGACCTGGGGTGGGGTGTTTCAGGGATCACCATCATTCATCGTTCCTCTTTTACAGATGAGGAAACTGAGGCACAGACAATTTGCCTGAGGTGTCCAGGGAGTGAAGGCCCCTGAGCTGGGTCTAAGGTCTTGGAACTTGCAGACTGACTGCCTCCTGGATCCAGCACTTCAGTCACCTGGAGGATTCCCACTGCCAGTGAGACGCCCAGTCCAGGAAACTAGCAGACTTACTTTACAAAAAGAATTACATGATAAGCAAGAAGGCCTTGACTCTCCAGGGAATCTTACTTCCCTTAATCTTCCTGACAATGTAATTCCAGCTATTATTTTCCAACAGATACAACTTAACTATAAATTGGACAGTTTGAAGTTTCCTCTTCTTAATTCTCAATTCAGTTCCTGTTACTGACCATTGGAGTAGAAGCAATTTAGTCAGTGTTTTCATTTCTGTGACCTAAAGACCCGACAAGAACAATTAGAGGATGAAAAGTTTATTTGGGGACTCATGGTTTCAGAGGTCTCAGTCCATAAACAGCTGGCTCCATTCCTTGGGGCTCCAGGTGAGGCAGGACATCATGGTGGAAAAGTGTGTTGGAAGAAAGCAACTGGGAAAATGGCACCAAGTATCAGAAAGAGAGAGAGCGAGCGAGCAGTAACCAGATACAAAATATGAACCCCACATTCACGTCACCAATGACCCACCTCCTCCACCACACCCTACCTGCCTTTGTTATCACCCAGTTAATCTCCGTCAGGGGATTAATTCATTGATTGGGTTAAGGCTCTTATAACCCAATATTTCACCTTCAAACCTTGCATTGTCTCATACATGAGCGTTTGGAGGATACCTCACATCCAAACCATAAAGCATTTGTCTTTGGGCTACTGCAGAGACATACTGCTTGCTTCTGGCTGCTTCTTTAGCCCCAGAGAAAGGAGTAAAAAAAAATATCTCAGAGGAAGAGTTAGGCCAGGAAAGGTGTGGCCACTCCTTCCAGCCTGCAGGTGTCCAGTCAGGTCAGAGGCACTGTCAAACTATAGACGGTGCTCCCCAGAGGGTGCTCTGTCCCTACTCACAGTGCAGAGCCTCGTCTGCTGGGCCTCAAGTCCAATGGGGTAGGCCAAGGGGAACTCAGGGTGACAGCTTCCTCTGGAGCCAGGGCTCTGGGTGCTGCAGGCTGAGGGCTCAGCAGAGGGAAAGTTGAATGGAGGGGAAGGTGAGCCTGCTATTCTGAGATGCCAGAGCAAACTGGGACTCAGGCCGTGCTCTGAACAACCTGAGGTAGGTACCACCAGGCCTGGGCGTCAGGACTGAGGACAACCAGCCCACTTTCTGGCTCCTCACTCTAAAACCCATCTCTTCTTTGGGGAATTATTTATCAATGTGTGTGGGTTGCACACACATTTCCGCAAAACTAACACTGCAATAAGGCGTCTAGACTTTTCCAGATGGTGATGGACTGCAAACTGTATTTCTCTTGTGCCTTGCTGTCTCCCTGCTGTCAGGGAAAGAACTTTATTTTGCTGGAAATATGCCAAGAAGGTTGAATACACTGAAGATCCCAGAATTTTCTATTGGTTCTCCTCCCCACAATGATGTGGAAATAGCAAGGCTGCTATTTGGATGGTGACCTGGCTTCCAGAAAACTCTGAGCTGGGAAAGTCTGATTACATCACTCCAGTGTACCAGACTTTATTTATTTTCACCCTGAAGCAAGAGCCACGTGCTTTCATACCCTACAGAATTGCTTGTTTCTAATAGTGCCAGTCACTGCAGGTAGATTTTTATTTATTTTTTTTTTGTGTGGAGCTGGGAATTGAACCCAGGGCCTTGTGCATATGAGGCAGGCTCTCTACCAACTGAGTCACCTCCTCAACCCTGCAGGTAGATTTTTAAGTGGATTTCTTAAGAAGCATTAGACTAGGTCTCTGCAGCACAGGGTGGGTGGGTAATTTTGGGTAAACCACGCATGTGCAGAGAGGAGGTGATGTGACCATAGGGCAGTGAGAGGCTCTTTTGACCCATTGGTGCCCCTCTCATGGTCTCAGGCCCTCATTTTGAGAGGGGAGTGAGTAATGGGGGCAGGAAGAGGGGTGCATTTGGAAAGAGGCGATGTTTCCAGGAAGCCTGGTGTAATGCACACGAAGAGCCTGAAGGAAAGGGATTGTGATTTTGGTCAGGAGCAGAGAAGGTCATGGACACGGGGCTCTCTTGGTAGCATTGCTGAATGTGAATCTGCTCCTCTCCCAACATGTCCTCCTTTTGTGAGGGATGCTTTTCCCCCTCAATAAGTTAACGCTTCACAGTTTATTCCAACTTCCCAACGCACACCACTTTACTCAGTGCATCTGCTTCCTAAACCTTGTTAAATTTACATTCTTCCTTTCTCTCCACTGCCCTAAACCAGAGCCCTGTCGAGCCTGGGGACCGTTGTCCCAGGCCACTGACTCATCTCCTGGTGTTGCTGGGTTGCAGTCCTCTCCCAGCGTGGGACAGACGTTTCTGTGGGAGGAAAAACAATATGGCCTCAGAGCAGGGTGTCCCTGACCCTTTGGCATCCCGCAGCTTGGGCAGGTCTCTTAGAGCACAGCACCTTCCCATGGGCACTCCTGCTCCCCAACTCCTCCTCTCCCACTCCCCCTTCAGAAAACACAGCGGACTGCAGGTGGGGACAGGGACACTGCAGGGATCACCTCCACAGTCTCCTAACAGGTCACACATTACTTGCACCACTCTGCTCTGTGTTGAGCAACACCAGCTCAGAGGCAGAGTCCAAAGGAGGAGGTCATTCCCAAACTTCTCCAGCCTGATTTTTCAGTTCTCTTTTTCTGTGGTGGACTTCGCCCTCCCGCTCTTCTCACGCCATCCCTGGAGCCTGCTCTCCACTTTCTTCCTTGTGCATCTGGCACATGAGGGTGGCCTCCGCCCAGCCTGGACTTCCTCCTCTTCTCCATCCATGCAGCTCCTTCTGACTGACAGTCCCAGCCTCCAGGTGAAGACTTCCTTCCCTTCTTTTGTACCTCATGTGTTTGTCTCATTGTGTTTATCACATCGTGTTATATTATCCTGCCCTGATTTTTTTTGAAAATCAACTTCTTTAGTATGATTTACAAATTAGAAAATGCACCAATTTTAAATGTGTGCATTGATACATTTCCATAAATGTATATATATATATATATGTATACTCATGTAACAAACCACCAAGGATACAATATAGGATATCTCCAACACCTGGAAGATTCCCTTGGTAGTTTCCTTCCTCCTGGTCCTATAAAACCACTTGTCTGGTTTCTATCATTTTAGAATAGCCTTCCTTTCTGGAGTTCCATGTCCATGGAGCAGAGAATGCATGGTCTTCTGTGGCTGTACCCTGGTACATGCCCACCCGCAGTGGAGAGCGTTCTGGTTGCTCCACATATCTGTCAACATTTGTTACTGTCCATCTTTTTAATTTTAGCCATTCTGGTAAATGAGCAGTGTTCTCTTCTTGTATTGGCTTTTGCTTTCCCTTATCACACTGTATTTCAACTATTTGTTTAAAGAGTCGTTCTTGCCCATCAGAACTCAGTGCAGTGACAGCTGTATTCACTTTTGCTGGTTGAAAGAACAGTCTGAATGTTACAGGATCCATACCCTCACTCTACTTAAAATCAAACTGGAACATTCTGGATAGATGCTACCTGAGGACTAGGTAGCATGACCAGATATCCTAGTTTGTCTGAAATGGAGGGATTTCTCAGGCTGTAGGACTTTTAGTACTAAACCGGAGAGTACCAGGCAAACTGATCACCAGTTATGGGAGAGAGCTCAGGTACTGCAGTGTGACATGATGTCACCAAAATGGAACTTGATTTCTCTATTACTGATCTTAACTTCGCTCACGAATCCTGACTTCTGCCAGCAGTAGGAAAATTAAGGCTTTCTAGCTCAAAGTACCTTAAGTTCCGTCAATCAATCTTGCATATGACCACTCAAGGATTTAAACCAGTCAAGGTTCCCTTCCATCCCTTCTTCCCTGCCCCTTCCCTCCCTTGGTATTGCCTACACTGGGCCCTATGCAGTGATGGCTGTCAACCTGATCACTGGGCACTGGACTCTCAATTTCCCTGTGTCCTGCTTGTGCCTGGTCTCTGGAGGGCGTGCTTTTCAGAGCCCTTCTGTCGCTCACTGGGGTTACTTGAACGCTGAGACTTCCTTCAGGTCTGTTTCCCCAGGCAGCCGACCCGCTTGATGCCCTTGCACAGGCTTCATTGTGGGTGAGGAGCTTCCATAAGAGGTCTGCAGTCTCCCTAGCCTCAGCCCGGAAGTGAGACCTCAGGTTCCTTCTCATGCCAAACCTGCTTTCGAACCCCTAGTACTTCTTGTATCATGTGCTGGTTTGGATGTGTTTTTCCCTGGAGTGGAAACTCTTCAGTTTATGACATGATATCTATGCTCCAGAATTCCAGGTGTTGGCTCCTGACATATAAGAATATGTTCTAAAATTCCAACAAATAAAAGTAAAAATTAAAACACACCTATTCTCTCTCAAGTGGCAGACATAACCATCAAGGCTTTTAAGATTCAAGTTTTGATGGGTTTGTTTCTGGGCCTTCTAATTTTTTTCCATGAAACCATTATGGCTTTAACTGGCATTATATTTTCTAGAACAAGTCTTCCCTTTTCTTTTGAAATTTATGAAACATAACCACAGAAAAGTATATAAAATATAAAAGTGTGCAGTTTACTGGATAAAACAACAGCTACGTAATCATAAAGCTGTTTAACTGCTGCCAGCCCTCCAGATGCTCCCTGTGTGTCCCCTTAGTACCTCCTCTGCCCCTCAGAGGTCACTACCATTCTGACTGTGGTAATCCCCCAGTCCCTGCATCTTTTTAAAAAGGTATTTTACCAGTATGTGTGCAATGGTATTTCATCTGTCTTGCCCACTTTTGACTTCTATGAAGATGGAATCATTCTGTACCTTGCATCTGAGGTCTTTCATTGAACATCTTAGAAAAAAAAAAAACAAGATTCTAGATTTGAAAATCAGCTTGGTGGCTACATTGGCTTTTGGACTCACTCCTGCACCTGGCCTCCTGTGAGGGGAGTGCTCAGGGAATGGTGCTTGTTGCCAGGGGTGGGGGTTATGCATGGGCACAGGGGAGGAAGGGGAGAGAGGCAGTTCTGGAGGTGGTTGGAAGAGGTACCACCATAGCTGACTTAAAGGGAGGGTGCGTTCTGGCTAAGAGGGTGCTGGGGTTGGAAGGTCCTTCTGGAGAAGGAACTTGGAAACAACCAAAGCACAAAGCTGTCTGTTCCTGATGGGTGGGGACCCTGATAAGGCAGCCTGGCCACAGGGGAGGATGTGTGGTCCAGGGAGATAAGACTGAGGGCGGTTGCTATGGTCCTTGGGAGCAGGCTTGGCTTGAATCACCCGGGATTTGTGACAGCCCAACAGGATGCCAGTCGGCTACCCTCTCCATTGCTCCCTTCTATTCACAGAACCTCCTTGACAAAGCATTTCACTTCAGCCTCCCTACAACCCCTGGAGTAAGTGTGATTGCCTCTAGACAGAGAGGAAAGTGGGGCCAACTAAGACAAGTTATTTGTGCTAGAACCCAGAAAAAAGAATCGTTCTGTCATTCCATGAGACATTTGTCAAATGTCCCCCATGATCCAGGTGTGTGCACTATAAACTTTTGTTTCTTTTGTATCTAATAAAAATTTCAAATAACACAATAGAACATTTCCTCCTCAAGTGAACAATCTAGAAGGAATTTTGTATATTTCCTAAGTCTCTGTGATCCACTTATTGTACGCCAATAATATTCCTCAAATTGCATGTTCAGTTGCCCCTATGTCCATGGGTTCAACAACCATGGATTCAACCGATGACAGATTGCAAATATTTTTTAAACAATTACATCAGTACCGAACGCCTCCAAATTTTCACAGACTCTCAGTGAAATCATTTAAGACTCAGCACCAGAGTTACCCTCAGGGCTCTTTGCTTGGATGCTGAATGGATGAAATATCACCTCTTAAATGACCTAAATCTGACATCCTCTTGGCTTTCTGAAGATAACAGTGTACTGTTTTGAAAATCCACAATTCATGGTCCACTAAGCTCTAAGCTCAGAGAGAAGAGAAGAGGAGAAAAGCAAGCTTACCTTGGCCAGAAGAGAGCACCTTCCCTTAGAGGGCTCATTGCCCCTTTCGTGGAACCCTCTAAGGTGGGCATCAGCATGCCTCTCTCTGATGATGATTGAAAGAAACAGTGAAGGGGTTGAGGGCTTATTCCAGGTCAGATGGTTCATGAGCAGCTCAGTCTCTCCACCATGGTCACACAGCTTTGAGCCCCATGATCTTCTCTCACTAGGGATGACCAGCATGTGGCCTCCAGCTTTACACCATCCTTGAGATTTACCATTTGGATTTAGTTTGGGTACATCTCAAAGAAGTTCAAATATTAAAGAGTTTTGCTGTCTGTCTTCCCTATCATCAATCACATAATAACCTCCGGCACCTCCAGCTCCAGTATTGGGTTTAGATTTGAGGCGTCCCCCAAAAGCTCATGTGTGAGACAATGCAAGAATGTGCAGAGGTGAGATGATCAGACTATGAAGACTTTAATCTAATCACTGATATGGATTAACTGGGTGGTAACAATAGGCAGGTAGGGGATGCCTAGAAGAAGTAGGTCACTGGGGGTGTGCCTTTGGGATTTATATTTTGCCCCTAGTGAGCAGAGATCTCTGCTGCCTGGTGTCCTGTCCTGAGCTGCTTTCCTCTACCACACCCGTCTGCCATGATGTTCTGCCTCACCTGGGGCCCCGAGCAATGGAATTGGCTGACCGTGGACTGAACTTTTGAAACCATGAGTCAAAATAAACTATTCCTCCTTATGTCATTCTTAAAGTAGACAAAGCTGACTAAAATATCCAGTGAAATAACATACCTTTTATTTCTGCTCATGATTCTGTGAGTTGGGCGAACCAGGTCATTTTAGGGTTTACACGGTATGGGCTGCGTGCAGTCAAATGGAAGCTGCCCAGGCTGGTGAAGTTTGACATGGGATACTCATGTGATTGGCACTTAGTGAGGACAGCTGGAAAGTTTGGCTTGGATGGTACCCTGTGATGACTGGGCTTCTCTGTTTTCCTAGGTAGCCTCAGGGCCTCTCTATACTGTCTCTCCACGTGTTCTCTAGTGGAGGAGCTCATTCCTTACAGGACTCCCCAAGCTGTAAAAGTAGAGAAAGGAAAACCTTTGCAGGCATTGGCCCCAAGCTAGCATAGCACCACTTTCTCTGCCTCATTCGGGGAAAGGCACTCACACGAAATTCAGCGGGAAGAGAAATAAAGTTCACATCTCAAAGGGGAGAGTGACAAATAATTTTCAGCCTTTGAAAACCCGCTGCAATATCCTATAAGGAACACTTATAGGATAAGTCACTTTATCACTGATATTCTACTAATGTCACTTTATCACTGACATTCTACTAAGTAGAGCACTACAGATGTTTTCCATAAAGTCACTCAACTGAGGAACAAAGGAAGGAATTTTGTTGCCATGTAAAACTGTTCCTGACCTGTTCCTGATGGAGGGATTTTTGACTTTTATTTTCTTCTTTCCTAGCTATTTCTGCACTTCAGAAGTTTTAAATGCATCTTTTTTTTTTTAACAGAATGCATTTGGATTCATTGCACACAAATGGGGTACAGCTTTTCATTTCTATGGTTGTGCACGATGTAGATTCACAACATTTGTGTGATCATACATGTACACAGGGGAATGATGTCTGCCTCATTCCACCATCTCGCATACCCCCTCCCGCTCCTCCAAATGCATCATTTTTATAATCAGAACAATGCCATGTTCATTTTAATAATGCACACATATACATATAGATGTGTGTAAATATATACATAGGCCTTATACCTTTTTTCCCTTGTTTTCTGAGATGGTCAGTGGTGACCTCAGAATTACCCTTTGCTGCCCCTATCCAGTCATGTGCCCTCTTTAGGACTTGCAGATCAAAAAGACTGCTGACTAGTGACCTCTCAGAACCCTCCAACTGCCATACCTGCAATTCTTGGACCTCATCGAGTCCAGTTGAGTACAAGGAGAGCAATTTCCGTAAGCTTGCAAGACACACGATCAACAAACAAGAATCAGTTACACTTTTGTACATTAAAGTAAGACTTAAAAATGAAATTATGGAAACAATTCTATTTACAACAGTATCAAAAGAATAAAATACTTGGCATTATACTTGACAAGAGAATTGAAAACTTAAATGTGAAAAAAAATTATAGGGAAAAATTAAAGAAGTCCTAAGTAAATGGAAAAACATTACATGTTCCAAGATTGGAAGACCTATTTTTTAAAACTGATTTATAGATTATCACAATCCCTATGAAAATAGGAGTCGCCTTGGTTGCAGAAATTGACAGGCTGATTGTGAAATCCATGATGGAAATGCTAGGGATCTGAATATCTGAAACAGCTCAACAAAGAACAAAGTTCAATGACTCACAACTTTCAATTGCAAAACTTTCTACTGGGCAGCACTGTTTCAAGACAGGGCAGGATTGCCGTAGCACAAACTTAGAAATCACTTGAAAACAGAATCAGACTTAATGATCAATTGATTTTAAACAAGGGCGCCAGAATAATTCGATGAAAAAAGATTTATCTTCTTAACAAATGGTGCTGGGACATTTGGATATCCACATGAAAGAAAGAATTTGTATCTCTACCTTATACCAGGTGCAAAAATTAATTCAAAAGGGATTGTGCACCTAAATGTATAAGCATAAAACTCTTGGAAGAAAACATAAGTATCAATCTTTGTGATCTTAGATTAGGTAATAGTTTCATTCATATCACACTTAAAGCCTAAGCAATAAAAGAAAAATAGATAAATTGTACTGCATCGAAATTTAAATCTTCCCTGTTTTGAAGCACACTCTTAAGAAAGTGCAAATATAGCTCACTGCATGGAATAAAATATTTGTAAATTATATATCTAGTAAGAGCCTTGTATATATGATACAGGGAAAATCTCTTCTACACGAATTATAAAAGACCAGCTAATTAAAAAGTAGGCAAAAAATTTCAATAGACATTTTTCCAAAGACATGACCGAAGGCCAATAAGAATATGAAAAGATGCTCAAAATTGTTAGTCATTAAGGGAAGGGCAAGACAAAAAGAGGTGTCACCTTACATCCGTTAGAATGACTACGATTTAAAAGACAAGAAATAATAATGTTAGTAAGGTCGTAGAGAAATTGGAACATTCATTGCTGGCAGGAATATAAAATGGGACAGTCACTTCGTAAAAGAGTTTAGGATTGCCTCAGAATGTTCAACACTGGGTTATGACGAGACTCAGCAATTCTGCTCTGAGGACTAAGCCCAATGTAATTAAAAATTTATACACCTAATCCCGCACTTGGAAGACTGAGGCAGGAGGATTGAGAGTTCAAAGCCAGCCTCAGCAACTTAGCAAGGCCCCAAGCAACTCAGTGAGACCCTGTCTCTAAATAAAATACAAAATAGGGCTGGGGATGTGGCTCAGTGGTGGAGTGGCCCTGAGTTCAATACCCAGTACCAAAAAACAAACAAACAAACAAACAACAAACAAACAAACTTATACACCAATGTTCATAGCAATATTATTCACAATATTTTAAAAGAGGAAACTCAAATGCCCATTTACTGATGAATGGACAATGTGTGATATAGCCACAAAAGGGAATATTATTTAGTTGTGGAAAAGAATGTCACACTAACAACACAATGATGGGGAGTGACAGGTAATGAGTATGTGATTTCTTCTGGGGGTGATGAGTGTTCTGAACATAGATAATGGTGATGCACACCTCTATGAAAACATTTAAAACCCATCGACCTGTATGCTTTCAAAACAGAATTTTATAGTGTGTGAATGCTATCTCATTAAAACTCTTACTAAAAATAAGAATATATAAGATGTAAATTTCTAAATGTAGAAATTTTACAAGGTTCTTTAGAAATATGCTGTGCTAGTTAAAACCAGCTGAGGGAGGCTAGGATGGAAGTGTTTGAACCACACCTAGTTGCCCTTAACCTTTCACTCTCTGGAGACCCACAGATAGAATCTTCTGACCTGCAAGCACCCGAGCATCACCCAGTCTGGCTACACAGTGGTATTTTCCTGCAAGTGATCAAGTTTTCGGAATAAAATAGGAATGGGGATTGACAGGAAATAACAACTCCTTCCCCATCCTTGGGTCAGGGGTTTGGGAAGCACCTCAGTTGTCCATGAGTAATCTGACTTCTTGCCAGGAAGAAGTCTAGCGGACTTCCCACGGCTCTTTAGAAGCCTAAGGCGAGGGAGGGACAGAGGGAAACTTGCTTCTCCTGCGTGAATCTGGGAACATGCAGAAACTCTTGTATTGCCAGTTACTGGCTACACTGGAAATTGTAACAACCTCGGGTTGGAAAAGGATAGGACTTCGCTAGCTGGGGGCAGTTCCACTTCCTCTCTTGATTATCTCCATGGCTATATAAAATAAATTGCCCATTTATTCATTCATTGTTTTTTTTTTTTTGTGGGTGGGGGGAGATACTGGGGATTGAACTCGGGGGCACTCGACCACTGAGCCACCTCACCAGCCTTATTTTGTATTTTATTTAGAGACAGGGTCTCACTGAGTTGCTTAGCAACTTGCTTTTGCTGAGGCTGGCTCTGAACTCGCAATCCTCCTGCCTCAGCCTCCCGAGCTGCTGGGATTACAGGTGTGTGCCATGGTGCCTGGCTCACGTATTGTTATTAATGAATTAATTTAAGTTCAGTTCTGGTGAGCCCCATCGCCACCCGGGATGTGTTACATCATTACAGATGGCATCTTGGCAGCTGGAGCATGTGTGAGAGAGACCACATGGGGTCTCTCACTTGCCTGGGATAACTTGAAAGTGCCCAAAAGAGAGAAAATGCAGTTCTATCTTTAAACACAGCATGGGTCACAGAATGTTTTAGTTCGGTATTTCTCAATCCTGCCTAAGAATCATTTGGAGGGTGCAGATTCCTGGATCCCACCTCTGGAGTCTCCAGATCAGAAGATGTGGGTGTCCACTCACAGGGTTCCTTCACTTCTGCCTCCTTTTTCTTCAAATTTCTTCTTGGCTCACACCTATCTTGTCTTTGCTTCTCCCTCCTGTGCATTGCTTTCACTATATTTTAAATCGAATCCTTTAATTTAAATGTTATTTCTAGAATTTTTTCACGTGGTCCATTTTGCTAGAAAAATACTAGCGAAAATTTTGGTGATATCTTTTAAGACATGAGTGTCTTGTAGGTTTTAAGGCCAAAAATGTGTAGTGCATCTTGGAATGCTTTGTACTGAAGTGGGACACTTGACGCTTGCTTGCTTTCGTTTTTTAACATCATTAATTTCCTTGACATAAAAAATTTGGAATCAGCTGACATAGTGGTGCACACCTGGTAATCCCAGTGGTTGAGGCAAAAGGATCGCAAGTTGAAGGCCAGCCTCAGCAATTTAGTGAGGACCTAAAGCAACTTAGCAAGACCCTGTCCCAAAACAAAAAATAAAAAGGAATGGGATATAGCTCAATGGTAAAGCACTTCTGGGTTTGATCCCCAGTACAGTACCCCTCTGTCCCCCTCGAAAAGAAAAACATTGGAATCAGAGTCAAGTAAAAGTAGTTTTTAGTAATAGTCATGATAATTCCATACACACAGCATAAGGCAAGTGAGAACAGAGTGAAGTAGTCCATCGTTTGGTGCTCTCACAAAATGCCTAAGGCTGGAATACTTATGAAGAAAAGAGGTCTATTTTGCTCACAGTTTTGGAAAGTTCAGTTCTGGTGAACCCCACCCCACTGGGGCTGTGTTGCACCATGACAGATGCATCTTAGCAACTGGAGCATGTGTGAGAGAGACCATATGGGGTGAAACAGGAAGCCAGAGTGTGGGAAGGGCCAGCCTTTTTCTTTGATAAGAACCTTCTTAAGAGAACTAGCGAGGGTCCAGAACTGTATTGATTTCTTCCAAAGGCAGTGTCCTAAGGACCTGATCACCTCCCACTGGCTCCACCTCTTAAAGGTCTCACTGCCTCCCCCTGCTGACAGCCAGGAACAAGCTTCCAAACTCCCCACAAGCTTCCCCTGGGGAGACACACTTGAACTCAACCAAAAGAACCCCTGGTGGCAGAGTCCTATCACTCCTTGTGGAATTGTGTCTTTCTTATTTGAATGCTTCAAGCCAGCATGCAGTTAGCAGACTGTCTGCACAGAGGTATTTAGGGGTGGGAGATGTTAAGACGGTTCTTTGGGCAGTGCATGGCTGACCAGAGACTTCCAGAGATTGTTTCTCAAGGTTTTCTAACAACTAATGATGTCATGAAACCAGAGCTTCATATATGGAGAATAACTTCCTCTCAGGAACTGTCCTGAAATCTGGCGGTTTGGACCTCAGGAATATTCTGTGTAAGCAGGAATGATATCAGGAGCATCGGGGCTCCTGGTCCTGAGGATCTACAGGGCCACTCCAAGGGACCGTAAGCTTTGGTAGGGCAGGCTCCTGACTTGGCACTTCTCAGGGTCCTCCAAAGAGGACGTTCTGACTGGCTTCCCAAGGACATCGAGTCCTGTTACTGTCTCTGAAAAGTTCTTCTGCTGCCTCAGGAAAGTAAGTTTCTTGCCCTGACTCATTTCCACACCGCAGAGGACACAGTTTGAGTGGGTGTTTGGAAAGAAGATGCAAGATGGATAGCACTCTGGTGACTCGTGCTGATAGTGTCAGGAATAGAACTTTTGCTCCTTTTTGGGTAGCCATCTTCTCCCCAGCGGTTAGCTTGTTTCCAAAAATACTGGGGTAACCTGGGTGAAGGAATATCATCCTCTTGGGTATGACCCTCCTAGTTCCTTTTGCAACAGCTGGAAAGCCTGAGTGGTCAAGGGTGATATGAGCTAGTCTTGATTCCAGCAGATAGGGGCTCCTCCCCCTTCCACCTACTCTGAGGGAAGATCCCAACAGCTCAATAGATCTGTGTTTGGTGATGAGGCTTTTAAGCATTTTCTTCAACTACTTAAAATTATATTTAGTGGCTATTCAAAGACATTTACCATGCATGCCAATGCTTTATACAATTGGAAATATCAATATATACTTTAGCCAAATACTAATTTTTTTTTTGACCCTGCCACTTAGTTCTCTGGCCTGACTGAGGCCTCACTGAGACTCTGAATTTCAGTTTCCTTGTGGGTCAAACAGAAATAGCAGCTGAAATCGGAGGCTCAAATGCGAAAGGCTGTGTGAAAACCCTGACCTGGAAAATCCATTAAAGTTAAGCCAAATTAAATTGAACACAGCCGCTTGATGGGTCTTGTGTGCATTTCCTCCTTGATTCCCGGGAATTCTAGAGAAGGAGACATTATTATAAACTTGGAAACGCAACAAAATAATGAATGTATGATTCTTTTAGCACCACACTAGAGCATTTTCTAAAAGACCAGACTATGGTTTGGTTGGACATAATCAGTAACTAAAATCAATACAGACAATTCAAAACCCTGTAATACAAGAGGCTAATCTGAAGCAATGAATGAGTATAGATGCTAGTTGAGAATCATTTTCAAAGAAGTGATTTGAAGAATTGCCCTGTATAATAGAATCAGTCTTACATATAACAGTTTGTAAAAAATCAAGTGAAGTACAACATACACACACAGAGAAAATGGGCTCACCATGGACAGATCAATGAATTTTCACAATCTCAAATTTTGTGAATGCACTTTAATTTATTGTCCATTGTATTGCTGATTGGACTAGTTTTGAGTGATTAAACATAGAGCTGCTATAGATTTTCTTGTACATGTCTTTCGGTGAACACTTTTACATTTTTGTATTGGTCATAAACCCGGGTGTGAAACTGGTGAGTCACAGGAAGCATACGTGCTCTTCCGTGGAAGATATTGCTACAGTTTGTCAAAGTGGGCTAGTGAATATGTACTCCCATCAGGAACATTTGAGAGTTCTAGTTGCCAGAAGTCTTTATTAGTATTTGGTATTTTCTTTTCTTTCTTTCTTTCTTTTTTTTTTTTTTTTGGTGCTGGGGATTGAACCCAGGGTCTTGTGCTTGCAAGGCAGGCACTCTACCAACTGAGCAATATCCCCAGCCCTGCTATTGGTATTTTCTGTTTCTCATTTACTTTTGGGTCTATGCTATTGAAATGATCAGTTTGTCTAAATTCTCCCTGATACCATGCTATTCTATTTATTGTACCTTAAAATAAGACTTGCTATCTGATAGGAGAAGCCCTTCAGTTTTAATCTTCTTCAAGATGGCCCGAGCTACTCTTTGCACTTTATATTTCAATATGAATTTTAAAATCATCTGACACTTCCCATGAAAAACCTACAGTGATTTTTTTATTCAGATTGCTATAGATTTAGAAATCAATTTGGAAAGAACTGACACCTTTGCAACATCGATCCTTTCAATGATTGGAAATGGTATAGATCCGTACACAGACACTCTTTTTGCGTTTCTTTTGGTAATTTCCATGATTTTTCAGTGTAGGGAACTTGCATATTTTTCATTAGATTTACTTTTAGGTGCTATCAATCAGATTGCACATGATGTCATCTTTCAAATTTTATTCATGGACATACCTTGTTTTATTGCATTTCCCTTTATTATGCTTCTCAAATAAAACACTTTTGTTTTTAACAAACTGAGGGTTTGCAGTAACCACGTGTTGCCATTTTCCCATCAGTATCTTCTCCCTTCATGTCTGTCACATTTTGATAACTTTTGCAATATTTCAAATTTTCATATTATTATATCAGCGATCTGCGACCAGTGATCTGTGATGTTGCGATTGTAATTGTTGGGGGTCACTACCAGCCTCACCCATAAGAGACTGAGAACTTAGTCCATAAAGTGTGTGTTCTGAAGCCTCTGCAGTTTCCCCATCATTCTTCTTTTCCTTGGGCCTGACTATTCCCTGGGCCTTATCAATACTGAAAGTCAGCGATTAGTTAACATTGAAATTAAGCAATTTACTCGGTGTCTACATGTTCCAGTGAAAGGAAGAGCTGCACATCTTTCACTTTGAATCAAAAGCTAGAAACCATTCATCTCAGTGAGAAAGACGTGTCAAAACCAAGACGGACCCACAGCTAGATCTAAACACCTTGTGCCAAACACCTCGTCAGGCTGTGAATGCAAAAGAAAGCTCTGGAAGGAAATTAAAAGTGCTACCCCAATGAACACCCAAATATGAGAAAGTGAAATACCCTTATTGCTGATGTGGAGAAAGTTTAGTGGTCTGGAGAGGAGATGAAACCAGCCACGACATTTCCCTTCAGTCAAAGCCTGAGGCAGAGCGAGGCCCTAATGTGGTCTCATTTCATTTTGTAGCTAGCAGAGGTCGTTTCATGAGGCCTAGGAAAAGCAGCTGGCTCCATCATGTCCAGGTGCAAGGTGAAGCAGCAAATGCTGCTGTGGAAGCTGCAGGGGAATCTTCCAGAAGTTCTGGCTAAGATGACTGATGCAGTTGATTTTCACTGTGGGTAAGACAGCTTTTTCTTGAAATAAGATGACATCTAGGACCCTCTTAGCTAGAGAAGCAAGGCAATGCCTGACTTCAAAGTACAGGATGACACTTAGTGGGGCCTAAGGCCACTGGTGACTTTCAATCAACCCTGATGTTCATTCACCATTCCCCAAATCCTAGCACCTGTAAGAATTTTCCTAAATCTGCTCTGCCCGTGCTCTACAAATGGAAGAGCAAAGCGTGGACTATAGTGTGTCTATTTCTGGCCTGGCTTATTGAACATTTTAAGCCCACCATTGAGACCTACTGGTTAGAAAAAAATGTTTTTCAAAATATTATTGCTTATTGACAATGTGCCTAGTCAACCAGGTGGAAGATGACATTAATGATATTTTCATTCTTGTTAACACAACATTCATGGATCAAGAAGTAATTTTGACTTTTAAGTCTGATATATATATATATATATACACACATATATATTAAATATAAATTAAATTAAAGTTCTGGTAAAATTATATTATATATATGAAATATAATTATATATTTATAATATATATAATAAAACATATAAATATATATAAAGTATAATTTTACCAGAACTTTAATTTAATTTTATATATATAAAATTATGTATATATATATATAAAATTTTGCCAGAACTTTAATTTTTCATTTGTTCTTTTTAGTTAAACATGACAGCAGAATGTATTTTGACATATCATACATACATGGAATGTACCTATCCATTCTTTTGGTTGTACATGATGTGGAGTTTCACTGGTCGTGTATCCACATATGAACATAGAAAAGTGATGTCTGATTTGTTCTACTGTCTTTCCTATTCCCATTCCCCTTAACTGCCCCCAACTCTCTCCAATCCAATCCAGTGGAGCCCCCCTCCCCATTGTGAGTCAGCATCCACATATCAGAGAAAACATTTGGCCTTTGGTTTTTTGGAATTGCCTTATTTTGCTTAGCATGATAGTCTCTAGTTCCATCCATTTATCAGCAAATACCATAATTCTATTCTTCTTTATGGCTGAGTAATATTCCCTTATGTATATTTACCACATTTTCTTTATCCATTCATCTGTAGAAGGGCAACTAGGTTGGTTCCATAGTTTAGCTATTGTGATTGAGCTGCTACAAACATTGCTGGGGCCACATCACTATAGTATGCTGATTTTAAACCCTTTGGGTATAAACCAAGGAGTGGGATAGCTGGGTCAAATGGTAGTTCCATTCCAAGTTTTCTGAAGAATTTCCCTGCTGCTTTCTAGAGTGGTTGTACCAATTTGCACTCCTGACAGCAATGTATAAAAGAACTTTTTTCCCCACATCCTCACCAACATTTATTGTTGCTTGTATTCTTGATAACTGCCATTCTGACTGGAGTGAGATGGAATCTCAGTGTAGTTTTATTTTGTGTTTCTGTAATTGCTAGTGATGTTGAACAGTTTTTTATATATTTGTTGATGGATCATATTTCTTCTGTGAAATGTCTGTTCAGTTCCTTTGCCAATTTATGATTGGGTTATTTGTTTTTTTGATGTGAAGTTTTTGAATTCTTTGTAAACTTAAAAACTTCTTCACAGCAAAGGAACAATCAAGAACGCAAAGAGAGAGCCTACAGAATGGAAAAAATTCCTTGCCACCTGCACCTCAGATAGAGCATTAATCTCAAGTCTGATATTTAAGAAATACATTTTATAAGGTAATAGCTAGAATAGATAAGTTTCCTCCAGGGGAATCTTCATAGTTGAAACCTCCTGAAAAGGATTCACTATTCTATATTCCATTAAAAATATTTCTTATTCATGGGAGGAAATCAAAATATCAACATCACTGGAGTTTGTAAGAAGCTGACTTCATGGATGCCTAAGTCTTGGGAGAAAGTAATGGCCAAAATGATGGAAATGGCAAGAGAACTAGAATTAGAATTCAGAGCCTGAAGATGTGACTGAATTGCTACCATCTCATGATAAACTTTTAACAGATGAGAAGTTGCTTCCTATGGATGGGCAAGAAATGTGATTTCTTGAGATGGAATGTATGGTGAAGAAGTTGTGACCATTAACGAAAGACAGCAAGGATTCAGAATGTCAAATAAGCCTAACTGATAAAGCAACATCAGGATTTGAAAGTATTGACTCCAGTTTTGGAAGAAATTTTACAGTGGTGAAAATGGTGTTAGATAACATCACAAACTACAGAGAAATACCTCATGAAAGGAAGAGTCAGCTTATGCAGTAAACTTCATGGTTGTCGTATTTTAAGAAATAGACACAACTTTCAGCAACCACCATCCTGATCAGTTGGCAGCTATCAACATTGAGGCAAGACCCTCCACCAGTAAAAAGTTACCAAAGGTTCAAATGATCATCAGCATTTTTTTTAACCACAAAGTGTTTTTAAATTCAAGTACATACTTTTTATAAGACATAATGATTTACATACTTAATAGACTGCAAAATAGTGTAAACATAACTTTAGAAGTATGAGGATACCAAAAAATTAGTGTGACTATTTTTGATTTTCAGTTTATTGTGGTAGTCTGGAATTGAACTCACAATATTGCTAAGGTGTGCCTACACTACTTGTTTGTTAACCGATAAAATTGAGTCCGTTGATTTATGTTTTATCCAGTGAGCTTGCTAAATTTGTTTACTAATTCTACTGATTTGTAGGTGCTCTGGAATATTCCAGAAATACAATCATGCGATTTGTAAATAATGACATTTATTTTTTTTAAGGGTATTTTCACTGGAATAGGAATTCTTAGTAGATAGTTTCATTTTCCTTAGGTGCTTAGAATATATTGTCCCAATGTCCTTTGATTTCCACAGTTTAGAATGAGAAGTCAGTTGTTAATCATATCATTATTTCTGCTGTATGAAATGTATCATTTTCTTTTTCCTGGCTTCTTTCAAGATATCCTCTTTATTTTTAATTTTTCTTTGACTATGATGTGCCCAAGTGTGCTTTCTTTATGTTTATTCTATATTGAGTTGTTGAGTTTCTTGAATAGGTAGATTGATATTTTTTACTAAGTTTGAGAAGTCATCAGTTTTTATTCCTTCAAACATTTTCCTACCACTCTAACTTTTTGGAATTTTAATTATATATATAAATAAAATTTAATATTATTCCACAGGTTCCTGGAGCTCATTTATCTCTCTACAGTCTTTTTTCTCTGTGTTCTTCCACTTGTGTAATTTCTACTAACCTATCTTAAAGCACTCCAATTCTTTCTTTTCTCATTACTAATCTGCTCTGGGGCTACCTGGTAAATTTAAAAATTTCAGTTTTTTTTTTTTTCAGACTGTTCTTTATATCACATAACTTCTATTTCTCTGTTAAGATTCTATCTGTTTATGCATAAGTGTCTTTAAAAATTACTTGAACATATGTCTTTATTTCTTTTAATACATTGATGATGGCTGCTTTGATTTCTTGTATAGCCAACATTTGTACCACAGTGTAAAATCCTAGCTTTGTAATTATTTCCCCTTCATACTTTATATCACTTCATTGTGCTCTAGATTCCTATTGAGGAGATTATGGAAAATCTTCCCCTGAAGTTCATATTCCTTTTTCTCTGGTTCCTTTAAAATGATAATTTTTGTCTTTGATTCTCAACAGTTTAATGATGATGGGTCTGGGTGTAGTTACCTTTGGTTTGTGCATTTAAAAATTTTTTTTTGATCATCTAACCCTCTGTCCCCTCTTTCACCTTCACCACCACCACCACCTACCACAGGACCTAATCCTCATAAAGGTTCTCCTTTGAGCTACTTCAAAACAAACAAACCCCCATCAGATCATATATTACTTTCCCATCAATGTGGGGCTTGCTAAGTATCATGAAAATGTGGTTTGTTAGTTCTGGAAAAATTTTGGTCATTATCTCTTCAAATATTATTCCTGTCTTGCTCTTTCTTCTCCTGAGATTAGTTGTACATATGTTAGAATTTTTGACTCTCACAGGTCTGTATGCTCTTTTCTATGGTTCTCTTTCTCTCCATGCATTACCTCTGTTGTTTTTTGACCAATTACCTCCCAATTTACTAATCCCATGCTCTGATGCACTTTATATAACAGCCTTTAACCCAACAATTGGATTTTTGTTTTGGATGCTCTATTTTTCAGTTCTAGAGTGTCTATTGGATCCCTTTTTATACATTCTGATTCCTTGATCTTCTTTATCCTTTTATGTATTTAGTTTGTGTTTTTCTCCATCTTCTTGAGTGTGCTTCTCTTGCCAGCTTTTCCATACGTTTTTTTATCGTCTGCTTCCCTTCTCTTAATTATTGCTTGTATTTTCCTGTCTCTTCCAAAAACTTTTAATTTTGCCAGATAAACATCATAAGAAGACCATCGAGGCTTCAGCCCCTCATGTTCAGCAGATGGAATAGAGCATTGCAAAGTCAGTTCAGTCAGGATTTTCAGTTTTAGAGAGACACATTAGACCCTGACCAACTCTGTCTCTTGGTTGAGGTTTCTCTGGGCCTTTCTTGGACAGCCTTTTGAGTCCCTGTTGCCTTAGTGCTGAAAAATTGCTGGAGGTCCAATTCTACCCTCCAAAGATTCCTGGCCCAGTTCTTGGGTGTTCTGTTACAAGTAGGTGGTACAGGCACTGTCCTGAGGAAAGCAGGCTCTATGCTCCAGGCAGGGCCTCTCCTTCTAGAGGGTTTCCACTGATAATTATTTTGTGAGGTCAGTGGGTTTTATTTTGCATTTCAAAAGCTTTCAGCTTCCTTCTCCAGCTACCAGCACTACCTGAGAACTCAGCAATATCTCCCTTGCAAACTAATCTGTGTTTGAAATCCCTCAAGAGTCTGCTTTGTCAGATTAGCTCCATGGAACCACTAAAAGCTTTGCTGATTCTTCTCCCCAGGATAGATCCTCTGTCTGCATGGAGCCCAGTTCTGGGCTTGCAGTCAGAACTTATGTTTTCCAAGGGGAAATGAAAGAGCTGACAGTCCCCAGCTCACATCTGATCATTCTCTCTTCTCTGAAAACCTTGAGTTTCTATTCCTTATTGCTTTCTCAGCAGTTCTTTACTGCTTTCTAAAACACAACTTCTTAAATTTATCCCTGCTTGTCCAATTACTGTGGCAAGATCTCATATACCCTTTATCTATTATGTCCTCTCTAGAAGCAGAGGTTCTTGATGACCATATTTTGATATTCATTTCCTGACTGATTATAGAAATCCATGTTTCTCAAGTGCTCTAAAAAACCAACTTCTTTCTGGTCTTCCTTATTCATTTTTCCTTCATAAGTTAAATAACACATTGGCCTTAAAGATAGTATTGTGAGTTGAGCTGCTATAAATATTGATGTGGCTGCATCACTGCAGTATGCTGATTTTAAGTCCTTTGGGTGTAAACTGAGGAGTGGGATGATGGGTCAAATGGTGGTTCCATTCCAAGTTTTCTGAGGAATCTCCATACTGCTTTCCATAATGGTTGCACCAATTTGCAGTTCCACCAGCACATGCAGTGACATCAATGTTTATAGCAGCTCAATTCACAATAGCTAAACTATGGACCAACCTAGATGCCCTTCAACAGATGAATGGAATAAAAAATGTGTGTGTGTGTGTGTGTGTGTGTGTATATATATATATATATATATATAAATATATATAATGGGAGATATATATATGATGGGAGATATATATGGGAGATATGTAATGGGAGATATGTAATGGGAGATATATATATCTCCCATTACCAGAGATAAATATATATCTCCGGTAATGGGATAGAATATTACTCAGCCTTAAAATGAAATTATGGCATTTGCAGGTAAATGGGTGGAGCTGGAAAATATCATGCTAAGCAAAATAAGTCAATCCCAAAAAACCAAAGGCTGAATGTTTTTTCTGATATGCAGATGCTAATTCACAAGTGGGAGACTAGGGAAGAATAGAGTTACTTTATATTAGGTAGAGGGGAGTGAAGGGAGGGGAGGGGATAATGGGTAAGGAAGGATAGTAGAATGAATCAGACATCATGACACTACATACGTATATAACTATATGACCAGTGTGATTCTACATCATGTATAAACCAGAAGAATGAGAAATTGTACTCCATCTATACATGATATATCAAAGTGCCTTCTACTGTCATGTATAACTAGTTAGAGCAAATAAAAAAATGAAAAAAGATAATATTGAAGATTCTTCTTTGTATACTTTATGTGAACTCAGAGAACAGAGAACAAATTATTGTACTAATTCCTCTAAAAATGCAGCTTTTGCTAAATAGGTCTGGCAAAACAAGGCAGGTTAAGAGTGACACAAGAGGAGGATGAAGTCAGTGCCAGTTCCTGAGTGGATGGAGCTAGAACACTAGAAATATTTTTTTCTACTGGTTTATGACTACAATTGTTTCTTTCCAGCAAGAGTAGACAGATTTTGTATAGGAGTTTATTTAGGATCAGGTGAAATTTTGCTAAAATGCACTTGGAGAAGAAGACTTAGAGTTAGGAGAGGAGATAACTCTATGCCTAAATAAAAACATCTATCTAGACCTCTCCACGACCTTGAGACTTGAAGATTGACTTGAGCAGTTTTGAAATGAGAGAGTGAATAGTAATTGGTTTTCATTTTTGTTCATAAAAATTGATCTAATGAACTTGTCTCTGATTCAAGTGTCTCAGTGTAAAACCGTTGTGGAGGTATCGGTTGCTGGCAAACTCCCCAAGGCAAGTGGTGGCTGAGGGTGGTAAAGGAGAAAAGGAAGAGGTGGAAAATCAAGTAGAAAAAAAAGGAATAGTCATTTTAAGAGACAGAAAAAAATGCCAGTCTAGCCTTATTGAGAAAGTTAGCAAAGGACCTTTTGGGAAAACTGTGCTAATTATGCTTGCTCTGTGGCTAGAGCAATTGATCCACTTTGCCACATAGAAAAAGCTAGAAAAAGCTATTTACTGATTCCTCAGCCAAGTCTTTAGAAAGCTCCTTGTTAGTAATATTGAATCCAGGAAATGTTGGCATGCATTGCTGTTCAGGAATGACATATGACTTTGCCACATGAATGCAGGTCTCTCTGTCTGAAGAGATATCATATGTGCACTTAGCACGAAGACAAAGCTGACACCATTTTTGTGCTTGATTGAATTTCAAAGGAACAGTTATTAAGGCCTTGCAGAGGAGGTGCATAGGAGAAATATTTTATTTAGCAAAGTAATAGCATTCGGCTTTCTGATACCATGGAACACAAGCATACACACCCACACACATCCTTGGGGGTGAAGTGGATAAAAAGCAGCTGTTTTCCAAGCACTTGGCCTTCAAACATGACCTCTCCTTCCCCCTCATCAGTATTTTCTCTTATTGCCACATTATGAATTGCCTGTTTTTAAGGTTTATTGTAAATCTACTGTAATTAAGACAATCTGGTATTGGTATAAAGACAGACAAAGGGAATCAAAGGAGCAGCAAGAAGAGTCTAGAAATAGAGGCACATGGATACATATCACTGGTCTCCAACATGGTTCAAAGGTCATGGAGACAGGATTTTTTTTTTTTTTTTTTTGAACAAATGGTGCTGGAACAACTGGATATCTATATGCAAAATAAAACACACATACAAAAGCTTTGATCCATATTTCACACCCTCCACATATATCCTGTGTATATCCAGCATATATATGTGCCCACCTGTGTGTATGTACATATACGTACAATTCCAGAGAATTCTAGGAAATGCAAACCGATTCATGGTATCAGGGAAACAGAACAGAGCTGGCCTGGGGAGGGACGGGAGGGATGAATAGCAAAGAGGCGTGAAAGAACTTCTGTGTGTGGACGCATGTTCGCCCTCTTGGCTGCGCGATGGTTTCGTAGATTTGCGCATGTGGCCGAACTCAGGCATCCCACTGCCGCTTCTGGGCGGTTGGACTCTGGACCTTTAAGCCCCTGTCCCGACACAGTGCTTGCTCTGATTGCCACATCGCACACCAGTGCTTTCCCCTGAGTCACACGCGTGGAATTCTCTTGGGGGATGATGATGGGAAAAGACAACACACCGGGTTTCTGTGTGTGGTAAAAAGCCATTGCGGTGATGATAAAGAATGCAGAAAAAGAAACCAATTATCTGCTGGGGGAAAGCCTGCCATTTGTTTATAAATTCTGTCATAACCTGATGAAATTTTGCTACAAGATATTTTTTCTTTAAAAAACGAAGAACAAGTTGTTTTTTTTTTTAATTTAAATGAAGGAATATTTGAAAGTTAACAAAAAAATATAAATGTAATGGATAAGACCTTAAGTTAAAAAAATGCACCCAGATATTTGCTAATTAATTTGAGAAATAGAACATTAACACCTTAAAAGTCTTTCTGCATACTCCTCATCCCACCCCCTGCTCCCCACAGCGAGAATGGCCGTCCTGCATGTCAGCGTTTCCGTAGTTTTACTGTTTATGTTTGCACACCCAAAGTGCATTATTTGATTTCATTTGTTTTTAATTTTATAAAAATGTTGTGTTACACTTGGAATATTCATTTCACACTTCGTTTTTTTTTTGTTTTTTTGGTTTTTTTTTTGGTACCAGGGATTGAACTCAGGGGCCCTTGACCACTGAGCCACATCCCCACCCCATTTTTGTATTTTATTTAGAGACAGGGAATCACTGAATTGGTTAGGACCTCAGTAATTTGCAGAGGCTGGCTTTGAACTCACAATCCTCCTGCCTCAGCCTCCCAAGCTGCTGGGATTACAGGTGTGCGACACCATGCCCAGCTCACGCTTCGTTTTTAAGTTATGGTGTATGATACACGTAGCTGTATTTGGTGTTCACTGTTGCATCATGTTCAGTGTGGTATGAATATATCATTAGTCCATTTTCCTATAAGTGAGTTTTGGGGATTTTATTGGATTTTTGCTATTATGCAAATGTATTATGCAAAATGCTTCCACTATCCTTCTTGTACTTTTCTCACTGGGTGCATGTGTGTGATATTCTTTTTTTAAAAATTTTTACAGACTGCATTTTGATTCATTGTACACAAACGGGGTACAACTTTTCATTTCTATGGTTGTGCATGATGTAGATTCACACCATTGGTGTAATCATACATGTACATAGGGTAATGATGTCTGTCTCATTCCACCATCTTTCATACCCCGGCACCCTTCCTCCTCTCATTTCTCTCTACTTAATCTAAAGTTCCTCCATTCTTCTTTCACCCCCACCCCCCTACCACCATTATGTATCATCATTCACTTATCAGGGAAAACATTTGGCCTCTGTTTTTTGGGGATTGGTTTACTTCAGTTAGCATGATATTCTCCAACTCCATCCATTTACCTGCAAATGCCATAATATTATTCTTCTTTATGGCTGAAAAATATTCCATTGTGTATGTATACCACAGTTTCTTTATCCATTCATCTCTTGAAGCTCATCTAGGTTGGTTCCACATTCTAGCTATTGTGAATTGAGCTACTATAACAATGATGTGGCTGTGTCACTGTAGTGTGCTGATTTTAAGTCCTTTGGGTATAAACTGAGGAGTGGGATAGCTGGGTCAAAAGGTGGGTCCATTCCAAGTTTTCTGAGGCATCTCCATACTGCTTTCCAGAGTGGCTGCTACCAATTTGCAACTCCACCAGCAATGTAAATATTGTTTAGACAAAGTCTAAGCTGAATTTCAGGGTAGATATTTTCGAATTGTTTTCCAAGATGGTTATAAAGATGCAGATCGTTTCAAGAAGAGTTTCTATTTTTTTTTAATAACTGCATTCTTTAATGGCAGTAATGCAATTATTGGATTAAGAGACCACAGGGGAAAAGGCAGGTGAGGTTTCTGGAAGACAGACATGGAGTGCAAAAGGGGGCAAGATAAAATCGTGGGATGATCGTTGTAAAAATACAGTACATTATATACATATTCGCACCATCAGCTTTCAACTCTGAAATAGTATTTACACTTTTGTTGCAATCCTGGTTAGAGAACATTTTTTTTTTTCTTTGTGGTGCTGGGGATTGAACCCAGGGCCTTGTGCTTGCGAGGCAAGCACTCTACCACCTGAGCTATATCCCCAGCCCTAGAGAACAATTTTTCTTTTTAAAAGTTCTTCACAGCCCAGGAGGATCTTAGGCAGCATATTCCAAGAGAAGGGTTCCAGCTTCTATTTCATCCACAGATTTTGGTTTTAAAAAGCATTTTTTTTTTTTTTTTTTTAACAAAAGAAAATTCTCAAAGGAGGAAAAAACAAAAACAAAAACAGAAAAACACTGGCACACTGCCTGTATCCTTCCTTCTACACACTGTGGCCAGAGCCCTCTCTTGGTGGCCAACACTGGTACCTGAAGACAAATCTCATTAATGATTGTTTTGAAAAATAAAAAGACAAAAGGAGGAACCAAACCAAACCGACCACAGGGCTGTGGGCCCAGCCGGGCGCCTGGTTTCTCCCACACTGGCTTCTGACCCCACATTAGCAATTTGTTCTTCACCTTTGGGATGGTGGTGTGGGATGGAACCTGCATGCCCCCCACCCTTGGAAGTAGGAGGGAGCGCCTTCCATGGGTGACTGGGCCTCATTAACAGCAGGGGGTGGCACCAGGTGTACAGGTGAGCAGAGCCACAGCCACCAGACCTTTTTCTGTGTTTTTAAGTTAAGAAAGTTTTTATTAATTTATTTCCCTTACAAGTTTTCTCTTCTGTGGAAGACCTCTTTCTCTTCATTGTCCATTTAAGATCTGTTTGCTGCTCTCTTCCTGACTGATCCTAATCCTAGGAGTTCTTTTTTTGCGGTGCTGGGGATTGAACCCAGGGCCTTGTGCTTGCAAGGCAAACACTCTACCAACTGAGCTATATCCCCAGCCCCCTTGGGAGTTCATTATATGCATGGGATATTGATTCTCTGTAATTTTGTGTTACAAATACCTCCCACTTGTTTAATGATGTCTTTTGGTGAGGAAAAATGCTCAATTGCAATGTAGGCAAAGTGATTAATCTTCATAGATTTTAAAGACCTTCAAGTCTTTTTATAACTTCTTTTCAGTATCCACATTCTTTTATTCTAAATATTCTTTTTCATTTTATTTTAAAAGATGGGAAGTTTTGCCTTCACCTGAGGTCCATTTTTGGGGGGGAAGAGGGTACTGGGAATTGAACTCAGGGCACTGGACCACTGAGCCACACCCCCAGCCCTACTTTTTATTTTATTTAGAGACAGGGTCTTGCTGAGTTGCTTAGCACCTCACTTTTGCTGAGGTTGGCTTTGAACTCATGATTCTCCTGTCTCAACCTCGGGAGTGCTGGGATTACAGGTGTGAGCCACTATACCTGGCATCTGAAGTTCATTTGAAGTAGACTTTTTCTTTCTTCTGCATGGCACCAATCCTGTTAGCTCAGCATGCGCCTTACCAATTATCTGAGAAGTCTTCAGTGAGCAGGCTGCATTGCCACTATAAACACAAAAGGATCGGAGGCAGACTTCAACTGATTCTGAGAAGGCTTTGGTTCCTTTGCAGACTTGGTCGCAGTTGGGGTCCACTTTCCGGATGGGAAAATGGCCTCCAGTTACAGAGGGGATTTTGGTTTTATAGGGTACAATGATGTAATCATTGGAAGCTGTGTGCAGTTTTGACAGTCAGGGGCTAGCTGGACAGATTAAAATTTTAATTTAGGAGGGAAGTTGTAAAAAGGCCAAAACTCATTGTTGTCTGGGGAGATGAGTCTGGATCCCAAGGGATGAGTACTTGAATCTTGCCCATTGTCATTTAGGACTGAATTGTCATGGGGGAAAGTCAAGGTTTGGAATCCAGATTCAGAATCCGTGCCTTTTTCCCAAGGCCCATCGTTACCTGGAAAGAAAGCACTGGGAGAGGTTTAATGCTTGGCCAATTTCTCTTTCCTCCTTCCAAGCCACACAGTCCCCCATTTTCTTGGGGAGCTGTCTTATAGGAATATTATTTTCCATACCCCTTCATTCCAGACTCTGAAAGAGGAGGAAAGAATTGGGGCATTGGGTCAGATCTGGCTGCTTCGAGCTGAGAAGGGGCAAAGTGGGGGGACCCCTCCTTTCAGGGCTCTGGAACTGAGCATGGAGACCCTGGTGGGGAGATGTGTGGGGCAGGAGGCCTTGAGATCATTGTAGGTGGAGTTCCCTTTTGTGGTCTCAGTGGATCAGGAGGTGAGCAGGAGGCTGCCTAGGCCATGCAGGTAAACTTGTTAAGAAATTGTTCCTATACAGAATTAAGAATAGACAGGGAAAAGGTTATTACAAGAACAGTGAAATCAGCTGATTATAAGAAAGGTGATAATTAATTGATTTGCTAATACTAAGGGATTAATTTCAGCAGGTAGTGCAATTGGGACCCTATTGTCCTTAGTCAGAGTCATGGGCCCTACTCAGATTTAGGGGGGTACTTTCCATGATTCCGGGAGTGTGGCTCCTTCAGAGCATAGCAAGCATGACTAGCCTTGGAATCATAGTTTCCTGGCACTTTAATCGTTTCCATCCTGCTTGACAAATTATGCAAATAATTTAACATTACAGTTATAACTAGTAATTGAGCTACATGTGTAGAAAAGTATTTAAAAGAGTTCAGAGAAGAAATTCCTTCAGCTAAACTGCCCCAAACTTCTTCATTATTAAGAGTAAGAGTTTTTGCATGGTCCATGGCCAGAACCTGAGATTGTAATTTTAACACATCTAAAGAGGCATTATGGAAAGGATCTAGTCCCATTGAGTGACTGCGTCCACGTTGCCACTGACTCTCATTATCATTATATGGAACACAAAATTGGGAAATGTTATAATGACATTGGGGTCTCTGAGTCCATCGTAAATCTTGTACTTGTTCACCTAGCCATATAACAGAATCTTTTAATTGTTGAAGTTCACTCAGAATTTCCTGATCAATATGTACTCGAGTTTGCCAGGTCTCAGTAAAATTCTTTGGAAATTGTTGAAGGCAATGAGCTGTTTGTGCTGCTGGTACAATGCCACCGTTGCAGTGGATGCAGAGGCGATTATCCTAGCCAAGATAGCAATGCCAGCTATCACCACCAGATAGAATGTTCAGTATGGCCTTTCAGGTGTCCTAACAACTCTTGCAGCCACATCTGCCATTTGTCGGGATAGAAAACACTATAACACAGTAACGGAGCCTTAACTCTCAGGGAAATACAGCAGCCAACACTTCTTTCCATTCCTGCTAAGTCTGATGTCAGTGGCTCTTTGGGCGGCTCTCTTACACTGGTAACTCTCTCAGGGATCCAGACTGCTTCCTTCCTGCTGGCCTACCACCTTGGAGTCCTTTCCTGCCATCTTCACAGCTTCAAGGAACTTGGTTTTGCTCTTAACTGCCCTGGACCCTAGTGGAATAGGCCTTCTACTTACAACCACTTGCTGAGAGCTAGTTACCTGGCCCAAGCATTCTGCAAGGGAGGCTAGTAAATTTTGGGAGCACATGTATATTTAATGAGCACTGATTGTCTCTGCTACATCAACTAAGTATGAACATCTTTATGGAATCCCTATGCAGTTCTTGGTCTATTTGCATGTCTTTGTAACAAAGACATTTAATAAAGCTATTAGTCTAACTTTAAAACAAGTTTTTAATATCTGCTTGTACAAGTCTCCCAGCTTTTATTACACAAAAAGACCATGCTGGATACAACCTTCATGGATCATCTTAGCTGTTTATTCAGGAATGAAGTTTTCATGTGGGAATGAGGTGATGCTAGTGGGCCTACTTTCCTGGTGGAAAATGAGCCACTGAATAAAGGAGGGGACTGGGTTTATGTAGGTCACACTGAGAGGTGCCTTAATTAATGAGTGCATCAGTTTGGGCACTCAGAAATTTGGAATCTGTTTTACTAGGTGAAATGGGAGGGAGTCTGGGGTCAACAGTTGGTCTCTGGGATTTATCTTACTGGGCAGGATGGAGGGCCTGGGGTCAGTGGTTGGTACCTGGAAAGGATTTGTTTAGGGAAGGATTAATACTTTGGCCTCTACCCAGAGACTGCCTTTCCAGGTTTGATGGATACCTCCTCCCTAGGGTTTGTTTTATCATGGGGAAAGAATGCACTGGGAAAGGATCAATGCTCTCAGTGTATGGCTTTCTTTCTCATTCCCCTTTCCTAGGTCTCGCTATTTTGGGGTTTGTAATTTTCCATCTGTAATATTCCAGACTCTGAAAGGAAGGAGAAATTGGACTTTGAGGTCTCTAGCTTCTTAATGCTGGGAGGGGGTGACATAGGAAAGGGGAGTTTCCTTTCAGAGTCCTGGAAGAGAATATGGGGATTGTGCAGAGGGGGATGTGTGGGGGAAGTTCTGAAGCCTTTGTGAGTGATGTCAATTCTTTTTATGTTGCTCCAGAAGATCTGAGTGGAGGGAGGAGAGATGCCCAGAGACGTTTCCCAGAGGTTGTGGCTGAGCTGAACACTTCATTAAGAAACTAAAATAGGGAAAAGAAAAAACAGTAATAATATGTGAAGATTAACTATTTTGATAGGTTAGGGAAAACAATTGCAGTATGTAGAATGAAAACTAATTAGCTTAGTAGTGTTAGGAGAATAATTCTAGCATGAAAGGTGAAGATTAACTTCTTGGTTAGTCCTAAGAAAATGACTTTGTCATGTAATATAACTGAAGACTTTATTATCCACAATTAAGGCCCAATCAGATTTGGGATGTTCTTCCCATGTTCTCAGGGATCCAGTTCCTTTGGAGCATAGCAAGCATGATTGACCTTGGAACCATATTCTCCTGGTGGTTTGGCTGATTCCATCCTGCTCAACAAATTACACAAAAGAAGAACAGGGATATTGTTAGCAGTATAGTTAATGCTAATAATCCAGCTACATGTGTAGAAAAGTACCCAAGGGTTAAGGGAAGAAATTCCTTCAGCTAAACTGCCCCAAATTTCTTCATTATCAAAAATAGGTGTTTTGGCATTAACCATGTCCAGGACCTGAGATTATAATTTTATTACATCCAAAGAAGCATTATGAAAAGGATTAAGTCCCATTAGATGGTTGCATACACTTTGCCATTGAATCTCAGTGTCATTGTATGAAATTCTAGTAACACAAAAGTTAGTAATACTGTAATGGCATTGAAGTCTCTGGGTCCACTGTGAATCTTGTACTTGTTCTTGTAGCCATAAAACAGAATCTGTTAGTTGCTGGACCTCACTTAGAAGTTCCTGATCAGTATGAACTTGAGTTAGCCAGGTTTCAGTATAATTTTTATGGAATCGCTGAAAGTGATGTGTTGTTTGGACTTCTCGGTGTAAGGCTGCTGCTGCAGTGGGGACAGAGGCAATGATGCCAGCCAGACCAATATTACCAGCTATTAGCAACCCAATAAATCATTTAGCCTAGTGCTTTAAATATCTTAGCAACTCTTGCGTGAATATTACTCAAGGTATTCCCTGCCATGGTTTTTTAAAATTTTTTTTTTTTTTAATTTTACAGGGAGCCAGGTAGCCATTGGCCTTTTAAGAATCACAACATTGGTGCACGCCTGTAATCCCAGCAACTCGGGAGGCTGAGGCAGGAGGATTGCGAGTTCAAAGCCAGCTGCAGCAACTTAGCAAGGCCTTAAGTAACTCAGTGAGTCCCTGTCTCTAAATAAAATACAAAATAGGGCTGGGGATGTGGCTCAGTGGCTGAGTGCCCCTGAGTTCAATCCCTGGTTCCAAAAAAAAAAAAAGAATCATAACAGTTTGTTTTGGGTTCTGCCATATGGTTTGATGAATGCAGTGCTACAACACAGTTTTCACATTTAACATAATACATATTTTTGTGAAACTTTATATTGTATTTGAATGGGCCCAGAAAATAAAACAGAGGAATTTAATACACTTGCTGTGAGGTAGAATTCTTTATGAAGTGATGAGTTAAGATAAATAACAGTTTTTAATTTTCCATATTGAGGCTCACCATTCCAGGCTTGAAAATGCTCTTGAGTTAAATTACTTTCCATATTCCAGATGGTCCTGGAGCTGTTTAATCTTATCTCTTATCATTCCTGTTTGGTTTATATAGAAATAGCTTTCTTCCCTGACTGGTCTTGTAAGATGACAGATGCTAGGGAGTCCAACTGATGTCACAAATTCAGTACCTCATCAGTGACCTGTTGGATATCTACAATAATCTCTGCTATTTTTATAGTGAATAGAGGTTCCTAATTCCACTGCTCTGGCATTAATCCTGATGGATGTTTCTAGCCTTATGAGTAAGGGAATTATTTGGGGGGCTCTCCTACATCTGGTATGTGCTATTATTGGAATGGGTAGGCTTTGGTTGTGGGATAAAATGTCAATTTGTGGAGTAAAGAAAATTAGGGTATAGAGGCCAGTTTAAGTTTGGTAGGCAGGGATATATGTGAGCCTTACAAAGGAAGAAAGCCTCAGAATTTGGGGGGCATCAGGACTGTGGGACTGACACAATTGTACATCTTAAGTTCTATTTGAAATAACTATTGTTTTTCTTCTAAATACCCAGGTATGGCTGTATTTTGGTGATCACTGTTTTTGCTAGGTGTTCAAGACCAAGTTGGTCAAATTGACCTTGTTCCTATCTGCTGTTAAGAGTCAGCTGAGCTCCCACAGCTGGGGATTACTCTTGGGGAACTTGAGAATAGATTCTTGGCAATTTAAGTGCCATTTGCTAGGTAGGGTCTCCTTGATGAGGTGGCTTCCCTTGGAAGCATCAGGGATGTCTCTCTTTTCCAATAATGCTCCTCTGTTCTCATTCATCTCCCTGATCAGGAGGTCATGTGGCCCAGAGTTGCAAAGCTCCTTAGGGAAGTTCTCTAGTTTCTTGGGGTCAGGATGACTCAGAGGGCAAGAACCAAATGTCGATTTTCTTGATCCTTTTATTCTATCTGTAATCTTTAAGGCTTGGTGTTAAACATCTAGCAAACCAGTCTTACCAGTCTTAAAGTAAGAGTACTGGGCTTTAATGTCAATGTCCATAACCTTACAGTCATTTACCCCTTTTATTTAATTGGGGTCTGTATTACTACAGAAAGTTAGCCTTATATAAAGCTAGCCTATCTGTCCTGTAGGTGATGGCTTATTATCTTAAATTCACTCAGGTTGTGTGTTCTAGAAGCAATAACTCTGCAAAACATTAACAGGTGACAGTTATGAAGTTTACAAGGAACATACAAAATGAAATGAACAAGAGTAAAATCATGTTTAGCTTGTGCAATAGCTATCATAAATTCTGGCTCAGTTATACATTATATCCCTTCTGGAGATCAGAGTAATCTCTACAACAAACATCAATCTTCTGAACACAACTTTAAATGAGCTGAAGTCCAGCCTATTTTGGAGTCATTCTAACATGCACTGAGGTGGGAAGCAGAGCCTTATCTCAGGTAAGGTGGGGCTCTTGACAAATTTTAGGTAAAGTGTTCTAGTTCTGAAGCTGATTTTTGCCTCTTTCTTAAATATCATTTTACTAAGTTTGTATACATTGCTTCCTGGGTCTATATGAACACTAGTTAATATAATATGACATTACATTTAAAACACAAATCAAGGAAAGGCTGAGAGAGCTTTCAACTTTCCTTTTGTGTGGAATTGTGGCAAAATGTCTTCATATTCTACAATATTAACCTTTACACAGATTAGGCTCTTATTATCTTTTAGAAATACATTTACATTTTTACTCCAGTGTAAAAGGTAACATAAGATTAAGGTTTAGTTACAGAACATTTAATAATATAAATAAATCCCCAATTAAATTTGTTATTTTCAGAAGTCTAAAGTTACCATTATAGATAACTTTAGTTTGGAGAATATCAGCTTGGCAAAAACGTTCTTTTAACTTTCCTGCTTTAAAGACTTGTATACCTGGAAGATATGAACACATTCAATATATAAAGATGAGTAACAGCACCATAATTATATTGATGTTTTTATATGAATCAAGTTGAACTTTTAAAGAAAATCTAGACTCTGTAATGTAGTACAATACTCTAAACAGTTGCTGTTTAGCGAGAGTTGTATAAAACCCTAATTCCTTTAAGGTTCGCTGCTCTAAAGAATAACACTTAACAGACACAATGTTAAGAATGAATTAAAAGCTGGGCGAGGTGGCGCATGCCTGTAATCCCAGCACTTGGGAGGCTGAGACAGGAGGATCG
>JAJEJO010000704.1:316168-375561 GCA_020662805.1 Glaucomys volans | reverse complement strand
GTTTTCTTTTTCCTTCTACTAAATATATTTCCATACCTAGAACCTTCTCTTTCCTATCTGTTGATTCTTTTGGTTCACTTATGAAAATTTTGAATTTAGACAAGTTACTCCATTTTAAGAAGAGGAAGTACTTTATGTTATTTATAGGACTCTAATGGAAACACAGTTGAAACTTTTGGACACTTTGTACATAGAATCACACTAGTTTGTTTACCAATTTATGAAAACACAATGTTCAAGTATATCATCCATTGAATTTAAGAAGTTAAGAGTACTTGATGTTACATTAACCATTGGCATTTTAACTTTGTAAATTAACCAGATGACTAACAAACACATTTGAGATTAGTCCCATACATGTCAAATCTAATGTACTTATTAACTATAAGAATCAAGGTATCAGACAAATGTATTGAACAGCATTCACTTAGTAACTTTAATGCCCTTAACTCTCATTGGTTTACCCAGTTTAAATTGAACTTTTAAATCAGGTGAATCAAAGGATCCATATTTTTGAATTTTAGTCTACGAGCATTCTATATTTTTGTTTTGATACACAAACACATGTAGATAAGACAATACACAGAACAAACAAGCGAGGCCTTATAGCCTTTAAAAACCTGTTAGATACAGTTATCTCATGCTAGATAAAGGCACCAAAGACATTTACTGGAGAAAAGATAGCCTATTTAATAAATGGTGCTGGGAAAAATGGAAATTCACATATAATGAAATGAAATTAAACCCTATCTCTGACCCTGCATGAAACTCAATTCAAAGTGGATCAAAGACTTAGACTCTAGACTGGAGACCCTGTGCCTAATAGAATAAAAAGTAGAGCCAAATCTTCACCATGTCAACTTAGAATCTGACTTCCTTGTAAAGACCCCAAAAGCACAAGAAGTAAAATCAAGAATCAATAAATGGGATGGCATCAAACAAAAAAGTTTCTTCTCAGCAAAAGAAACAATCAATAATGTGAAGAGAGAGCCTACAGAATGGGAGAAAATCTGTACCACATGCACCTCAGATAGAGCACCTCCAGGATATATAAAGAACTCAAAAAACTTAACACCAAAGAAACAAATAATGCAGTCAATAAACAGGCTAATGAACTGAATAGACACTTCACAGAAGAAGAAAGACAATCGATCAACAAATATAAGAAAAATGTTCACAATCTTTAGCAATTAGAGAAATGCAAATCAAAATTATTCTAAGATTTCAACTCACCCATCAGAATTGCAATTATCAAGAATACAAACAGCAATAAATGTTGGTGAGGATGTGGACGAAAAGGTACACTCATATATTGCTGGTGGGAATGGAAATTGGTGCAACCATTATGGAAAGTGGTATGGAGATTCCTCCGAAAACTTGGAATGGAACCACCATTGACCCAGCTATCCCACTTCTTGGTTTATACCCAAAGGAATTAAAATCAGCATATGACAGTGATGCAGCCACATCAATGTTTATAGCAGCTCAATTCACAATAGCTAAACTATGGAACCAACCTAGTTGCCCTTCAATAGATGAATGGATAAATATACATATACACATACATCTGGAATATAACTCAGTCTTCAAAAAGAATGAAAATATGGTAAATGGATGGAGCTGGAGAATACCATGCTATATGAAATAAGTCAATCCCAAGAAACAAAAGGCTGAATGTTTTCTCTGATGCTATTTCATAATACGGATGCTATTTCATAATAGGGGTTGACTAGGGAAAAAATAGAGTTACTTTAGATTAGGTAGAGGAGATTGAAGGAAGGGGAGGAGGTATGGGGATGGGAAGGACAGTAGAATGAGAAAGTCATTATTACCCTGTGTACATACATAACTATATAACATTATTACCCTATACATATATAACTATATGACATTACTCTATGTACATATATAACTATATATATATATATATATATATATATATATAACTATATGACTGGTTAGATTCTGCATCACGTGTAACCAGAAGAATGAGAAATTATATTCCATTATATATGAAGTATCAAAGTGCATTCTACTGTCATGTATAACTAATTAAAACAAATAAAAAAATAAAAATACAGTCAACCCTTTAATTTAGGCACACAGAATCAAAATCATGAGCTCAAAAAGTGTAGAATTAAAAAAGAAAACAAGAATCCTAGAAAAAAATGATACAACTGTTAATTATCTCAGTAAAGCAGTATGAGAGAGGGAGGGAGAGGGAGTGAGAGAGAGAGACTCTCTCTGTCTCTCTGTCTCTCTGTTGCAGCCAGGGAGAAGTTAAAATGAGGACACCTTTTTTTTTTTTTTCTTCAGTCTCAGGTGGGACCCCGTGGGGCCTGCTGGTTTTTGCAATTTACATTCCAATACAGGCTCTTCCCTGGTCTGGGCAGGGAAATTGCTGCCTAGTCCTTTTTAACTCCTTTTTCCCCAGTTGGTAATTAGGCCAGGTTTGGATGCAGAGAATTATAAAACATTATCTCCTTACTTTTGAGGAATGAGACTGTTATGTCACACTCCTTACTGAGACTGTCTGTTGGGCTGGTCAGGGTTAAGGGAGGGCATTTACCAGTTAGTCATGCCCTTAAAAATCTCTTCAGAATGGAATATTTGCCTGAGGCTTGGCTGTTCACCATCTCTGTAACCTGAGGTTCCTGGGATGTATTCCAGGACTTGGGAAGCTGCCTGCACTGAGGGGAGGGGTACCCTCTCCAGGAACTTAGTGTATCCTGTGGGGATGTTTAAAGACCCTCAGGGGCATTGCCCATTCACTGTGGTGTGTCAGAGCAATGGGCCTATGGGGAGCTGGTAAAGGGCCTGGCAGATCTTGTTTCCTTCAAACTCTGCTTTTCCTCCCCTCTTGGAGTGCACATTGTATTTTGCAGCTGACAGCCATGGAGTGGGGCGGGGGTGGGGGGTAGAGGGGTGAGTCCCTACTGCCCATAGTTGAGATAGGACTTAGTGTATCTGGTCATTGTGAAGGAAAAAGAAATTTGGAGGTAGGAACCTCAGACAACCTTGCCATTCTGTAAATTTCAGACAATTTTGCCAATCAGTAATAGGTAATTTTTAAATTTTGGAGAATTTCTTGATTACTTGGGCCACCAGGGCAGATTGTCTAATTTGTATTGTGGCCAAATTTGAGTGCTGAGCCTAATGAGGTTTTTAATTTTGAAGTCAGTTTGGGAGAAAAGGCTCTTGAAATTTGTAGAGAGGCAGCCTAAGGGATGTCTCTGGGAATTAACTGGGTAGTTCCCATATTTTATAGAGGCTCCACAGAGGTGACAGCCAAGGGCAAAGCATCCTCTACACTCTTTATGCCTCTGGGTGCCAGTCCTTGACTGAATATTTCCCACTGGGGATTGAGGAAACATCTTTACCCTAATCTTAGTGGTGGGGTTCCCTTGGGGTCCTGATAGCCAAAAAGTGGGGTTATTGACTTCATAGAAACTGGATGAATGGGGTCTCAGGCAGGGTACCTATCTGCTAGAGACCGGATGGAGTCTTCCCTTTCTGGAGAATGTGAAGGCTGGTGTTGGACACAGGAATAGAATGGCAAGGAGGTCTCTATCCATGAGGCCTCCTGGGTGTGTAAAGGAAGGGAAGATTGGGGAGGGGAGGAAAGGCATAAGAAGGGGTCAGAAAGCGAATGCCTCCAGCATCAATAAAGGATTTGATACAAATCCTTGTTCCATCCATGTAGCATAAGGCAGCAAAGACCTAACCCAGGGTTGGGGCTGGGTCTGCATACCAGCAGACATTCAGCCAAAGTGGACTCAGAGGGGGGGAGGGTTTCTTTCTGGATGGCAGGGAGGGAGGTAAGGGGAGCAGTCAGTCTGGGGATTCAGCTGTAGCTGCATGACCCATAACTGGGGGTTCCCCCGACCTCAGAGATCCCTGGGTATGCTGGTCACTTCAGTGTCCACGTCCCAGGTCCCACTGGTCACTTAACTGCAGGGGAAGGGTGGTGGGAAGGGTTAATTTCACCTTACTCCCATTTCCAGTCAGGGAACCAACCCTTAGCACAAAAAGACCAGACCTGATTCAAACTTCATGGATCATCCTCAGCCTTTAATTCAGGAATGAAGTTTCATGCAGGAATGAGGTGACACTGGAGGACCCACTTTCCTGGTGGAAAATGAGCCACTGAATAAAGGAGGGGACTGGGTTTATGTAGGTCACACTGAGAGGTGCTTTAATTAATGAGCGCATCAGCTTGGTCACTCAGGAATTAGGGATCTGTTTTACTGGGAGAAATGGGAGGGAGTCTGGGGTCAACAGTTGGTCTCTGGGATTTATCTTACTGGGCAGGATGGAGGGCCTGGGGTTAGTGGTTGGTATCTGGAAAGGGTTTGTTTAGGGAAGGATTAATACTTTGGCCTCTCCCCAGAGACTGCCTTTCCAGGTTTGATGGACACCTCCTTCCCAGGGTTTGTTTTATCACCAGGAAAGAATGCACTGGGAAAGGATCAATGCTCTCAGTGCATGGCTTTCTTTCTCATTCCCCTTTCCTAGGTCTCGCTATTTTGGGATTTGTAATTTTCCGTATCTAATAAAAAGTACTTTTGGCACCATCACTTCCATTTATTTGAAATCAGCCTATATGCTTCCATAAAAAAAAATTCCTATAAAATTAGATTACTAAATATATCTAGTTCCTATTGAAGAGGATTGGAATCTTTATGATTGCTATTGTCTTGTCTATTTAGATGTTCTTAAGGTTTTTTCATTAAAGTTTCATGATTTTTTTGTTGCAAAGGTGTCTATATTTTTCTAGACTTATTCCTGTGTCACAATTTTCATTCCTAATAAAATTTTTACATGTATAGAAATACAGTTTTTTTATTTTTAAATTTGTTCTGACAGTAGAATGCATTTGTACATTTTGATAGATCATACATAAATGGAGTGCAATTTCTCATTTTCTGCTTGCACATATTCTAGGATCACATTGGTCATGCAGTCATATATGTACATGAGGTAATAATGTCTGTTTCACTCTACTATCCTTCCTACCCCCATACCACTTCCCCTCCCTTCACCCCCCTCTACCTAATATAAAGTAACTCTATTCTTCTCAATTCGACCCCCACTCTCTTATTGTGGAATTGGCATCTGCATATCAGAGAAAACATTTGGCCTTTGGTTTTCTGGGTTTGGCTTCTTTCACTTAGCATAATATTCTCCAACGCCATCCATTTACCAGCAAATGCCATGATTTCATTCTTCTTTAAAGTTGAGTAATATTTCATCATGTATACATATCTATATATATCCATAGATATATATATATATCACATTTTCTTTATCCATTCATCAGTTGAGGGCATCTAGGTTGTTTCCATAGTTTACCTATTGTGAATTGAGCTGCTATAAACATTGATGTGGCTGTGTCATGGTAATATGGTGATTTCGAGTCCTTTGGGTATGAACCAAAGAGTGGGATAATTGGATTGACCACAGAAAGCTGATCCAGGAGCCATCTTGGGATTATAGCATAGTGGCGTCAATGGGTACTGGAAACGCAAGTGCATGAGCTTGTGGGTAGGTCCTTGTAAGCCTATCTGAGGCTAGCAAAGACTTAACTGAGTCTGATAAACCCGTGGAAAATCAGAAACTGAGAGCATTTCTCCCAGGGGGAACACAAGTAGGAGAGACTAGAAAGAACCCAGCTCTCTCCAACCCTCTGAGTCCTATGGCCAGCAGGGGCTATGTAGGCCAGTCACAGTGGGTCAGAAAGTTTGAAGGGTAGGTATGAGGGCACTTGGCTCTCACCTTGCCTGGCCAACCAGACTGCCCAGGTCCAGCACTCACCAGCACCTGCCAGTTCCTGGTACCAGCCTGGTCCTGGAACCCTCCCTAGTTCAGCATCCACTGGGTCCCCAGGTCCCTGGTGTCTGCCAGATTCCATCTGACACCTGTTGGGGCTCTCTGGACCCTAACCCCCAGTCCCTGAGCCTTGGACCACCACTCTGTCTACTAGGCCTGTAACTTTGCCTCTGTCCCATAGCCCAGTCTGCCAGGCCACCACTCCACCACCAGGCCTGCCCAGCCCAGCCCACAGCTTCACTACTAGCTAACAGGGCCTATTGCCCAGCCCTGATCTGGCCCAGGCCAGCAAGGCCCACCAGACATAACCAGCCACTTCACCAACCAGCCCCAGCCCAACTTGCCTGACCCAACACTTTGTAGCCCACAGCCTGGTCCACCCACACCAATCTCCCAAGAAGGGAAGTTGGGAAGTCTTAAACTCCAACCTTCAACTATTATGAACGACATATCCTAAGTTACCACTGCATCTGCCCTATTTACCCTTTGAAATTGTAAACCTTTCTACCCTCCTATCTCTTCTTCTTTCCTCATATTCAACTCTATCCTTAAAACCTCTTAATGCTAATTTGATGTATATAATGTCTACCCCTACCACCAATGCCACAGAAATAATTAATATGGCAGAATTCATGAACAACACCTATTGTTTGATTTTATGCCGGACTAATTCATGAATATTTACTGTATTTACTGATGGAAATTACTGATCCTATTATTTCTGCATATTGTAGCAATTAACACTGTAGAGAGCAAAATAGGAACTAAGTAGCTAAACTACTGCTATATTTCATTTGCATAGATTGTTGCTGTCATTGCCCCCCTCCCACTCCTGAGATACTAGTAACATAGAGGGACTCTAAACTCAAGGTAGAAACTCTACAGCTTCAGACCCATCCAGATAGATGGGGAGACACACAAACAATATAGAAAAAAGCAGAGGAATAAATCATCCAAAAAAACCAGGGAATATCTCAACAACAGACTCCACTGATAAAACAGTGGAGGAAATGTCAGAGGTGGAATTCAAAAAGCTCATAGTAAAACTGATCTGTGAGGTAAAATATGATGTAAGAAATGAAGTCAGAGAGACAATACAAGAAGTGAAAGATCACTTCAATAAGGATATAGAGATCCTGAAGAAGAATCAGTTGGAGATCCTCAAAATGAAGGAATCAATAAACCAAATCTAAAATTCACTGGAAAACATCACCAGCAGACTAGACCATTTGGAAGACAGAGTTTCAGGCAATGAAGACAAAATATATAATCTTGAAAATAAAGTTGACCATGGAGAAAAGATGTTAAGAGATTATGAACAGAACTTTCAAGAAATATGGGATAACCTGAAAAGACCAAATTTAAGATTTATCAGGGTAGATGAAGGTGTGGAGATACAAACCAAAGGAATGCACAATTTTTTCAATGAAATAATATCTGAAAATTTCCCAAACCTGAAGAATGAAATGGAAAATCAAATGCAGGAGGCTTACAGGACCCCAAATATACAAAATTAGAACAGATAGACACCAAGGCACATTATTATGAAACTGCTTAACCTACAGAATGAGGATAGAATTTTAAAGGCTACCAGAGAAACATGACAGGTCACATTTAGAGGGAAACCAGATGACTTCTCAGCCCAGACCCCCAAAGCTAGGTGGTCTAGGAATAAGATATATCAATCTCTGAAAGAAAATGGATGCCAACCAAGATTCCTATATCCAGCAAAATAAAGCTTCAGAATTGATGAAATAAAAACCTTCCATGATATACAAAAGTTGAAAGAATACACAACTAGAAAGCCTACATGACACAGCATACTCAATAAGATTTTTATGATGAAAAAATGAGAAATAAAAGTGAAAACCAGCAACAAGAAGAACTACACTAAAAGAACAGTCAATCAAAGCAGAAACATTCAAATTAAAAGTCAGAAATAACTCAAAATGACAAGGAATACAAATCATATCTCAATAATAATTTTGAACATTAACAGTATAAACTTATCAATCAAAAGATATGGACTGGCCCATTGGATTAAAAACCAAGACCTAACAATATGTTGTCTCTGAGACTCACCTCATAGGCAAAGTCATCTCAAGATGGGAGAAAAAATATCATTTGCATGGATCTCACAAGCAAGCGGGGGTTTCTATCCTCATAGCTGACAGAGTGGACTTCAGGTCAAAGTTAATCAAATGGGACAAAGAAAGCTGTTTCACACTGCTTAAGGGAATTATATATTAACAAGACATATCAATCATAAATATTTATGCCCCAAACAATAGAGCATCTACATATATCAAACAAACCCTTCTCAACTTCAAGAATCAAATAGACCACAAAACAATAATACTGGGCTAATTTAACACACCTCTCTTGCCACTGACTGGATCATCTAAAGAAAAAATAAATAAAGAGCTATAGAACTAACAACTGCAATTAATAAGTTAGACTTAATAGATATATATAGAATATTTCATTCATTAATGTTTGAATACACTTTTTTCTCAGCAGTACCTTTTCTAAAATAGATCATATCTTAGGTCACAAAGCAACTCTTAGCATATTCAAAAAATAGAGATAATGCCTTGCATTTTATCAGATCATAAAGGAATCAAATTAGAAATCATTGCTAAAATAAAAGAACTTTCTCTAACACCTGGAGACTAAATAATATGCTTTGAATGACCAATGGCTAGCTGAAGAAATTAGGGATGAAATTAAAAAAAAAAAAACAGAGGCAAATGAGAATAGCACACAACATATTGAAATCTCTGGGACACTACGAAAGAGGTTCTAAGAGGAATGTTTATTGCATTGAGCTTATTGTGGTGAAATCCAGGGTTGACTTTCAGCATTGCAATTTAGAGGTGTGTCATATGGGGAGTCCTGAAGGGAACTGATGGATTTTAATATAGATGCATGAAAATGGATGGATGGATTTTAATATAGATGCATGAAAATGATAGAATGGTAAACCTTGGCAGAACAACAAATGCTTCACTCTTCTAATAAACTGGTTTTCTGGATTCATTTCAAATAAAAAAGAAAAGAAAGTCAATAAATAAATAACATTACCTCACAAAGTTCTAAAAAAAAGAAGAATGAATGAATACCAAAAGCAGTAGAATACAGGAAATAATTAAAATCAAAGCTGAAATCAATGAAATTGAAGCAACACAAAAAATTCAAAAAAATCAATGAAACAAAAAGTTAGTTCTTTTAAAAAATAAATAAAATTGATAAACCCTTAGACAAGCTAACAAAAAAAGAGAGAAAAAAATTCAAATTACTAAAATTTATGATGGAAAAGCAAATATCACCATGGACACTACTGAAGTACAGATAGTAATTGAAATTATTTTAAAAATCTATACTCCATAAAATCATGAAGACATCAACTGAATTTCTAGAGACATACAATCTACCCAAATTGAATCAGAAGGACAATGAAAATTTAAACAGATCAATTTTAAGCAATGGAATTGAAGATGCCATCAAAAGCCTACCAACAAAGAAAAGCCCAGACCAGACAGATTCTTAGCCAAGTTTTACCAGATCTTCAAAGAAGCACTAACACTAATCCTTCTTAAATTATTCCATGAAATAGAAAAGGTGGGAACCCTTCCAAACTCATTCTATGAAGCTAGTATTACCCTGATACCAAAACCAGACAAGGATGCATCAAGGAAAGAAAACTTCAGACCAATGTCCCTGATGAACATAGATCCAGAAATTCTTAACAAAATACTGGCAAATCACATACAAAAACATATTAAAAATATAGTGCACTATGATCAAGTGGGGTTCATCCCAGGGATGCAAGATTGGTTCAACATATGGAAATACATAAACATAATTCATCACATCAATAGTTTTAAAGACAAGAATCACATGATTATCTCAATAGATAAAGCATTTATCTATTATCTCAATAGATAAAGCAATAGAAAAAGCATTTAACAAAATGCAACATCCATTCTTTTGCAAAACACTAGAAAAACTAGGAATAGTAGGAACATAACTCAACATTTTAAAAGCCACATATGCTAAATCCAAAGCCAACATCATTCTAAATACAGAAAAATTTAAAACAGTCCCTCTAAAAACTGGAACAAGACAGGGACACCCTCTTTTCACTATGTCTATTCAACATAGTCCTTGCAAACCTATCCAGAGCAATTAGAAAAAAGAAAAAAATTAAAGAAATATGAATAGGAAAGAAGAACTCAAACCATTTGTATTTGCCGATGACATGATTCCATATTTAGAAGATCCAAAAAACTCCACCAGAAAGCTTCTAGAATTCATAAATGAATTCAGCATCTTAACAGGATATAAAATTAACACCCATAAATCAATTGCATTCCTATATACCAATGATGAATCAGCTGAAAGAGACATTAGGAAAACTATCCCATTCAAAATAGCCTAAGGGGGGCGGGAGAAAACTTGGGAATCAATCTAACAAAAGAGGCAAAAGACTCTACAATGGAAACTAGAGAACACTCAAGAAAGAAATTCAAGAAGAACTTGGAAGATGGAAAGATCTTCCATGTTCATGGATGGGCAGAATTAATATTGTCTAAATGGTCATACTACCAAAAATGCTATACAGATTTAATGCAGTTCCTATTGAATTTCTATTGTCATTCATAGAAATAGAAAAAGTAGTCATGAAATCCATTTGGAAAACTAAGAGGCCCAGAAGAGCCAAAGCATCCTTAGCAAGAAAGTGAGGCAGGAGGTGGCACCATACCAGAACTTAAATACAGAGCTATAGTAACAAAAACTGACACAAAAACTGTGCCAGTAACTGAGCTGTAGTAACTGGTATTGGCACAAAAACTGACAGGAAGACCAATGGAACAGAATAGAAGATACAGAGACAAACCCACATATATAGTTATCTCAAACTAGACACAGGTGCCATAAACATATTGGTATCTTTTATAGCCTCTTCAACAAATGGTGCTGGGAAAACTAGAAATTCATATGTAGTACAATGAAATTTAACCACTATCTCTCACCCTGCATAAAACTCAACTCAAAGTAGATCAAGACCTGGGCTTTAGACCAGAGACGCTGTGCCTACTAGAAGAAAAGGTAGGCCCAACTCTCCATCATGTCAGCTTAGGAACTGACTTCCTCAACAAGACTCCTAAAGCTCAAGAAGTAAAGTCAAGAATCAATAAATAGAATGGTATCAAACCAAAAAGCTTTTTTACAGCAAAGGAAATAATAACATGAAGAGAGAGCCTAAAAAAATGGGAGAAAAATCTTTGCCACCTGCATCTCACATAGAGCATTAATCTCCAGGATGTACAAAGAACTCAAAAACTTAACACCATAGAACCAAATAACCCAGTCAATAAATGGGCTAAGGAACTGAACAAACACTTCATAGAAGAAGAAATACAACTGGTCAACAAATACATGAAAAAATGTTCAACATCTCTAGCAATTAAAGAAATTGCAAATTAAAGCTACTGTAAGATTCCATCTCACTCCAGTCAGAATGGCAATTATCAAGAATACAAGCAACAATACATTTTGGTGAGGATGTGGGGAAAAAGGTACACTCATACGTTGCTGGTGGGGCTGCAAATTGGTGCAACCGTTATGGAAAGCCATATGGAGGTTCCTCATAAACTTGGAATGGAACCACCACTTGTCCCAGGTATCCCACTCCTTGGCATATACCCAAAGGGCTTAAAATCAGCGTACTACAGTGAGGTAGCCACATCAGTGTTTGTACCAGCTCAATTCACAATAGCTAAGCTAGGAAAACAACATAGGTGCCCTTCAATAGATGAATGGATAACGAATGGAATTATGGCATTTGCCAGTAACTGGATGAAACTGGAGACTATCATACTAAGTGAAATGAGCCAATCCCCAACAAATCAAATGCTGAATATTCTCTCTGATATGTGGATAATAATGCACAATAAGGGGTGGGAGGGAAGAATAGAAGTTCATCAGATTAGACAAAGGGTAACGAAGGAAAGGGAGGGGAGATTGGACTAAGAAAGACAGGGGACATAACTTTCCTCTATGAATACATAACCAGTGCAGCTCCACATCATGCACAACCTCAATAATGGGCAGTTATACTCCATGCATATATGATATGTCCAAATGCACTCTACTGTCATGTATATCTAAAAGGAACAAATAAAAATAAATAAATAAAAAGATTTTTTTGATCTTGTTTTATGATCAATATATATTCAGTTCTAAGAAGTAGAATACATGATTTCTTTCTCTGAAATATGCCTGAGTATTTTTATATTCTTTGCTATGTTTTTATTTTTATATAGAATATTTTTACCCTACTATGTTTTTATTCCCTGATAAAGTTTTTGAGAAGTGTATTATTTGCATTATATTCTGTATTTGGTGATTCACTATTTGACATTTTAAATAACTTTAAACCTGTCTATTTTTTTTTTCAGTTTTCTGTCCTTCCCCCACCCACTTAGGTGCTTAATATTCTTGTAATTTTTGGTTTTTGATGGTAAAGTCATGTTTATTGGAAACATTAATGAAAATCGTTTGAGTGGCAGTCTGAGAGGGCATTGCCCTGAGCAATATTGACAGCCTCCACTACCAGCACCTTAGGGCTGCTTTAGCTGGGTTTGTGGCTTTTCAGATTGTACAAAGATGTAAAATCAGGTTCTGAGCCCCTGGCAAGGTGGATTTCTTTATCAGCCAGCACACAGGGACACAATAGGGCCTGTATCAGATACCAATGATCAATTTACTCTGCTATTTGCTGCTGGGTATTTTTTTTTTTTAAAGTTTCATACTTTCTTGAACGTTTTAATCCTTCCCAAGATTTCTCTGCACATGCGATTTGCTTTTAATCTACTTTTTTTTCAGTACCAGGGATTGCTTAACCACTGAGCCACATCCCCAACCCTTTTTATTTTTCATTTTGAGACAGAGTCTCACAGTTACTTAAGACCTTGCTAAATTGCTGAGGCTGACCTCAAATTTGGGATCCTCTTGCCTCAGACTCCTGAGCCACTGGGATTACAGTTGTGCACCATTGCACCAGCATAATCCATTTTTCCATCCTGTGCGACCAAAAGCTTTGTCCTAAGTCTGTTGGCAGAAGGGATCCCGAGTTCAGCTGATGGAAGCCCCAGGTCGCTGGCTTTTCATATAAACCATGAAACACACTGAATATTTGCTTATGTATTCCTAGATTATTTAAATGGTCCATCCTATAAAATATTAATGGTATAAATAAAGTGTCTTTTTCTTCTCCCTGTTCTAGAAGAGCTTAAGATAAGATCAAGCTTATTGGGTAAATATCCAAAATACTGCTAAAAAATCAGCTATGAAGAAATGAATAAAAGGAGTTACAGTGAGTGTGTGGACGAGGAGGAGGACAAGAGGCTGCGGGGCTGTCAGCTGTGCCTGGTGAGCAGAGTCACAGGGAGATCGGGATGTGGAGTCGGCAGTGGGGAAGGGAGGGCAGGGTTTGGAATTGAGTAAGTAATGGAATAAACCTACAATCTCACGAAGTCCTTTGCTAACCACTAGGAACTTTTTGTTTAAAAGCAAATTCTAAAAGAGCTCTTTTATTTTTGTGATCTCTATAACCAAAGCCGTGTTTGCAGTCGGCGGCAAATGAACATTTTTTTTCATAATTTAATGGTGTATTATAGTTGGGCATAATAGCAGGATTTGTTCTTACTCATTATACTTGCACATGACATAAGAGGATTTTGTTTTTGCTTACTAAATCTTCATTTGTGAGAACAAAAGTACACTAAACATGGAAACGCCTTTTTTTTTTCTTTTTGCACTTCCCACCTCCCCAGGTAACTGAGGATAATGATAATGGCTTTTAAAATTAAGAAAGTAAAGTTCCAACATATCTATTGATTTCCTTGGATTGAGTGGCATGGTATTTATAGCCTCATATGAACCAAGTACATAAGAGACAGGAGCACATCATTGGTCAATTTGGAATGACTGAGCTTTGAATTTCATATTCCATAAGTTTTAAAAGAATTTCATCAGAAGTAATGTATACGTTGAGCAAAATACCCACAGAATGCAGAAAAGAAAAAAGAAAGCAACCCTACATTCCTTCCCATTCAACCACTTTGAGAAATCTGGAGGCGTCTCTCCTTCCAGGCTTTTGAAATTTAACATGTGGATAGAAATCTTCTCCCCTTTCCCACTTTTCTTATTTTTTTGGACTGGAGATTGAACCCAAGATGCTCTACTATGAGCCACATTCCCAGTCCTTTATATTTTTATTTGAGACAAGTCTCCATAAGTTGCCCAGGCTGGCCTCCAGTTTGCAATCTTCCTGCCTCAGCCAATCTCTGTAGCTGGGATTACAGGACTGCACCACCGTGTCTGGCTTTTGTTTTCCTTTTTAAAAGTAAAATGAAAGTCATAAAGAGAGTTAAGACTGCAAAGAAGGGGAATGTGCTGGAATAGGAGCTCACACAAGCTGTAGCAATATTCAGGGAACTTGAGAATGACAGTGGAGAATCGCCTCCTGCCTGGTTCTTGCTGTTGAGGCTCTGGTGACAGTCAGTAGTCAGGAGTTTCATCGAATTTTATCAAATCCCCATTTAACTGCATAATGCATGCTCTAAAAATAATGAAGTAACTACTTATGACATGTGAAACCAAAAAAAGATTACAAAGACTTATGTGTAAAGAATAGGCGGAAGTATTCCAAAATGCTCACACTGATGGGGATTAGGTGGAGAGATCTTGAATGCTTTTGAAATTTCTTCTTTATTGCCTTTATTTGCCATATCTTCTGTGTCGTGGTTTTTTTTTTTTATAACAAAGGTATTTTTAAAATCTGTATTAATCAGAACTGTTGGATTTTCCTAAAATTTATTGGCTCCAGTTAACTTGTGTCAGAAAGCAGTTATAGGCAATGCAGTTTCATCTAACAGTAAATTAGATACATTTATTGGGCTGTGATTCATGTTTGAGCTTGAAACAATGAATACAAGTCGTATATCATCTGACCTTATTAAAAACAATAACTTCCTTGTTCACTGACAGAACCGAAAAATGGCATCTGTTATGTTTTTGGATATGAGGTGTCCCTCCAAACACATTCCTCCTGGGCTAATGCAGGAATGTTCAGAGGGGAGATGATTGGATTTTGAGAGCTGTAACCTAATCAGTCATCCTAGTTTGACAGGACTGGGTGGAAACTGTAGGCTGGTGGGGCACGGCTGGATCACTGAGGACATGTCCTGGAAGATTTCCTTTTCTCTATGGTCCCTTCCCTTTTTGTCTTTCTTTGCTTCCTGACCATGGTAGACAGCACAACACTCCTCCACCATACCCTTCTGCCATGATATTCTTCCTCACCATGGGCCCAGAGCAATGGACTCAGCCCACCATGGACTACACCTCTGAAACTGTCAGCTCCAAATAAATCTTACCTTGTCTGATTTATTTTTGTCAGGTATATTGTCACAGTGACAAAAAGTTGACTAACATAGCATCCAAAGTTTACTGAAATATACTATGAAAGATTACGAGAGGAAAAGAAATTGAAGTCTTGTAGATTCAAATTTTGGTCTAGGATTTTAACCTTACTAACTTCAGTTTCTTACATCAAAATGTGAATGATGAGAAAATCCTCTGCCTAGCTACCACATTGATTTATTGTGAGAGTAAAACAAAACCAAAGAAGCCCCAAACTGAATCTCCAAAATCAAAGGCCAAAGGACATAATAGAAGCAATTCCATTGGATGGTCATGCCCATCCAAGTGGCCATTGTTGGAATATTTCAAAGATGGGGAACATATCTCTGGGTTTGGCCCATTTCATTACTGAACACTCTTGTTAAAAGGGTCTTGCTTATGCCCATCTCTTGAACTTTCTACCCAATTTTTCCAGTTGCATCTCTGAGGTAGGACAATCATGCTTGGTCCCAAGCATGATTTGATAGCTCCCAGGTGTGCAGATAGCAATCCCCTCAGTCTACTGACTGGTGGGAGAGGCTGCTGGTGTTCTGTGGCAACAAGCAGCCCTTGCTATGGCTTTGTCTGGGTGCCATGATGGGAAAATTCTTAGAAAGCACCGCTCTGGACCCTAGAATGACTAGGTCCATTGTATTAGAAGTTACATTCTCACAAGGGCAGCTAGGCACACACTCTCCTACCACACAAAATCCACAGTGGTTTAGTTAATCAAGACCACGGCTTTTGTTTGTTTTTCTATCTGTATTTTACTTTTATGTATGCCTTATCCTATATTTATGATATTAGGTTTTGAAAGTAAGAATGGGATTTTGGATTTATGTAAACTTGCATTTGTTACATTTGGTTCATGGTTACATCCTCATGGGACCTTTTGGGGTGCTGATTTTCTTGCTCAATGAATTCAAAGTCCATTTTAATCCAGGTACTCCAGGATGTGGTGAACTTGGTAGGTCTGTCCTTATGCTATAAGAACCTGATCTGCACTTCCAACTTCCTCCCCTATCCTGGCTTGGTCTTGAGATATTTTTTACTATATTCATGCCTCCAGGAACTGCACACCATCTGTTTCACTTTACCAATGCTCACTTGTTTTTTTTTTTTTTTTTTTTTTTTTTTTTTTTAGATTCCAGTTCTTCTTTCTAATCTTGTGTATTAATCCATTTTTTGTTGCTATAACAAAATACCTGAGCCTGAGCAGTTTATAAAGATGTGTATTTAGCTCACCTTTTGAAGGCTGCTAGTTCAAATAATATGGTGCTGACTCTGGTGAGGGCTGCCATGGCCGCATCATACAATGATCACAGAGGTAGCATGTGCAAGACGGAGGAATTACATGGTGAGATGGGAAGCCAGAGACTGGAGAGGGTGCAGTCTACCGGGGATCTCATCATAACTACTTAATCACTTTTGAGGGTGATACCTCTATTGACCCAATCACCTTGCACTAGGCTCCATCTCTTAATTAAAGACCCTATCCTCTCCTAACAGTGCCAGGCTGGGGACTAAGTTTCCAATGTATGAAACCTTGGGGGACAAATCATGTCAGAACCATAGAACCTTCAATTTTTTTTTTAAATGGGTTTCTTTCTTCCTGCTCTCTCTCCTCTTCTCATCACTCTGCTCTGGACTTTACATCCAAAGGGTGACCATGACCATGTCCACACCCAGCTGGCTGTCTCTTTCCTGGGAGGAGAGGTCAGCTACACATATAGGAAGCAGGATGGGATCAAGCACCATGCTGGAAGCCTTCCACTAGAACTCGCTCTTCTGATTGACCATTAATCACAGAATATGGGAGTCTGTAAATGTGTCCAACTCTGCTAAGCACATGGTGTATTTTTCTCACAAGACAGGAATTTGCAAGTGCTTTCAGGAAGTCCTGATTCACCAAGCTTACAGCATTCTGCCTAATCTCCCCACAGAACCAAAGATTGAATGAGCTTCACCGGTCTTGGCTCATTTAGTGAATTCATGCTTTTTCTTGGCAATTGTGGCTTCAGGGAGCAAAGACTAGACCTTCTGTGACTGCAACCCCCTCAGAACCAGTAACAGACATGGAAGCTGTCTGTCTGGAAGTGGGGAGGATGAGGGAGCATCCTTCTCAGAGGGCTGGTCGGAAGCTGGGGTACATGGTGTGATTTGGTGGACTGGGAGTCACGGGAATGGTTTGAATGACTCCTGTGTCGTTGCCTGGAACAAGAGTGAAATCAGCAGGCAGGCAATCAAGCCTGATTCTCCAGGCAGACCGCCAAGGTTACAAGGCAGCCATTGGGCACGTCGTGGTGACTGTTCTGTGTCCAGGACAAGGGTTAAACTAACAGAATAATTCGCTGGAAGGCATTTTAGAGATCGTCTAATTTAATTACAGAATTGCCAGATCTAGCAAAACAGGCTTACTGCCCTTTCTTGATGACCCATAAGATTTGAAGGGAGAGCCAAGACTAGATTCCAGGCATGCACACATGTGCACACACATACACACACGCTCACACACACACACACACACACACATGAATAGCTGGACTGTCCATGCTTCTTCAGTCTCCCTTCTTATTGATTGTGATATATAGGAAACACATGGATTTTAATTACATCAAACATTTTCTTAAATGCAAATCAATTCTGAATGTGAAAACTTTTCCAGGAAAACACACGAGTTACCTCTGACCTTTTATGTATGAGTACACACATTCTGGAGTTTTGTAAAGACCACGTTTACCAGTAAAATTGTGTTCTAATGATGTCTTCTGATAGTCTAATATTAAAAGCTTTGGGCGTGGCTCGATGAATTCTCTTCTCCAGCACTTATAAAGGACCCTGGAATTTTGGAGGTTTTCCATTAACTTCTGGTATTGGATTTTTGTTGCCAGCTCTGACTCTTTGTTTCCCGTGAACTCTGTGGGGGAAAGAGTGCTGAGCAAACTCAGGCCGGAGTGCGTGTGTTCGTATGTGTGCATACGTGTGTGTCACACTTATTAATGAAAGTGGACAGATTCCTGATGTTTTTCTCTCTGTTGAGAGAGAAAAAAAATTGTGTGGAGTAGAAAAGAGGACCAGAAAAATCCTTGATATGATATCTCCCCTCTCCACTGTTCAGTAGAGATAATAGGCTTAAGAAAAAATTGGGGTGACAAAGACCTACTTGAGATGGCTGATCACTGTGATGGGTTGTGTCCAGTCCACTCTTTACTAGACAGCAAGCTTGCTGGAACCAAGGGCTGGGCTTCCTGATCTCTCTGACATTTTGGGAGCCTTGCAATCCTTGGGAAGCCAGAGGCATCTGGGGAATGAATTCCGCCTTTAGCACCATCTGCTTCTGGCCAGCAGTCTGGGAAAACACACTGCTTATTTCTGAGAGTGTTCTCGCATCTGGGGACTCCCTAGCATGCATTGTCAGCACGCTGCAAATCACCATGGGGCAGCTTCTCCTTGCTGGTCTCTGAGCCTCCCTGCTGGCTTTCTCTCTTTATGGGAGGAAACATCAAAAGAGGAGAAAAAAGTAGGATGGGGAACAGGAGGAGGGATTGGAGGAGGAAGAAGGAGGAAGAAGAAGGCAGAGGGGAGGAGCAGGGAGAGGAAGAGGGAGGAGAGGGAAGAGGGGGAATCAAAAGAGTGGAAGGGAGCGGAAGAGGAAGAGGTGCTAGAGGAAGGAAGGAGGGGAAAGGTGGGGGAAGCAGAGGAGGCCTGGGAGGAGCAGGACGAACAGGGGAGCCAGAGGCAAGAGGATGGCAAGCTGTGCAGAGAAGTAGGTCAGACTGCTTCCTGCACAATGTCCCTCCCCTGTGTTCCTCAGTTGCTCTTACTCTCTGCTGAGGGTGCCAGGACACTTTGGTTGCAGACAATTGAAACTCTGACTCAAATGATCTGACTTAAAAAAATAAAAAAACACAACAAAACAAAACCAAAGAGGATATATTGGCTCCCATCCCTGAGAAGTCCAGAGATAATATGGGATGGATTTGTTTCTAGCACTTTCTCTGCAGTTCTCTAGAAGCCCTCCCTGTGTATGGGCTTATTCCTTAAGCTGTCTCCCTTCTCGTTTTAGGAAGGGTGTCACCGGCAGTCCTCTTTAGGGGTCAGCTCCCCCACCACTGTCAAATAGAAGCCCTGAGCCCATGGACATGGTCAGCAGTACTCCATGTGCTGATGAGCTTTGCCCTGGGCGTGCCTGTCTCTTGGTCTCTTTGCAGAAGGGAGGTTTACCCAGGTTGGCTCAGACCAGAGGGGCTGCCCCTGGAGTTGGCGTGGAGTCTTTCCCTCCCAAGGCTCCACATTGGAGGCAGGTGGAAAGTTCCACCCGACCTTTGAGAGATGTCTCAGATGTCTGTCAACAGACTATTTTCAGCGGTTTGTTGATTCACCAGATAGCTTAGACTTGAACATTCACATTATAGATAGGTTAGAACTGTCAGCAAAACCTCTTTGGGAACATTACCTTGAACTTCAAGACCATTGTACTTATTCCATTTGCGTTTTCAATAAGAGGTCATTAATCTACCAATTAATCACAGCTCTTGGTCGTTGCCTAGAAGGGACTGTCCTCTGGGAAGGTACCAAGAAGTGTGAGACAGTGGCTGCTAGGAAATTACACAGTTCCTAAGTAGATAAGCCCTTTTCACAAATAAATTGCACTGAATCTCGGGTAAGACTTGAAGAGCAACACAGGACTGGGCTCCACCCTGGCTCCATCCCTGCCTGGCTAAGGGATCTAGACACAGGTACTTGACTAGGTTCCTCATCTGTAGAATGGGACCAAAGAACTTAAATTTCCTAGAAGAAGGCCTGACACGGATCAGTGCCCATACTTGCTATCTTGGTTATCAACGCAGAGAGAAGACACAGTTTCAGAGCAGGCAGAGGGATGCTCGAGAGAACAGTGACGAAGTTCAGAAAGTGGGAAGAGAGGCAAAGAGGTGGTGGGATGTGTGCTAGGTAGGCTCACATTCCACAGAAGGAAGAAAATGGCAGAATAGGAGCTGCAGAGGTCACAGGAGGAGTGAAGGTGTAAATGATGTCTTCTCCCGTCATTCAGATCACTGCAGAGGCTTCTGGGAAAGGACAATGCATTTGAGACTAGAGAATGGAGGTCCTTGGGTGCCAGAATAGGAAGTTTGACTGATTTCCTCCGTGGTCTGCAGGTTTTTGGGCAGCACCAAGACAGACTGCACTCTGCATTACACTGAGAAATGCAGGACACACAAGGGGTGATAGGGGATGAAAAAGAGGTGCCCTGCCAACACACCTCCCATGGGTGGATCAGTCTACCTGTGGCTCCCATCTTCCTACATCCTTCCTGCTCTACCTGCTGCTCTGGAGCATCAGTCCATTGTTGGAGGGCAGTCCCAACTCCAGGATGCAGAGAAGGGAGTCTTCCAGTGTTCTTAGGGTACAAGACAGAGGTGGTGGCACCATTTGGTGACAACCGAATTCAGTGTGTGTGGGGGTCCCTCAGCGCAATTGCTCTGTGAGGCTGAGAGGTGGGCAGAACTGAGAAGGAGACAAGACCCCAGGCCTGGCCCTGACTGGTCAGGACCTCCCCAGTGATGAGGCCACGGTCAACCAGTCTGGTGCGGGTTTAATGCAAGGTTGTGCCAGGAGAGAGACAGCCTTGTGAAACGCTGGAGGTTAACGTGCAGTGAGGGTATTGGTGTTTCGTAAGGACCTGGCACGTTTGCAGAATGACTGGCTGGCCGCCCAGCTCTGCGCTTCCTGTTCATCGTTCCCCAGATGTGTCACGGCCGAAGGATTAAAGCCCCAAGAGCCTCTGACAGAGGCGTCACCAAGAGCCCACTTTCTCTGAGTCGTCTGACAAGATATGAGGTGTCATTCTTGTGTGACACAGACCCTGACCCAGAGCTCTTTGGGAAAGGGGGAGAAAAGGATTAGAAAAACTACCCAGGGCTGACTTCAAAATGTGCTTTTGTTTTTAGTAACCGGCGTCAGCCCAGCAGGCTGCATCTGGGGAAAGATACCCTGCTGGATTATCCTGAGAGCAGCTGCTACCTAGCCATTTCCAAATGCCCCGACAATGAACAGAAACGGTAAGATGATTAATTGCGCCCCTCCTTTCTTGGATTTCTTGGAGTTAGGTGTGGCTCTGTATGCACATTTGATCACCTATGCCTTATTTTGTGGAAAATTTACCAAAAATGCATGGGAAATATAACTTAATACTGTATACTACTTATAAGTCATAAAGGTATAGGACTTTTGGAAGTAGAGAGGGTTACAAATGAAGTGCATTATAAATAAGATCCTCTTATAGTGCTGTGTAAATGTTAGAATTAAGACTTATATCACTCTCTATTTAAGCATCTACAGTTTTAGAGGGGCAGAATCTCACTCAGAATTTTGCTGAAGGCTTAAGAGGCTTTTAAAGTTATAATGCATTGTGATCCCAGTGACTCAGGAGGCTGAGGCAGAAGGCTCACACGTTCAAGGCCAGCCTCAACAATTTAATGAGACGCTGTCTTAAAATTTAAAAGAAAGGGCCAGGGATGTAGCTCAGTGGTGAAAGTGCCCCCAGGTTCAATTCCTAGTAAATAATAATAATAATAATAATAATAATAATATAATAGAAGTTACAATGCACTGTGTTTGCAAGACTTATACATGATTCCTTTGATAAGGGTTTAAAATGTAACATGAAAAGCTTTGCAAAGGTTGCCTATAGATCTATAGAGAAGACTGTGCCCTCTCAGAGGGGATTATAAACTCTGTGTTTCATATTGGGCACCTTCATCTCCATGATTCCCAACAGTGTTGTTGTGGGAAAGAATAAGAAAATGTGACAGATAAGGAAAGATTCAGGGAAGGAACGAAGGGAACAAAATGAGGTTCACCACTCAATTCGATTCAGTCTATAGCTCTGTCCTGCTCTTATGCAGAAAGCTGGTTTCTCACAGTGTTTGTGAGTGTGAATTGCAGGCTGGTGGGGAAGGATGCTCCCAAAGGAGCAGCCAGTGGTCAACAGGTGTGGCGAGTCAAACATTCACCAAGAAACAGCTGGAGAACAATGGCGGGTGTTCCAGTGCCAAGGATTTCTGTTCACTATAAATGGGTTGAGCTGTTGGAAAAAGGAAGGTGTGATTGCCCAGAAAGGTGTGGGAGTGCTTCCTGAGATGAACCCGATCTTCCCAGTGCAATCGGCAGCTAATCTTTGAACCCATGGGCCCTATTTGCTCAAGACCAGTTAGTTTACTCAGGAGAAAAACTTGACAACCAGGGTCAAGGAATGGTGGAGACTGCTTTTTAAATATGCACCTTAAAAATCTACACATATAGCACAAGCTCCTGGTCAAAAATACAATTTAAAACAGAATACATTTAGGTAATTTAAAAAGATAAGAATAGGAACACATTGCTCTGAGAGAAATTCTACAGACAGAGCATCTCTAATCAGAAAATCTGAAGTCCAAAATATTCCCAAGGAAGTTCACAGCACTTCTGGTTTGGGGATCAGGAATGCTTAATTAGTAAAATCTATTCCAAAGTTCCAAAATCTCCAAAACTCTAAAATCTGAAACACTTCCGGTCCCAAGCATTGGATAAGAGATACTCAACCTGTACTAACATTTTGGTGGGTATCTTTTTCTCTGAATATATTTACATTTTGAAGAAATACACTTGCCCTGTGTTTTGTTACATGCATTTATCTCTCATTAATATATTGTGAGCACCTTGCTGTGGCGATGAATTTCCTTTTGCCAATGCTTTTATATTAGATTGCATCCATATTGACAGATATTTGATGATTTACTTTTCTATTATTAACAGTATGAAAACTAGCATCCCAGCTGCTACACTTTTGAATCTCTTCATGAATATTCCCTTGTTATAAATTTCCAGAGGTAAAATTGCAGGGTCAAAGGACAGGAGAATTTTGAAAGCTCTTGAACTCTGCTGCCACATTAATCCTGGGAATGTGCTGTTAATTTATATGCCCATCAGCACGGTATGAACGCCACTTCCTAACATGTTCATCAGCATTGGGCTTTATCATTAAAAAAAGAGAAAAACTTGTACTAACCGGAAATGACTGGCAGGGGCTATTTTATATTCTTAGTTTACTTCAAGGTAACCCTTAGTAAAACCTTCTGGCTTCCTATTTTTGTCCCCTTGGGTTTGGCTTCTTGCTCTTTTGGTTACTCATTGCCAAAGTAATCACCTTTTATGGTAACTTGTGTCAACCTAATTTTTGAGGTCTGTGGCCTCATTGAGGTCTCTCAGAAAGGGTGCTGAGAGTGATGGAATCAGGGGCTTTTGCTCTGACTTCATTCTGATGAACACCTGGGGTAAACCTCACTTTTATGATTTTTGCTCTTTTTTTAGTTGTAATGTTTCTAGAAGTTCGACGCAGTGGTGTATATCTGTAGTCCCAACTACTCAGGAGACTGAGGCAAGGGGACAGCTTGGCCCAGGAGTCTGAGATCAGCCTGGGCAGCATAGTGATGCCCTGTCTCAAAAAAAAAAAAAAGAAAAAGAAAAAAAAAAAGAAAGAAAGAAAAGAAAAGAAAAAGAATAAAAGGAAAGGAAAATTAGAGAGAAGGCCTGTTTTATCCATGCCACAAAACAAGAAAGAGGATCCTTTTTTTCTTAATGGAAAAAAAAATGCAATTGCAAAATTATTTAATCATTATTGTTGCTATTACTACACACTGAGTATCCCTATCCAAAATGGTTGGGATCCAAAATGTTTCAGATTTCATAGTTTTTCAGATTTTGAATAATCATGTAGATTTTACTGGTTGAATATCTCTAATCTGAAAATCCAAAATCCAAGATGCTCCAAAATTTCAAACTTTTTTCAGCATGTCGATGCTCAAAACCTGTCAGATTTTGGAGCATTTTGGTCTTTGGATGTTTAGATTACAAATGCTCAACTCATGCAGTTTATTTGTAATCTCACATTCAAGGGCAGCATGCTGAAGCTTTGACAATGTCTTCCAGTTCCAGACTTGGAAAATGTGCGTGTTTGTCTGTGGGTGTCTATGTGATTGTGTGCACGTGAGTATGTGTGTGTTTGTGTGTTTGTGCACACCTGTGAGTGACAGCATACTTCTTGGTTCTTAGATTCATCAGCAGCATTTAGTGTGTTCCCACGCACATGGAATACTTTAGATTAAAAATGGTTTCTGATTTGCTAGTTGCTTATTCCACTTGAGTCCTGGACCATGTGCCACGCTCCTCACTGAGTTGTTGTCATTCCTGTGCCTTGTGCTGGTCCCTGGTCTGACAGATCTGAAGCCCAGGGACAGGTTTCATGTGCATTTCCCTCTCCAGGGACTGGTGTGGGGCCTGATGTCCAGTGAGAGCTCAGTAAAGGTTTGTGAATGAGTCAATAGAAAGGAAATACATACATGTTTACCCAATTCTGCAGGAACATTGCAAAACAGGAATCTCAGAAGGTTTTAAAACTCAACCCAAATGGAGTGTTTTTTTTGTTTGTTTGTTTTGTTTTGTTTTTAGGGCAAATGAAGTGTTTAGGCCGATTTCAATTTCTAAGGGGTAAATTCCTAAAAGCTCTGAATGAGTTTTATTAAGCAAATGAAGGTAAGACAAAGGTAGTTCTTGCAAAATGGAGAACAGAAGTCTTTTTATAAGGACAAGTCTGGAGGTGGTGAGAATGTGAAAATCTGTAAGGGAAGAGGTGGACATAGACTTTGACTCTGTAAAAATCAGGTCTAAACTGACATTTAGGAATGGTTTACACTGGATTCTAAATAACAGTGATAGCTAATACTTAATAGAATATTACTATGTGTGAGACCGGCTCTCAGTACCTCACATTAACATGGAAGTAATCATTATTATCTTATTCTGCAGATTAGAAGGCGGAGCACAGAGAAGTGATTTGCTTGGAGTCACATGAGTAGGAAGTATAGAGCTGGGACTCCAAGTGCAGAGACTCTTTGTGGAGCTCAGAGGACCCTGAAGGTAGGTCCGACTGAAATTTAGAGACAATGACATGTGGTTTGGGGGCTGCTGCTGATGTCTGTGCTGCTTATTTGGGTCTATAGTTATCACCAACGAGTCTCCCTTAAGGGACATTAACTGTCCTAGGTTTTTGACATAAACTATCTCACATGTTTCTTACCATCTTGCAAGGTTGGTATAAGTTGAGTAACATTGATCTGAAAATCCAAAATTTGAAACTTTTTTAGCACCGACACAATGCCACATTGTCCTAGATAATTGAGTTCTGTGCTGATGCCCTTGGTTCTGTCATCCAGAGGTGCTGAGAGTCCAGTTCTGCTGCATTTGGAGGTCTGAGCCTGGAGACTCAGTCAAGTCCCTTGGAGGTCAGGGAGGGCTCAACTTCAATTTCCCTGAATCTACATCGGTCAGTGCAAAATGTTCAGACCCAATCCTCCCTGCAGACCATCCAATTTACCTTGTCAACCCAGATATGCTGATGTGTAAAATACGTGGAAACACTTTACTTATACTTCCTAGCCACTGAGCCTCCAGTTTTCACCAAGGAGGTGCAGAGTATGTCTTGGAGGAGGATGGGGTGAATATGGTGAGTGCTGGCTTCAGAGTGGAGGCTGGCTCCATTTTCTCCGGGACAACTTACCTACCTTCTCTTTGTCAGTTGTTTCAGTTGTAAAATGGAGATATGAATATAATTAAAAATGGAATTTTACTTATCTTTTGGTTAAAAATTTCCATAAGATTTTGGAATTTTTAATTGTGGGGGGTACCAGGGATTGAATTCAGGGGCACTTGACCACTGAGCCACATCCCCAGCCCTATTTTGTATTTTATTTAGAGACAGTGTATCACTGAATTGCTTAGTGCCTCGCCTTTGCTGAGGCTGGCTTTGAATTCACGATCCTCCTGTCTCAGCCTCCCAAGCTGCTGGGATTATAGGCATGCACCATTGAGACCGGTGGAATTCTTAAATTTTTGGAGTAGATGACACATGGTTTACTTCCTTTTAAATGGAAAACACATTTGAAAAGGCTATTTAGTAAAGCCTCCCTCTTTTCCCTTTCCCATCCTCCTCTCTCCTTCTTCTTCACTGGACGGTAACTCTTACTAAGAGTTTCTTGTATTTCCTTCCCTCTTTCTCACTAGTGGTGTGTACTGCTCTGCACCTTGTTCCATTTCTGTATCGGATGAACTGTATTTTTAAGTCACATGCAGTCTTGATAATATAGTCACTGTTGCCATGAGTAACACATGAGTAACACCCATGCCATTCTGCAGAAGTGCAAGAATGTGTATCTGTTGGCTAAATCCCTGAAAGTGTAATTGCACATATGCTATGTGATTTGGGATTTTTAAAAATGTTTTTATGATGCATCATGATTATGCATAAAAGCAGATTTAGTTGTGACCTATTCATACAGTACATTTGTGATTTTGTCATATATACAAGATTTCTCATCCATCTTATACCAATGAACACTACCAACAGGGAAGTTTGAGAAAACGTTTTCCTACATGCTCGTCAATGTTGTACATTATCAAGTGAATTTTTATTAAATTCTGGTAGTGTTGAAGGGAAAAGAGGTGAGCTTGGTGTGCTTTTAAATTTTTCCTCTCATATCATGGCTGAGGTTGAGTGCCTATTCATTTGACTTAGAACAATTTATGATCATCACTTATTAATTCAAAAAATATTTGTGTAGCCTCGCTGTATGTCTAACCATGTGAATACAAACATAAATTTGCAATTGGGATGTCATGGTGGGTTGTGGGGTGGGGGGCATCTGGCTACTGCCAGGCAGCTGTACAAGTTGGCACACATTGTGGAAATCACCATGAGAGAGACAGGCAGCTGAGGTAGTGACGAATGGGTGGAGATTCACCTTGCTCTAGTGATCAGGGTTCCTTGGAGGAAAGGATAAGGTCTGAGACACAAGAAGGAGCCGGGAGGCAGAGGGCAGAGGACATAGCAGCCAGATGGAGTCTCTTCATGGCTGGTGGAGGGAGAGGGAGGGAGTTTGGAGGTGAACTGGAGGCACAGACTGAGGCTAGATCATGGGCCTTTCAGGCCAAGGTAGGGATTGGATTTTATTGAAAGTTTTGGGGAGACTTCAGTTCCAGGCTGGGAAGATGCAACTGGAGCCTGTAAACATTACCTGGTAGACTGGAACTGCTCACCTGGATGATATCAGGGATGTGGTTCCTATGCATGAGCACATGTTTGATTTGCTGTGTTAGCCATAAAGAGATCATGACGGGGTGTAGGGCAGAACACTATCTCTTACCTAGCCCAGAACACTATCTCTTACCTAGAACACCCAGAACACTATCTCTTACCTAGCCCTATGCTCATTGTGAGACAAGCGACAAAAGCTTTACCTCCATATGTCCGTGGAGATGTTCTACAAAAGTACATTCTGCCGGGCGCGGTGGCGCACACCTGTAATCCCAACGACTTGGGAGGCTGAGGCAGGAGGATCACGAGTTCAAGCCAGCCTCAGCAATTTAGTGAGGCCCTAAGCAACTCAGTGAGACCCTGTCTCTAAATAAAATACAAAGCAGGGCTGGGGATGTGGCTCAGTGGTTGAGTGCCCCTGAGTTCAATCTCCGGATCAAAAAAAAAAAAAAAAAAAAGCACACTCTACCTTCCCCAGAAAAACAACTACAGTTGCAAAGATCTTGCCATTTATGATTTTATCTGTTACTAAGTAGTTATTTTTTGTTTGTTTGTTTGTTTTTTAAACCCAGGGCCTGAACCCAGGGCTTTGCACATGGGCAAGTGCTCTGCCACTAAGCTACATCCCCAACCCTGACTGACCATTTTGACACATGGTTACTGTGTGTCCAGTCTCTGCTGAGGATTGTTCTAAGTGCTGGTGATAGTGAGTGGAAGAGGTGATAGAAAGGAAAATACAAAGATGAAGAAAACCCAGAGAAGCTTATAGTTCAGTTGTGAGATGCAATTGAATGTCTACTATCAAAAAGAATGCAGGCAGGGGATGAGTGGAGGGCCCATCACCTACCTCTGGGTTCCACATGAGAACTCTGGCTTTCCATGTGGGCCACTGATAAACCTGCTGCTGGCAGGGGGTAGGAAGGGGCTGCTTTGTGCTGGGGATTGGGGCTGCAAGGTCAGCTTACAACTCAGTGAGCTTCGCCTCCTGGTCCAGGGACAAGGAAGCAGGGTCTGCTTCTGAGTCACTCCACAGGTGAGTGGCTCAGACAGAATCAGACTCAACATGGGGTAGGGGTTGTCAAGTGAATTGATGGGTAAAAGAGGCAGCAAAAGGAGTGTAGTTGTCCTAATTACGTGGAGGGCATTGCTTCCAGAACCTTCTGTGGTCACCAAAATCTGAGGATGTTCAGGTCTTATATAAAATAGAGTAGCATTTGCACGGAACCTGTGCACAGCCCTCTGTATACTTTACTTCAACTCTAGATTACTTATAATACCTAACATCATGTAAATGCTTTATGCATAGTTGTTATGCTCTATTGTTTTGGGAATAGGGACAGAAAAAAATTCTGTAGGTGTTCAGTACAGACACAACGTTCTTTTTTTCTTTTGCATATTTTCAGTCCACAACTGGTTGATTCCAAAGACATGAAATTTTAGATACAGAGGGCAGATTGTGCTTACAAAAGAGAAGTCCAGAAACATATTTATAAAACTTGAACTATGTTTGTGATAATCATTGAAAAAAATTCTTTAGGAGTCAGAGATTTTTAGGTTTTGGGTTTTTCTTTATAGGTTTGCCTTGGATGTTTGAGGGTGTGCCTCCCAAATTCATAAGTTGACTCCATCCCAATATGAAGGTTCTTCTGAAGGTAATTAGTTTGTGGGAGCAGATCCCTCACAGATGGGATCAGCCCCATTATAAGAAGGGAACAGAGAGCTAGCTCGATTTCTTTGGGCCAGGTAGGGATACAATGAGCAATCAGCTCTTTGCAAACTAAGAAGCAGGCCCTCACCTGACACTGGATCTGCTGACATCTTGGTCTTGTACATCCAGCCTCCAGAACTGTTATTTAAACCATCCAGTCCTACTTGTTATAGCAACCTGAATGGACTAACACTGTCCGATCAGTGTATGAGAGCAGAACAATTGGCTTTAAAGATAAAAATTTCAGTAGGGATTTTAGCAGATTTTATGTCTTAATGTTCCAAGAATCAAGGAACCAATGAGTGACGGCATTACTATGGGACTAGCACGTTTGTGTAGGCACATTGTGTCTTTTGTGGATGTCTGCCTTCTTTTAGGAGTCAAGGGGAAATGACTGGATGCGAACACAGTTATGAGTTGTCCTCTCTCTTTTTTGTAAAGATGCTGAACCTCTTGACAATGGGTTCCTTCTCATCTGAGGCCAGTGGTGTTGCTTTGGATGACGGGAGCCGCTTAGGCATTTATACCAATAACATATTCTAACATGGGCCACAAAACCAACATATCCCAAAGCCATAATTACGCCCCCAGAGATTGATGTGGCTTCCCTAATTCTGTTCCCAGAGTTAGTGAGAGGGTAGAACTTGACTGGAAATCCTGGGAGAACTATTCTTAGATGTTTTCTTGCCTGTGATTTTATTTTCTGGCCCCTCCCTCTCTCTAGCCCTGTCCGAGGCTGATGTGAAGAAGTCATCTCAGTGATTTGCAGCCATCCAGTCTTGGGGGGCTGTGCCCACAGAATTCCACCTCCCTGGCCAGGCATGCAGCTCATTTGTAGTTCCAGAACAAACAAGAATCAGCAGTCTTCAGTCTCCTCCCTCCATGTCTGGGAGATTTGTGGACATTACCTGTGTTTCCTACCCAGGTTTTATTTTATTTTTTTATTTTTTTTTTGAACCGGGGATTGAACTCAGGGGCACTCGGCCACTGAGCCACATCCCCAGCCCTATTTTGTATTTTATTTAGAGACAGGGTCTCACTGAGTCGCTTAGGGCCTTGCTAAATTGCTGAGGCTGGCTTGGAACTCGCGATCCTCCTGCCCCAGCCTCCCAAGTGCTGGGATTACAGGCCTGCACCACCATGCCCGGCTCTACCCAGGTTTTATAATTATCAATTTTTCCCAAAGGAAATTGAGGCATAGTAGCTATGTTTCTTCAGGCCACAGCAAATACGTAGGAGACTTAGGATTTGAACATGGGTCTGTTGGACTCTCAAACCTCTTTCTGTGTCATGGTGTTGAAATGGTAAGATGACCTGAGTTAGGGAGACATTAATTTATGAAGCAGTGTTTGTAGGAGGTACGAATGCTTCTCAACTTACAGCAGGGTCATGCCTGAGAAACCCACTGTGAGTTAAAACTGTCCTCAAAATGCATTGATCCTCTTCTTCGTCACTTAGCAGGACAGCATGCTGTGGAGTGTTGGTTGCTTCCCCTGGTGATTGTGGGCTGTGTGGGAGCTGCAGCTCCCTGCTACCTCCTCGCATCATGGGAGTGTCACACTGCATAGGAATCATTAGCCTGGGAAGAGATCCAAAGATCCAAGTTCACATTCACAGTATGGTTTCTACTGACTGGGTGTCACCTTTTGTGCCACTGTAAAGTGAACAAACAACAGCAGTCCCCCCCCCCCCCATTGCACACACACATAAACTGAACCACTGTAAACCAGGAACTGTCTGAAGTTGGAGGAGTGGGCCCTGATTTTCAGGATTTGTTCACATCAAGCCTGCAGCTCACAATCCCTTCCACCACCTCTGAGGGATCATCTAAATGGGCACGTGTTATCTGTAAGGTAGTTAAAAAATTTTTTTGGTACTGGGACGTGAACCCAGGGGCACTTGACCACTGAGCCATATCCTCAGTGTGTTTATTTTTTTATTTTGAGACAGGGTCTTGCTAAGTTACTTAGTGCCTAGCTAAGTTGCTGAGGCTTTAAACTTGCTAGCTTTAAAGTTGCTAGCTTTAAATTTGTGAACCTCCTATGTCAGCCTCTCAAACCACTGGGATTACAGGTGTGTGTCACCACACTCAGCTGTAAGCTAGTTTTAAGAAGGGGTGTTTTATGCAAGCTTGATTTTTTTTTTTTAGACTACAAAAGGATCAGGTAGAGAGTCTTTGAAACCTAAAGTAAATACAAATGAAATAGATATAGCATTGAAATACACATTCAAGTATCATAGGAACTTGGTAGTTATTTCTTTGGAATAGTTAAAGAGACTCTTCTGGAAGTAGGTGGGAGAAACCTGGTTTTAACAAATAGCATCGTCTGTCTGTTATAGTCTGTAAAACCATATGCAAAATTTCACAGGATTTCTTCCCCAGAGGGAAAATACATGACTATCAGCAGCAGTGATGGAATGTGTATAGAAACTTACTTGACTTAAAAAATCACATGTGAACTTGCCAAAACTACCTTTTTAATGAATTTCCTTCAGGGTTTAAGTATTTCTCTATATTAGTATCATGGTTCCTGAGCTGACTCATAGGGCAAAAGGGAGGTTACATTTTTGCTATTGTAATAATGTGGGAAATTACATTCAGCATCACTCACTATACTTGAATAGATCATCAACCTCAAACTCTGGGATTTATTGAACTTCAAGATCAGAATTCTGAACTTTTTCCACAATCAAAAGTTTTTTAAAAATTTGGAAAGGTAATATGACAGAGTGTATAGAAATCAAGTTCATACAACGTTGAAAATCTCTGGGGCTTTGGGGTAGAGATAGGCACTTTCTTTAGTCTGCAACTGAAGTCCATACAGTGAATTGTTGTTTTAGGGAAATCTGGTGGGTATGAATCAGTCCCTGGAGCAAAACTTTCTTCCCCAACTTGCTTCAGTCTGCCAAGGAGGCACAGAAAATTGGCATTGCTGCCTGCAAATAGGATCAGCACTCTCTATTTTATAGCTGGTGGTTGTCAATCCTGGCTGCATACTGGAATTACCCAGGGAGCCTTGACAATACTGAGGCCTGGGCCTCACCCCCTAAGGTTCTGATGAGATGGGTCCAGATGCAGCCCAGGCTTTCAAAACCCTCCTGATGATTATGCTGTGCAGCTAACACCCTATAGCCTGAGTTGAGAGCCACTGACCCAGGAAGCATTTAGCCATCAAGTCATTAAATTACCCAGGTAAACAAGAAGCTGGCTAAATCAAGTTTTTCCAGAGAGATTGCCAGATCCCACCTGTTTGGGCCATTTGGGGTGGTTTCTCAGAAAACCTTGTCTCTGAAAGTCATTAAAGGCCCGCTCCCTCCTGAGCACGCCTGCCATTTTCTAAGGCACTGTGGGCTTCACACGTGTAAATGTAGCCATTTTCATTCATTTGGCAAATATTTAAACATCTGCTCTGTTCAAGCTCCAGTCGATCAGACAGAGTTTATCTTTAAACATCTAAGGAGGAGGGGAGAGAAGAACTCAAGCAGTAAGAAGTAGGGGTTGCCAAGGGCATCAGATGAGGGAGGAGAACCGCAGGGTTTCAGAGGAGGGGGTGCAGATGCCAGTTTCTGCTGGTGGAAAGGCTTGGAAAGCCTAATCATCCTCAGCAAAAAGTGGTAGAGTATATGGGCAGGTCTTGAAGAGTGAGGAGGGACACGAGGAGGGCTGGAGCTGGAAGAGAAGCTGAAGTAAAAGGCTAGAGACTGGGGAAGCTTGGAAGGGCAGCCAAGAGAGAAAACAGTTTACAAGAGGATCAGGGAGGTGGAGGAGGGTTGGAACCAGAGAGTGGGCTTGGCTTTATTGGGGAGCCCATGGGGAGCCCTGGGTGGCAGGTTTTAACTTTTGAGTTTGAGGTCAAGGACAAGTGCGGACTTGCTCAGCTCTATTTATGCAGCTAATCTGGATCATTAAGAAACAAAGGGGGTGTTTTGGTCTCATTGCCCAATTTAATAAGGTGGAAAAGAAGTCCAGGTAGGTCACGCAGGTGCCACATCCTCTGCTTTGCACGGAAGAGGCAGGGGAATCACATCAGGGCATGTCACACTCTCCCTAATCCTTTGCAGCCACATTCATCTCTCCTTCTCTCTAGCACTTTCTTCATCCCTCCTTAGCCACGCACCAGTAAAAGAAGTTCGAGGGCTTTTCTTTGGCTCCTACATAATTTTGGTGTCGAAAGTAGTAACAGCAAAACCTTGAAGATAGAAAGCAAAAGTTTGTTAAGATTTTAGATGTTAGCACAGCACGTACTTAGCAATTTGGGTCCACTTGGACTCTTCAGTGTATACAGCAATTGCTTTTTATTTTATGTTTTCATACTACAAAGATAAAGTATAAGGGTCAACCAGATTTGGGCATAAACAGCCCAGACTTCTATAAATGACGTTTTTGGATTAATTTTATTCATCTGAAGGCTCTTCCATGTATTCTGAGAATCTTATTTGTAAGGAAGACTGGGAGGGGGCTGGGGATATTGCTCAGTTGGTAGAGTGCTTGCCTTGCAAGTACAAGGCCCTGGGTTCAATCCCCAGCACCGCAAAAGGGAAAAAAAAAAAAAAAAAAAAAGACTGGGACTTTCATGACAAAGCTAATATTTTGCTAGATAAAATTTGCATGTGGATGGTTTCTTAGTTTCACTTCCTAGTGTTCTCATAATTCATAATTCCCTTGTGACGTGTTTGGCCGTGTTCGGCCGTGTTTGAAAGAATCTCATGTAAGTGGGGAAGAAAAAAAAAAAATCACTTTTAAAAGATGCAGCCGGGCGTGGTGGCGCACGCCTGTAATCCAAGCAACTCGGGAGGCTGAGTCAGGAGGATCACGAGTTCAAAGCCAGCCTCAGTAACTTAGCGAGGCCCTAAACAACTCAGTGAGACCCTGTCTCTAAATGAAATACAAAATAGGGCTGGGGATGTGACTCAGTGGCCGAGTGCTCCTGAGTTCAATCCCTGGTTCAAAAAAAAAAAAAGATGCCTCATTACATAAGAATCTCAGATACATGACTAAGTAAGAAAATAAATATTGAAAGGTCTTTGTCTACAACCCCCACTCCGCCCCCTTAGTTTTAATGTCTTGGTTTTAAATATGGAACAATATTGTTCCATATCTGCACATTCTCTTATCAAACTGCATGTCTGGTTCAGGATGGGAAGACATCCTTACTCTATGTATTATGCACTTGAAATGGTCGCAGCTTCTCTGCCTACCTTTTGATCACCAAATAATAACAACAAACACCTCTGAGGTGCCAATTACCACAACAATCATCTATATTTTTGCCATGAGCAGATGAGGGAATTGAGGCTGATAAAGCCCCTCTGGAAAGAGCAGTGTGGGGGCCACCTCTGCAATGACTGTGCTATTTGAGGTCCCCTTAAGGATGTGTAAAATGGATTTCTCAGAAATGATGTTTGCTTGTGTGGGAACGCAGCCGAGTAGAAAACACTTACTCTGTCCAGTTTTCCCCAGCACTTGAGTTTCAAAAGTTGCTTTCACTTATTAAAACCTTGGAAGAGTATCAAAGTTGCTACCTCCTGGGAGTTTTCCATCAAGATCAGTCCTCTGGCAGGGCAGAATGTGACAGAAAAATATACACAGTAACATAAAAAGATATATTTGGTCTCTGCCCCCATTTCCTAGCGTGGAGAGCTTCCTTCCCTTAGTCTCCTGGGAGAGACGAGTGTCTTTGTTCTAACAAGGCAACCCTGGCTGGGCTTCTGGGTGCAAACTAGTCACTAGGACAATCAGGCTGTGATTAGAAGCTTGCACACGCTCTCCCCCATCTTCTTCTATGGGTAGAAGGGCTGAAGACTGAGTTAGTAACTGATCATGCCCACATCAAGAAGGCTCTATTGAAATCCCTTAACTGTGGGTTCTGGAGAGCTGTTGGTTTGTTGATCACATTGTAGGGCAGAGCACCAGGAGAGGACATGGACGCTTTGGGTCCTTTCCCACATACCTTGCCCTATGCATCTCTTTCCTGGCTGTTCATCCATCACCATCTCCCTTATTATATAGCATGTGGGGCAAAGTTGCTTCCCTGGGATCTGGAGCTGTCTTAGCAAATTATTGAATGGGAGAAGGGAATTATAGGAACCCGATTATAGTGGTCAGAAGTCCAGGTGACAACCTACCCTTGCTGTTGCTATTCTCAGTGGAGGGCAATCTTGAGGGACTGATTCCTTAACCTGTGGGGTCCATGCTAACTTCAGTTAGTGTCACAGTTGAATTGTAGGACACCCAGCTGGTGTCAGAGAATTGCTTGGTGGAGGAAAAACACATCCATTCACCTGGTTACAGAAGTGTGCTGAACATGAATATGGAGAAGGGGAAAAATACTTTTTTAAAATCTATTTTACGTGCTTTTTTAGATTGCTTAAAATGCTCATACAACTCTACAAGGAGCAAGGAAAGTATTTATGGGATGGCAATGGTAAAAATGTAACATTGAAGTCAGGTGGTGCCTTTCTTTCAATGATACAAACACACCTCGTTAAAACACAAGCTCCTTACTGTACTTCAGAGGGTTTTCCCTTCCAAAATATGTTGTGTTGACTTGTGAGGTTGGGATATTCACTATGAAAATAAGATTGTACTTCTTTTGGGCTGCTGAGAATTAGAAAATAAATTTTGTACAGTCAGTAGGTTATTGCTTTAAACTTAATTGCATGAGATTAGCTGCATAAACAGAGACTCCAATAACAGTCTCAGAAGGTAATTTAATATTCATTTAAGGGCCACATGTTGGGAAAGATGTGTACCTGGTGCCAGGTGGCTTTCTCGGCCTGGCAGGGGTTTAGTGTGAAGAGCCTTCACGGAAATTACACAAGTCCAGACCAATAGCAGTTGGCTACATAGATAGATTTTATTTCATTTTATTTCCCAACTTTATTGAAGTATGATTTACAAATAAAGCGTGTGTCTATTTAAGGTGTTCAGCATGATTGGAGATACGTGTGCACTGTGAAATGAGCACCTCACCTGAGCTAGCTGACACTGTTGCTGGCTCAAATAGTTGCCCTTCTTTCTCTCTCTCTTTTATGGTGAGAATTCTTGAGATCAGTTCTCTTAGCAAATTGCAAGTGTACGATACAAGATGGCGCATGTAGCTGCCATGCTGTTCATTAGGTCCCCAGGACTCACTCATCCCACAACTTCAAATTTTCACCCTTTGACCAGCATCTCCCATTCTCCTGCCTCTGCCCATCCCACTATTCTACTCTGCAAATCATTCTAATGGCATTAGTCCCTGTCAGAACTCTGGAACTCATGTGGACAAATGGTGTCACCCTCACGTGGCTCTATCCCAAAGCCTCCACTGAGGTAGGAAGCTTCATCTGCTGCCCTGTAGAATTAACAGCCAGTGCTCATTGCTGGGTCAGCCCACATCTCTCGGGGGTGTTGGCAATGATCGTACTTCAGCACAAAACCTTGACACATATGCTGTGTGAGTACATGTGTGGCATACGTTTGTGGGTGTTATATTTGTTGTATGTATTTTTTATGTTGTATGAATGTGCATGGTGTGTGTTTCTTGTGTGTCATGTGAGTGTATATTGTTTGCTTGTGAGTGTCATGTTTGGGGAGTATATGGGTTGTGTGCTCTGTATTTGTTATGTTTTGTGTACGTTGTGTTGCATGTGTGTTGTGTGCATGAGTCGTTTGTGGTATGTTGCATGAGTGTATGTAGTGTATGTTGCATGAGAATGTTGTGAGTGCCTGTTGTGTCTTTTGTAAGCTGTTTGTGTAATGTATATAGTGTGTGCAGCATATAGTATGTGTCTATTGTATGAGGCTTGTACTGTTGAATATGTTGTGTAAGTGTGTTTGTGCAGCCTGTGTTGTATGTGTCTGTTGTATGTGAGTGTGTCATTTGTTGTGTGTGTAGTGTGTGCATTGTGTGACTGCCAGTGCCTGGCATGGACGTGACTAGGTGTACAGTGGCAGGTGGACCTTCAGTTCCTTAAGGACAGTCCTGTATTTGTTCATTTTTCTGTCCTTTGGCATTACATGAAGTCAGCACTGGCATGAAGTGCAGGGGTCCCCAGCTCAGTTCTCTGTGGCAGACTGATTTTTTCCCAAGTCCACCTTCTCACCTACTGCATACCTAACTCCCTCTTTGTTTTGTTGATCTTTTATTATCTGCCTACACCCCACAGAAAGTAGCCTTTGGTCTGGCTGTCTCCAGATACACCTCAGGCACCTAGAACACGACCTTCTTTAGTATTTATTCAGTGATTAATAACATTGGTTTAGAGATTAAGAATAAGTGTGTTCCAAAATGTTTGGCCCCAAAGGAGGTGTTATTATCTGGGTCACAGTATACTTAAGTCTCAATGAATCTTGGTAAATAGCTTTCCAGGGGTTTTCCCTGTTTTTTTCTTGGGCCCTATCATCAGTCTGATGTCCTGCAGGGATGGTGAAACTTGTTGAGACGCCTCATCCTTTTAGATCCATGGTGATGTCCCCCTGGGATCATTGCTGTATCCTGAGCACTGCAAGTCTGCGTGGTGTGGAAGGTCTCACCAGGCTGCCCTGTGCTAACAACCATAGACTTCCCCAGTGCCCACAGGACTGAGGCCCCAGACTCCTTCCTCCTGTCCCCTCTAGGTCTCTGCTGGTCCTCTCTCTGCCTCCATCTTCCCTTCCTTGGGCCCAGAAACTTTGGCAGCTTCTCCGCCCTGCTGGAGGTGGCCCTGTCAGCTGGCGGCAGCAGCACCAGGACTCTGCGGAGCCAGGTCTCACTACACAAGGCCTTACAATTACAAGTGCCAGGATCAGGCATGGGCTAGCTTCGTCCAAGGAAAATATCATAGGCCCTGTTCAAGATGCCTCCAGGAACCCAAGAGCAATGGTGCAGCTGGGCTTCCTGAAGGGCTGGGAGCAGCCACGGGCCGCTGCCGCTCCTCGCTTTCCTCTATCTCTGAAACCTGACTTCCCTTGGAGGAAAGCAGTCTCCGGGCATCTTCAAAGTTGGACAATACTTTGACTCCATCTGCAACACAAGGGAGTTAGCACTTTGCTCTTCACTTTTGATGCATAATTCTTAGAAGAGAGAATGTGAATGCTTTAGCTTTAAATCTAGTAAATACTCCTGACCCAATTGATCTTAGCCAAAGGTGTATTTTGGGTCTACATCTGTAGGCTGGAGGTGGGGGACAGGGAGATTGGTTTACTCTCCCACAAAATAGAGGTATGATTTTGACAGAGTGGCATCTATAAATGGAGAAAGACCGAATGTGGTGTAGTCATCTATTTCCTTGAGGTGGCATTGCATTCTGATCCAATGTGTAGAGAGTTAACATGATAAATCAGACCCTTAGTCACAGATGCACCCATTCAGTGCCATCCGTGTTACATGTGAAACCTGTCTGTATCTTACTGGTGGAAGTGTTATGAAGCCTGGGTTGAGCCCAGGGCTTCACTCATGCTAGTCGAGCACTCTACCTCTGAGTTCCACCCCCAACCCAGCTCTTGTTCTTAATAAATGTTTTATAACATCCCCTTTTCTATGCTAAAATGAAATTCACTGATACATGCCTACACATGATATTAAAAATTTGATTACCCTAACTATAATGTAAAGAAGAAATAGAAGTTCTTACATGTACACATGAGTTGATGTGGTTGAACCAGGAGGGACAGAGAAGCTGACAGATGTTTGCAGCTGTACAGAGAAGTCTGTAATGCAATGGTTACAAATGATGGGGAAATGCTATGTCTCATAGGACATTCAAATATCCTGGGTGGCCCTGACGTCAATAATGTGATTTTCTCCTATGGTTTAAAAAAAAAAAAAAAAAACAAAACAAAACAAAAAAAAAACCTTTAATAAACTTCCAGAAAAAATTAAGCTCCACTTCCTTTGATTTATGTAATAACTACATTTCTGGAAACTGCAATACATACTAAAATTATACAAAAAAAACTTTACATGACAAAGTTTGGTTTTTGGTTCCAGGTTCTGATTACGTCTATATTTAGATCTGGGAGGATATTTGAAAGATTTGTAGGATGGGGGACATTTTATTCCTCAGTGCTATTCTATGTATTGCAGAATGTCTAGTAGCCCTAAATTCTGTCCACCCAGTGAGGCACCTGCCTGAATACAGACAACCAAAATTATTCCTCGGCTATGTTTGCAACTTGCTTCAGCAAGTCCGTCCCATAGAGACCCACTGTATCTCGTAGTCACAGGAATTGAAAGACCCAAGGGATCTTCTTGCCTTGTTGGTCTGAGGAGCTGCAGATAGCCCTCTAAACATAGGCTTCCCAGGCACTGTCTGTAGAGATTCTGCCCAGGTAGGGTTTTAGTGTCTGGAAGACCTTGCTGCCTGACCAGGTGTGGGGCCATGGACAGAACGCATCCCTCTGATTCACCATGTCCCTATACCTTATCTTGGGCCAAACAGCTGTCCAGCTAGAGTCTGAAGGAGCTGTGCTTCAGTGCACAGTATCAATAGTGTCAGTGCTCTTCCTGGTCATTGCAGAGGTTCACTTTCCAGTCTAGAAGACAGCTAAGCATTGGAGGGGGTGCTCTAAGATCCTGTGCAAGCCCTGTGGATGCTTGGGTGTGGCAGCCAGGGAGACCATGACTGGTGAAGCAGACTTGAGCGTTCTCCTCTCTCTGCTCTGCTCACTGTCGTGCTCAGGTCCCCACTGTGTCAAGGATGAGAAACACTTTTCTCAATCCTTTGAGGTGCCCTTGGCTGAGTTTGTTCCCCACCTACCTTCAGAAGGATCCAGAACAGGTGAGCATCTTAAAATGAATACCTGCATATTCATGGACGCACTTGGTGAGAGGAAATAAAGATTCCTCTTTATCTGGGACAAATGTAACTGGTTGGAGAAGAGCTGGGGATGAGAACAGAAAACATTAGTGAATGGAAGGGACTGGAAAATACTGAAACCAAGCATGAGGACGTTTAGCATGAGGGCAGAGTTAAGTGATTCATTCATCCATTCAATAATATTTAAAGTGCACGTCCACATGCCAGACTTTATTTAAAACAATGATGTGTATCAGTGAATAAAAACAGATCAGAGCCCTCCCCTCATGGAGATTATATTCCAGTGGGGATAGATAGCTAATAAACTGGATCAAGAATTAATACTAGCTGGGTGCAGTTGGTGCACACCTGTAATCCCAGCAGCTCAGGAGGCTGAGGCAGGAGGATGGTGAGTTCAAAGCCAGCCTGAGCAAAATTGAGGCACTAAGCTACTCAGTGAGACCCCGTCTCTAAATAAAACACCAAATACGGCTGGGGATGTGGCTCAGTGGTGGAGTGCCCCTAAGTTCAATTCCTAGTACCAAAAAAAAAAAAAAAAAAAAAAGGACAGAAAGAAAGACACAACGTCATAGTCATAGTAGTTCCCATCTTATTGGGTTGCTGTGAGGACTGAGAAAGTTAGTTCATAAAGCCTTTAATTATCTAAAGCATAGTCAATGGTAGAGATGATCATTATCTGCCACACATTAATTACAGCAGGGTAATTTATTTAGGCCTTTTGAATCTATGAAATGGGTCTAATCATACCTGCCCAGTTATCCCAGAGAGTTATTGAGAAATTCACAGAATGTTAGCACACTTGAAAACACTTTTCACTAAAAAATGCTATGCAAATAAGTAAGCATTACTGGAGTTGTCTTAGGTCTATACTCATGGCATGAGATCATTTTGGAGTAGGGAGTTTTCTGGTAAAGTGTGGCGAAGAGTACACACCACTCACCACCACTGATAAATTCCTCATTCCAAAAACACCAACCCAAACCACAGTTAAAAAGCAGGGTATTTCTGCACAAGCGCCAAGTTCTCAAGTAACCAAGTGTGAAATGCCAACATAACTTGATCTCTGTGTGACGAGAGCGAACTAGTCAATATTCTGGAGAACGATCAGGAACTGAAATCTAAACAGTCCTCCGAGATAATATAGAGACTTGAAGGAAAACAAAAGGCCTCCTTGCAATGAGAAGTTTCACAATGTTCTTTACGTAAACTCAGTAATTACTGCCTTGCCAAATTGGTTCTGTTTCTCTCCATTTTTCATTGTTAAAAAGTTTTATCCAAACTTGAATCATTTCCTGTCTTAACAACAACAACATGTCTTTCTCCTTCCTCCTAGACTACTAAAGTTCAAACACTACAGCCAAAAAATTTCCTTCCCTCGTTGCCAAATACATATCCCTTGTCATTAGATGTTGCGTGTATGTGCGAACTTTGTGTGTGTGTGGGGTGGGGGGTTGGTACCAGGGATTGAACCCAGAGGCACTCCACCACTGAGCCTGGGATTACAGGCATGCACCATCACACCCAGCTGTTGTGCTTTTTCTTAATGTTGGGGACACTTTCTGAGAAATGCATCCTGAGGTAGCTTCATTATTTTGTGAGCATCATAGAGTGGACTCACACAAACTAAGAGAGCTATAGAAAGGTAATTTCCTGGGACCACCATTGTATGTCTGATCCATTGTTGACTGTAATGTCATTATGTGGCACATGACTGTTGTATGATTTTACCACTGAGGAAAGTAAAACACAAGAGGAGCTAAGTGACTTGCTCAGTACCCAAAGATGCAGCAGGGAAGAGCTGGGATCTGAGCTGGGATGTAAACTGGGGCAGCTGGGCTCTCTCATCTGTGCTAGTAACACCCTGCTATGCTTCCTCTAGCTCTAGCTAGCAGGCCTCCAGCTGGTACCTATTTTAAGGTGTTTTTACTTTTTAAGCAATGATATCACTGCAGTGACTGATGGTGGAACAGTAAAGGCAGCTGTGTGAATGGGGAGGACCATCAGCTTTGGAGAGTGAAGGGAAATCAGTTCAGTTATTCCACTCACTGGGGAATCCTTGAGCAAGGTCCTTCACCTCTCTGGGATGCCTATTGCTATCTAAAAACCAGGGCAGTGATCCCCTTCGTGGTGTGCCGACCATCAGTGTGATGGCCTATTCAAGGGTCTAACTCACGGTCAGTCACCACGTAGGCACTTGATACTTACACAGTTCATTCCCAAGACAGTACAGGACACAGGACAGAGCTGAAGATTGTTGTGCTCAAGTAAACTGGAAATGGCACTGGGGATTTCATGTACCCTTGGAGGAATTCAGGGCAGTTAAAATCTCAGTGATGATGTAGGACCCCATCCTTTCTGAGTGAGGCTCATGGGGAGTATCATTTCAAAATCTGGAGAGCAGGTGAAGCAGCTGGTGTGTGGGGGGATGCTCCCTCCTGACCTCTTGGCTTGTCCTTTGTCCATATTCCCAAGGAAGATTCTTCATGACCCAGTGGTTTCCACAGAGCTGAAAAAGCCTTAAGCAAGCAGAAATTCTCAAAATTTTGGTCTAAAGACACTTTCTTCTTTCAAAAATGATTAAGAATAGTAAAGAGTGGTTGTCTATATGGTTAGTGCTACAGATATTATCTGTAGTGAAAATTAAAAAAGAAGTTGCAAGTCGGGCATGGTGGCGCATGCCTGTAATCCCAGCGGCTTGGGAGGCTGAGGCAGGAGGATCGTGGGTTCAAAGTCAGCCTCAGCACGGGCAAGGCGCTAAGCAACTCAGTGAGACCCTGCCTCTAAATGAAATACAAAATAGGGCTGGGGATGTGGCTCAGTGGCTGAGTGCCCCTGAGTTCAATCCCCAGTTCCAAAAACAAAGAAACAAACAAACAAAAACAAAAAAGTGAGAAGTTGCAGAACTCAATTTTTTATGGATCATTTAAAAATCAATGAACTCCTTACCTGTTCATAAAATAACATACTTTTTAATAAGATAATTATATTTTAAAAACAAGCACAAATGAGAAGAGGCATCGTTTTATACCGTTTTCATTGTTCTGGAAATGTCTCTCATGTTTAGCTAGACAGAAGACAGTTGAATTCTCGTATCTGCTTCCACATTCCATCTTTGAGGTTTTATACCATGGAGGCTCTGGAAAGCTCCACTCTATACTTGTGAGAGAACGTATATTACAGAGGTCTGTACCATCATAGAAAGATGATGAAGGTAGTCATGACCTTGAGGACCCTCTGAAAGGGTCTCAGGGACCCTCGAGAACCACAGTATAAAATATCTTTTTCTCTTTCATCTTTTTTATTTATTTATTTTATTTTTTGCAGTGCTGGGGATTGAACCCAGGGCCTCGTGCTTGCAAGGCAGGCCCTCTACCAGCTGAGCTATATCCCCAGTCCCTCTTTTTAATATTTTTATTTTGAATTGGCATATAATGTTCATATTTGTGGGGTAGTGTGTGATATTTTAATACAGGTATAGAATGGGTGATGATCATATCAGGATAATTGGAATGTCTCTCACCTCAGAGATCTATCCTTTCTTTGTGTTGGGAATGTTCAAAATCTCTACTAGTTATTTTGAAATAAACAGTTAATTGTCACCAATCATACTTACTCTACTGTGCTACATGACATTGGAAGTCATTTTCCTATCCAGCTATACCTTTGTACCCATTTATAGTCCTCTCCTCGCACCCTTTCCTTTCCCCTCACCTGCCTCTAGTGATCATTATTCTCCTCTATTTCTATGAAGTCAAATTTTTAGCTTTCACATATACATGAGAATATGTGGTAATTATCTTTCTTTACCTGACATTTCACATTACATAAAATCCTTCAGTTCCATCCATGTTACAGCAAATGACAGAATTTCATTCTTTCCATAATTGAATAATATTCCATTGTGTATAAATACCCCATTTTATTCATCTGTTTATCTGTTGATGGACACCTAGATTGATTCTATATCTTACCTGTGAATAGTGCTGTAATCTTTAATAATTTTTTTTGAATGTTATTAGAATTCCCTCTCAACCCTTCCCTTCTGATTCCTGTGTTCAATCAATAACAAATGCCAATGATTTTTCCTTCAAGATTCTTGGGTTTGGCAATCTTAGAGATAGTGGATTGAGTTTTTTTGGTCTTCAAATGTCTCCCTCCCTCCCTCCCTCTCTCCCTTTCTCCTTTCTTGTTTTCTTTCTTCAGTCTTCCTTCACAACTCTGTTTTCCTTTCCCCTCCTGACAGGTGCCTCTAGGACCCAGCTGCTCTCAGGCTGTTCTAATCTGACATCATTCACAATTTACATCCTTCCTCAAAAGGCCTGGTCTTGGATACCATTGACTAATTCTGGGTTATGTTTTGTGTTTTATAAACATAAAGTACCTAGATCAGGAATATTGGTCTGTACTTTTCTTGCAATGTCTTGTCTAGTTTTGATATCTAGGGATCCTGTTAACCTCATAGAGTTTGGAAGAACTCATGAATTGAGAAGAATTTACTAGAAAAGTTTAGATAGAACTGATTTTGCAATTGTGCAGATGGACATAAAAATTTTAAACAGAATACTAAATCTAAAAATCAATAATACATAAAAAGGCAAATAAATCATGGCAAAGTAGACTTTGTCCCCCAAGTGCAAGATTGGCTTAGCATTAGAAAAATCAGTAAATATAATTCACCATATTATTAAAACAAAAAAGACCATATGATAGCAGATGCAGAAAAAGCATTTGAAAGATCCTATATCCTATTCTTAGTGCAAACTCTCAGTCAATTAGAAAGAGAAAGAAGTCTCTTTCAACTGATAGAAGGTATCTAAGAAAGTCCTACTCAATGGATGTTTTCCTCCTATGGTCAGGGACAATGCAAAAGTGGCCACTTCCTCACTTCTTTTCAACATTGTTCTAAAGGATTGAGTTCATGCAAAACAAAAACAAAAACAAAAAACAAGAAAAAGGAATTTAAGAAGGAAACTTTCTTTATTTGCAGGCAACGTGGTGGGCTATGTACAAAATCCTGTGGAATCTATAAAATTGTTACCAGAACTAATAAGTGACTGTTGCAGGTTGTAAGCTCAATATGCAAAAATCAGTTGTACATCTATATAGGGAAAATGAATACTGAGGAACTGAAATAAGAAAAAAAACCAAGTGTGGTCCTGCACAGTTTCTGGGTGTGTACCGCACTCCTCCCCATGGACATCAATACAAAAAACGCAGGGTAAATCTGACAAAAGATTTGCAAGAACTGTACACGAGGTGGTGGTGAAGGCCAAGACTCTTCTGCCCCTGTGCCCACAGTGTGCTTGACACTGTCCTTGTTAGTATCCTTCACGCCCTATTCACCCCCTGGTTCAGGTTGCTGTCTCTGGGGAGTCTGTTTCAGAGTCTTTCTCAAATACCTGGCTTTTACAGATTCTTCCAGACACCTACAGTACTAATTCCACACACATGGCCAAGAAAGCAAAAAACGCACTTCATAACTTCTCGATTGCCATTTTCTTCCTGAAATTCTCTCCTTTTACTTAGACACAGGGCAAAACACTGTCATCCTAGGAAACTTGCAGCTTTCCTCTGTATTCAGGCTTTTCCATGCTGGGACTAGTTCTTTGTGCTCTTAGGAAAGCTGAGGCTCTGGGTGCACACCTGCTCTTTTGGACACTGTTTCCTTGTGCCATTACTTTCATGCCCAGATGTAGTTGAAAAAAATCACCAAGTAACCTGACAAGCACATAGTCAATATGGAAAAGGACAAGGCACCATAAATAATTTTTTTTTCTTAGAGAATAAACAAAAAGGAATGGAAAAAATGTAGAGCACTGTAAGATTTTAGAATTTTATTTGCTGACCCAATTACATATTCCATCTGTGGTCTGTTATTTCTAATTGAAAGGTAAAAAAGTATTCTGTTGCTGATTTCATGACCCTGTGACTGGCAACCACAGTGCTGCCCCTACTGAAAATCACTGTGAGGAAAGCAGACATTGGGGTAATTATAATTAAAAATGCTTTACACTCGCCTCTTCAGCTGGTTCATTGATTACTTATAAACTATGGGTCATTTACCTAGTTGTGCCTGAGCATTTAGGGACAGGGGATGGATAGAGCCTCCATCCTTTGCAAACATGGAGGTTCCTATCTCTGAAGACTTCACATTTATTTTTACTAGACAAATGAGAATATTATATATGTATATGAAATCATATATTAATGAATCTACAAAAATTATATTAATGAATATAAAGTAATTGTAATAACATACAAAGTACCTAAAATGTAGAGGGATCGTGTGAGCAGGTAGATATAGATGAGCAAAGATGAAATGCTCACTTGGTTGATTGAAAGAAAGGAGGAAGCATGTGAAGAAGATTTTTGTTCAGGTAGAGATTTAAAATAAGTGAATTGTGCATCTTGGATGAGGCTGTCTTTTCAGACAAGGATCTTTGTTTCAGGGCCCTGAATTGTCTAGGCTTTAAGAAGCAATATCCAACACAGTGTTTTGCATCAATAGAGTGTCCTGTGTCTGCTCTGTCCAATATGGCAGCCACTAGCGACATGTGACCACTCAACTCTTGAAGTACGGCTAGTACCATTGAGGAAGCCAATTTTTAATTTTATTTAATTTTAAATAATTTAAATAGCCACATATTTCTAGAGATGACATGTATTGGATGGCATAGATCTGAGGAACAAAAGATGGAATCCTTGTAGCTACTTCTGAAAGTCCATGCCTAAGTCCCACTCAGAGGTCCGTTTGGGTCTCCTGCCCCAAATCTGGTCCAGTCTGGATCCTGGGTCATTTATATTACTACATCATTGAGATTATGGATTTCCACTGTTGTCACTCAGGAGGACTCAAGACTCAGAGGCCTTTGCCTCTCCTAGGATCATACATACCCGCCTCTGCTCTGAACCACAGGCTGAGCTTGTTGGTAGGTCTGACTGTCCCAGAATAGGAACAGCTCAGCACTGTCGCAGCTCTTAAGACAGTGATTTACTTATGAGGAGCAAGAAGTGAAAGAGGACTCAATGGGGACTCTTTTCCCAGACCTTGGACCCAAGTCAGAGAGCTTTCTCTGCTCCCTTCTACCTCAGGGCAGTTGTGGGTAACAATAATCGTTGTCAGACAGCAGTCTTCGTGTTGCTGAGTTGTTGCCAAATTGTCTGTCATGAAGAAAGACAAAGGAAAGGGTTAGCTGTTAACAGCAACAAATGTGGCACACTTAACCAGATTTTTCTTTCGCTTCTGTCAATGGAAGTCGTGGCCTACTCTTCACTCTTCCAAGTACCTTTGAATAATGGAGATTTATTTCTCATGGGTTGCACTTTTAGAAAATCATTGAATAGCAACTCTAGAAACCAAATCATTCACTCAGGTAGTTAGCATGTACTTAACAGTAGATCGTTACAGCTCTCTTATTCAAAAGAGCATATTCAAAGCTAAATCCATTTGACCATCTCACAACTTTCATTTTCTCCTTTGTTTGCTGGTGATAGTATTAATCTTAAAGAAGTCCTCCGTAACTGAACAACATTCAGAGGTGATACTGGACAAAGGAGGAGGAGGGGATGAGAATTTTAATTCTGAGACCTGGCATTCAAGCTTGACCTTATGTGGTACAGGATGGGCCAAGGAGAACCATGACACGTTCCTGAGCAGCATCATTGTTTTGCATATCCATTATTGTGCTTCAATCCACCTTGAAACTCTGTGACTTAAAAGTGGCAATGCATTATTTTCTCCCAGATTTTATGAGCTGATGGAGCTCACTGGCATGGTCCTCATTTGGAGCCTCTCATGTGGATGTAATCAGATAGCTGCTGGCTGGGGTTGACTGGCCTAACATCGAGGATGGTGCACTTGATTCTTGCTGACAGCTGGGTCTGTACACTGGAGCACCCGCACATGCCCTCCGCGTGACTTGGACTTTCTAATGTATGGAAGTCTAAGGATAATCACTCTTACCTGGCAGCTCTGGAGACGGAGGCTGAGTGTTTCAAGAACTTGAGAAACTTTTTATGATTGGACTGAGAAGTGCCAGAAAGTTCATTTCACCTCCTTCCATTGCTTGCAATTGGTTGAGCAAGTCACTCAAACCAGCCCAGATTCAAGGGGAGGGAAATTAGACTTCACTTATAAATTGAATGAGGAACAATGCAACATGGCTCCTCTAAATTAAACAGAAACTGTACTTAGTTTACTACACTGATCATATTAAAAGAAAATCATTTATAGAAAATAAATTATGTTCAGAAAGGATCAAAGAATTTAGAGGCTTCAATTTGAAGGTCTAGATTTTCCTTATGGAAAAGGAAAAGTGATAAAACTTAGAGACCAGCTACAGAAAGTTGCAGAGACCTAAAGATGGTGAGACAATCTAGAATTACCAGGGAAACAGTTTTAGGTTTAAATGGATTTGCAGGGTGCATTGGTGCATGCCTATTACCCCAATGACTTGGGAGGCTGAGGCAGGAGGAGGACAGGTTCAAAGCCAGCCTCAGCAACTTAGAGAGGCTATAAACAATCTAGTGACACCCTCTCTCACAATAAAAAGTAACGGATTTAAGGAGAATCATACTCTTACTATAGGTCTGGAATATGTCTGAGCAAAAAAGTTTCAATAGCCATCTTGGATAGCATGGGGAGAGCTGAAAATAATTGACAGATCCATTATTGATGCTTTAAGTTTTATGTGTTACAACAATCATCAAATAGGAAACAGGTGGGATAAAAGACAGGTTGGCCATAATCTGGTTCTGCTCAGTGTAGGAGTACTTGGAATTTACCAAGTGTACAGCCTCTGGAAATTGCTGTGTTGTTTCTATGTTAATATGGGATGCAAAATAGATACAAAACACCTCTTTCAGTCATTTGCCTTAATTGAGCAAAGTTAAAGCTGAAGCAGAACAAAAAACTGGTCTGTCTCCATCTGTTTTTCCTCCTCCTCTAAAGGAGGTTAAGAAATGATCCATTGCCTCGACAGTATCATGGTATATTTTACACTTTCTCATCAGCTCTTATCTCTGTTTCACTTGTGGTTTTCTGTTTGGTGAAGGGCTTAAAAATCAGAGGTATTTGAATGATGATTAGAAAGATGATTGTAGAAACCCACGAAGAACTGCTTAATCTGAGAAGTTGTAGCAAGAAGAGGTCATGACAAATGTTGGTGAGAAAGTAGTGGTTTGGAGGTCAGTGGATGGAAACTATGTGAGAGAAGCAGAAAAACTGGGCTGTAGAAGGAAATCCATCTGGGGCAGCAGTTTTAGATCTGCGTTGTGGTTCTGTGAGAGATTACTGGCAGCTCCAAAAATAGCAAAAATAGGTGTAGCAAGTTAAGAATCATAGCGGCCCCGTGGGATGTAATTTTCTTTATTTATCTACAACTGAAGTCAACTTTGCTTATGAATTCCCATTTCCATCTAGTGCAGAAAAAAAAATCTCAACTCTGTTGAGAGTTGTTCCATTTCTGCTCAGTGTCTTTGGGGGTATTGACACATTCTATGCAGAATTCTATCCCCTTCTATCTTTGAGGGTGGTGAGGATGAAAGAGATAGAGGTGGTTAAGGGGTTGTCTTGGTCTATGGAGAGGAATTCAGTTGTGTAGGGCACTTGCACCCTACTTACCTCTGCTGCTACAGCTGATCCTTGACTTAGGCTGTGAAGGACACAGGGCTTTGCAATGACACAGGGAGCACTCAGGGCTACTTCCTGGGAAGCAGAGTGATTCATCTTCCAGGATTTCCTATAATTTCCTCCCCCATAAGAAGAGCTCAGGGTTTCTTGTTTGATGTTGGTGGAGAGTGGGGACACTGGATCATCTCTTAGAGACCTTCTGAGGTCTAATAAACACAAGCAACCTCCCTCTGCTTCCTGCCTTTCCACCTATTGGTCAACTCAAACATTCTTCTGTATTCCATAGTTTATGAATATCTGGTCTAAGTTCTCCAACACTTTGGCTTTGGGGATTTAAGGAAACAAGCACAAAAATGCTTCATATTTTAAGCTTTCAGGCCAAGTGTTAATGTGTATAACAAGCAATCCTTCAAAATGTTCTTCTACTGTGTGGGCCTTGGGAAATAGTGATCCCTCAAAATGTTCTTCTAGCATGTGGTCCATGGGAAATGCTTTATGTTTCAGGCATCGAATTCTGTTGCACTTGGCAATGGGATTTTGTTTCATGTGTATTATTAGAGATTCCTCCCAAAGAGGTTCCAGGACTCAACAGTCTGACAGGTGGGAGAAAGGCTGAAAATCCTCGGGGGATGAGGTCTCTCTTAAGGAAGCTGGCATATCAAGGTGTTCAGAACAAATGTGTGGAGCTGAGAGCAGAGCAGAGAGTGATACTGAGGTGATGGTGTCCGCCTTCTGCGAGACGTGCACATACCAGGTGTCTGGGAAAAGGAAACAAAGGGAAGGACAGTCAGGGAAAGTGCCTGGTATGGCTCTGTGAAGGAGGGGTAGCTTCAAGATCCCAGGTGAGACTGTGGAGATTATAAGGCAAGAAGGAGAGATCTTCAAATCCCATCACTGGAGTGGGTACTTAAGAGTCCCACATGGGTATAGAGGCCTGCATGTCTAGCAGGACATTTGGGGAAGGGCAGGGTAAAAGCCAGGTGCAATGGCATGCACCTGTAGTCCCAGATGCTGGAGAGGCTGAAGGAGAAGCAGAACACTAGCTCCTGGAGTCCAGGAGTTCAGTGGCAGCCTGGGCAACATAGCAAGATCCCAGCTTAAAAGAAACAAAAAGTGTAATTTTTATTTTTTATTATTTTTTTTCCTTTGGTACTGGGGATTGAACCTAGGGGTGCTCAACCACTGAGCCACATCCCTAGCATTTGTATTTTTATTTTGAGACAGGGTCTCACTAAGTCATTTAGGGCCTTGCCAAATTGCTGAGACTGGCCTTGAACTTGTAATCCTCCTGTCTCAGCCTCCCAAGTTACTGAGATTACAGGCGGGCATCGCTGTGCCTGGCAGAAATGTAATTTTTATTTTTACATTATTACACTAATTTCACTTTCTAATTGTAAACTGCTTTTTTAAAAAACTTTTTTACATAATTGGTAAGGCAAGTTTATGTTTACCAACGTAGGGCTTTTGGATTGTTTTTCAGCATTAACCTAGGCCTACATACGTTAGTTTTCATTAACTAAAGCACTTGACCATACCTGTTGAAGTAGCCAATCAAGATGGAATATCCAGTGTACCCAAATCAACTGTGGGAGCTGAAAGGAACGGTTGTTCACAATCCTGACAACACAATGGAATCACCCGGAAGCTTTAAAAACTCTGACACTTAGGCGTCAGCCCCCAGAAATTCTGACATGGCTGATCTGGGCAAGGAGGTGTCAGATCTGCCTGGTGATTCTGTGTGCAGTCGAGGCTGTGAGAACCATCTCTATGAATACTGAGGATTGGGACAGTTTGTGGATTTCATAATACTCTGTCACTGCCAGATTGAAGCCTACTTTCTTGAGAAAAAGGAGTCATTTAAACGTCTGGAAACAGAAAAAGAAATTAGAAATTGGCATCATGCCAGCTTTCAAGATGACTTACGGCTGCAAGTTCCCTTATGCCCCAGGTTACCTCGATTCTTGAGTTCCTGAAGGAGTATTTCAAGAGATGCTCTAGGGAAACAAGAGCCTGTTCTATCTGGAAGGGAGGCAGGAAAGGGCGATGTGTATGGAGGGAAGGAAGGACTCATTTACGGAACAGTATCATGGGATAGTGGTCCATTAGGACCCAGAAGATCTGGAGAGAAGCTGGAGGGTCCCGTCACTTGCTGGAGGCATGCAGAATGGAAGGTGAAGGGCAGGTTTCAAGCTCCCGAGCTGATGGGCTAGGCTGGGACCAGTGTCCTCCCCTCCCCCACGCAGTTCTGCCGGCCACTCCAGCTATAGGACGTTGGCCATTCTTGCAGTTTTCTCAGTCTGAATTCTCATTTGCAAAGTGAGTTAGTAGGAGTGAGAAGGTTCTCCGTTTAAAAAAGAGTACTCGCTCGTTCTGGCATCTAGATTAGAGCTAGATTATTGGGTTATAACAATAACAATAAAAGCAACAGATAACGCTTCCGTAGTTTCAATTATGTGCCTAGCGCTGCTTTCTCTGTATTAGCCCATTTTATCTCTCCAACCACTCCATGAGATGGGGGCTGTTAGGAGCCCTTGTCACGAGAAGGAAACCAAGGTACGAAAATGCGGTGACTACTCCCAAATTCACAAAACCAGTCCCAGAAACCAGACTAGGCTCCAGACTCAGAAGCCTCTCAGCGCACAGAAGTGTGAGCTTTTGCCTCGGGATCTGCGGCTCAGCCAGGCGCTAGCTCAGTTCTTTTTGGTGGTAGAGTCCGGTCGCGATGGCTAGGTAAGTTGTCAATTAACTCAATGCAACCAGCGCCTGATGGCTACCCAGGAGCAGGGCGGTGGTTTACGAGTGCGCGGCAGCCCCCCAAGGCCCTGGCACCCGCGGAACCCAGGCAGGGGCGCGGGAACCCCAGGGAATACCAGGGCAGGGCAGCGTCCGGAAGGGGCTGTCCAGCCTCTCCTGCTCCCCAGGACTGGAAGCCGGGGCCCGGGGCGAGCTCTCCGGTCGCCCGCGGTGTGACAGGGCCAAGCAGTCTCCACCCGCTCCACGCCCCCGCCAGCGCTGGGCTGGAGTTGGAGCCGCGCCCGCGGTTCCCGGCTGGGAGGGCGGGCGGAGCTCTCGCTTAGCGCAGAGCCCACTCGCAGCGCAGCGCGGCGCCGTCCGGGAGGAGCCGGAGCGCGGTCGGGCCGGGGCGGTGGAGGCACCGGCCTGCCCCGTGCGCCCCCAGGAGCGGCAGGAATGTGACCGTCGTGCGCCCGCGCCCCGGAGCACCCCCTCGCGCGGCTCCCAGGGCTCTGATTTTGCCCGGCTCGGCCGGATCCCGTCCACGACTGCGATTCCAGCACACGCCACGGCGGCAGGCCCAGGTAGGAGAGATCAGGAGAGTCCCAGGGATGGGTCGGGGTGACGGGGACACTGGTGTCCTTTCTAAGTGGTGTAAGAAGGTGATGGCGGTTAAATCTGTGTGTCGTGTGTGTTTCCTGCGTGAAGCAGGAGCAAAAGTTACTGGAACGCTTTTGGGAACTCGCTGATCTTTCTCGGAAGTTTGTTCTAGGTGGGGATGTATAAATTGCTTCCAGGCGCTGTGATCTGGTCAGGTTCAACTGGTACAGGAGCGAGGGTTTAGGCTCGCCATCAGTGAGCACGATAAGGGGCTAATGCTCTAAATGCAGAGGGTGGGGCAACTTGCCCTCCCCAGATAGAAGATGAACCAGGGCAATGTAGCTACAAATAGGTAGACACTAAAAAGACACTATCGTTTACAACAAGCATGCCCAGCAGTTTAGAGTTTATATGGCCTTTATATTACTGTCCTTTTATCCTCCCAGTTGTCTTGGGGAGAAGGTTGGATGATCGTTCTTGTTTTATGGTGGAGAAAGCAGAAGCTTAGAAAGGTGATTAATTTGTTGGGTCTCTGGCATCCTGAAGGAGACTAAGATTTGTGGTCTTCGGTTCCCTGTGTCTTTTGTATTACTCTCTGTTGGCCTCTGGCAGTCCCTGCCTGCCAGAACTTTCTCCTCTGCACTGCCCGGAGGGGAGGGCCCGAGGCTTCTGGGAGTTCACATGGACTTGGATTCCTGGCACAGCATCCCTCTGCAGTGTGTTCCTGAGGGCCTGGGGTGCTCACCAGGTGGGCACATTCCTGTGGTTTTATCTCCACATGCTGGGAACTGAGAAGGGATCCCATGCACTTGGGCCACTGATGCCATGGGGAAAAGGGGAGCTGAGGTTCCTCCATCACTGACATGTGATGTCTGGGTACACTGGCTTAGCCCTAGGCTTCAGGAAGGTACATGTGTAAAGTGGGACTCTGTGACTATGAGTTAAGGAAAGCCAGGGTGGTGCTGGGGACTCCTTTCCTATCAAATATACTAAGTAGCTATTGACATCTTTTTTTCTCTTCATTCATTCTAATTTCTTAATATCCTATTTAATATGTCATTTACTATTCTGTACTCAGACCCTGTGCTAATTTTTGGGCTAAGCAGAAACATGGTGCTTTTGGGATGGATTTGATGGGAAGGGAGGTGGACCCCTGACTTGGTAGTCTCTTTGAGCTGTCATTCTGCTACATGGCAAAGGAAGTGCTGTACGACACTACTTCCCAGCAGCAGTTCTCCCTTGGGTGGTTGCCATGTAGTTCAAGAAAAGGTGTTTGACATGAATTCTCATGTGACCGTGGCAGGGCAGGACCAAACTTATCATTTCTAATGGGCTTCTCTGTGCCCTGTGTATTGTAATATGGCATCAAAATGTTCTTCATGGTTCTGAAACATATAACACCTTTTGAGCAAATTCTTCACCATTGATAAAACACCAACTCATATTCAACAAATATGAATTGGGCTTCAGGAAAGCCCAGTTTATTGAATGTTTCTTATACGTCAGGCGCTGAAGCCGGTGTCAGGACAAAAATGAGGAAAAGAACAAATAAAAATTCCTGTTCTCTAATGGATGTGCGTCCTCCTGGCAAGTAATAGGACGTCCAGAGTCTCTCTTCAGAAAGGGGTTCTTTGAAATCTGCTTGTCTACACAGAGTGTGGGGACTTGGGCTGCAGGGACACTATTCAGCATCTCCAGTGAGAAGGTGAGGGGGTGGTCACAGATAGAGCTCTGTGGTTCCCTAAGAAATGGTGTCACGATGTACTCCCTGTTTTTTTTGCCTGTGCATGTGGATTAGGACAGATGGAAAACCTGCCACTGGGAGGTGACTGTGTGTCTGACAAATAAGGGACTCATTTGTCAAAGGGGCAGCACTTACCACTGCAGTGAAACTATCATAGCAGGGGATGGAGAATTGCAGAGATCCTCATCATCTTAAGCTACATATGGATCCATTGCGAACTTGCCACTTCAAAGGGGAGAAGTTGTCTGGGGCACTTTTGACTCATTGGCCGTGTCCCGGCCCCACAGAGCTGGTGCTTGGTCTGTTTTCCTCTCTTTGTGGTTCTCAGGTGGGCTGGTGGAATGGCATGAGGATCTGCAGCGCTAGCAACTTTGTTCTCTGATTGCCTGCCTGCTGGCCATGACCACAGAAAATGCTGCAGCAGTCTCCTGGCCACACCCAGCACACGGAGCCTGCAGAGGGACCGGGCACTAAGTGATCTCATTGACTGTTAAAGGGGCTGGGCTTCTTCAAGGTCCTTGCTCATCAGCATACCTTTGAATTCTGTGCTGTCTCTTCTTCATGCATATCTACTGACACAACGTGGCAGAGTAATGGGGCACTTTTTCATCCCCACCTGTTTCAGGAAGGATTTACAAGATGCCATAAATTAAAAATAGGATGAAAGAAAAACAAGAGTGGAGATGAAGTGGGGCCTGAAATGAGGCTAGAGACATATAACATGCAAACCTTGCTGACTTAGTTGCATGTGAAGTGTTCCTAGTGGGGCTGCAAAGGTAAGTCTGGGTTCCAGCCCTGCATGTACCTCAGTATCGCCAGAGACACTCCCTGACCTGCAGGATTGGAAACCATGCAGGATCTGCTGTGGATGCATCAGGCACTGGTATTTCAAAAGCCCTACAGGTTCTTCTAATATGTAGATGAGGTGGAGGAGACAAATATGCCTTCTTGCAAGTAGTAGGAGAGAGGGAATTTGGGAGGTCCAGCTGCCAGTGTTTTCAAGATAAAAGGAAAGTGCTTGAGAGAAATAAAAGCATTCTTGGTACAAAGTCAAGTGGAAACTTTCTCCTGAAGATCTTCATTAAAAAGGCGAGAAGAGCAAGTTTCAGGCCACCTTTTGAAAAGCTCTGCTTTGAAAACTCAGTAATGCCTCCTACCCAAGAATTAAGTGAAGTTAGATGGTGTCACTTTCCATCAATGGTTTTTACCTCTTTAAAAACCCAATGCAAAGCAACGACCAAACAACCAAACCAGAACAAGAAAACCCAATGCCCTAATCTTAATGCAAATATTTTAACATTGTGAAATGATATGTAAAACTTACCTATACCATACTTTAAAAAAATTAATAACCTACACGTAAAGAAGAAATAAAAGCAATTTGCATTGAAATTATGCATTTCGGCATGTAGAAGCTTGGGCTGAGCCAAACTAGAACCTGTGCTTGATGCAGACTGTGTAGTAGCATGGGACAGCTCTGACTCCTGGAAGAGATGAGGCGATGACCTTGGTCAAGGTCTGAATAGTGGTCACAAGTCAGTCTTCTCTCAACTTCACAGTAGTGGCATTCCTAAAAAATTCAGTATGTATGGAAATTATGGCAACAATACACATTGTACATAAATAAAGAATGGAGTTAGGAGCTAGACTCAACGCTGGCATGAATGTCTGTGGGACATCTGTGGTCATGTGGGACTTGGGACAAGGCTTCTCTGAGCAGAACCTCTAGCACCCATGGCCTCTGACACTCACCAAACACATTGCAATCCCCCAAAGTGTCCCCTTCCCGACAGTTTCTGAAATGCTCCCCTGGGGGCCATGCTGGCCCTGTTGGGAACAGCTGCTTCCCTGTATGACTTGGCTGTGAGAAACACGGACCCTGAAAAAGCAGGGCACTGGTGGGTAGGGTAGAAGTTAGCCCTCTAGGATGCGCTTAGGGTCATTATTAAAGGCTCGTAGGTAGAGGTGGTGACCGAAATCAGAATGGTGGGAGCCGTGTACATGGGTGATCACTTGTAAGGTGCATGAGGGGACGTTGAGGGGTGGTGGGAATGGTTTGTGTGACAGAGTACCCTACGTGCATGCAGTGGTCCCGGTTTATGGAACTGTACATGTAAGGCTGGTGTGTCCATCTATATGTACATTTTACCTCAATAAAAAGATTCTAAGATGGAAAACAGTATGAGCATTCCTGTGGAGAATGCTGAGTCCTCTGGGACTCTGCAGATCCCAACTGGAGAATTGGAGCTTGTTTTTCTGCTGGTCTGACCCATTCTTGGCATCTTGTGACAGTTACTATGCTTCTTGGGCCTCATTTTTCCCTTTTGCAGTTTAAACCCACGTGCCTTAGTTGAAACCACTAATCTCATGGTTCTGAGACTTGTGAGAGCTGAGATTAGATTTCTCAGCAACTCCTGCAACCTCTTTGGTAATTTTTACTTTGCCTTTTTACTTTTAGGCATCCTTGATGATAGAAAAAGATTTTCCCTTCCTCTATTTGTACAGGCAAATCAACCAAATCAGTCTACTGAGCTAGGCTTTTGGATCCATCTACTGAGAGGAAGATCACCAATCTGGGTGATTCTTGGGCTCTCTGAGATAGCAAATGAGTTCTTTTGTTCCCTCCTGTCAAAGTGGCTTTGTTTGCTCACACTTTTGTACAGCGGATTCTTGTGCTTACCGTATTGAAAGAGCAATTGGACTTTTAGAGTGTGAGTGAGATGAAGTAGCTAGATACAGCATCAACCACTGGTGCGACCGATTCATGAAGGTTCCAGTGCAGGACAGCAAGCCTGTACTTGGACACTGAGCACTGGGTGCCTCTGCTGCCAGTCTCCCAGGAGAGGACCAATGCCTTGTGTGATGTCTGACATCATCCTCAACACGCTTTCACATCATCTGGGGTGTGTCTGATGTGTGCCACCTCAGTGGTACCTGACTTCTGTCCTAGAAGGCAGAACTCACAATGTGGGGGAATTCCTCTGGAAGAAGAAAGGAATTCCTCAAGAGGGTGGGAAATTCTTCATGAACAAGAAGGTGTTTAATAGATGCAATGTGGCCCCAAACTCAGGCAAAATGCCCCTTTTCCCTACACTGGGCCCTATGTCCATGAAAGGAAAAGCCTTGGGGTCTTGTGACAGCTCTTCTGTCCCCATTTGTCACTTTTCCTGTGCCTGAGTGGGGAAGGAATTTCTTGTAGAGTGACAGGAAGGCAGTGTTGGATGGAGTCAGTTCTTCCTGGAAGGGAATTTGGGGGGAGACCAATAGGTTGTTCATTTTTAATTTTCATATTTTATTTCTAATTTTGCAAGCTTTCATGTTTTAAGTTCCTCAGTCTGAGTCTAGTAGTGCCTTGGTCTGTTTTCTGTTACTATTACAGAGTACCTGGGACTATGTAGTTTGTAAACATTAGGATCTTATTTAACTCACGGTTCTGGAGGCTGGAAGTCCAAGATCAGGTGGCTGCATCTGGTGAGGGCTTTGTCATCATCCTAAGAGCAGAGAAGTGGTAGTGCAAGAGAGTGTGTGCAGAGGAGATAAAACAGGTGGGATGGCCTTGCTTTATAATAACCTGTTTTCAAGGTAACTAATCCAGTTCCACCAGAAAGAGGACTTCACTTGCTCCTGTGAGAATTAACCCCGTCTCATGAGAGCAGCACTGATCTCTCAACAGCTTTTAAAGGGATCATCCCCCAACACTGCCCTAGTGGCGATCAGATTTCAACATGAATTTCAGAGGCGACAAACCATATTGGAACCATAGCAAGGAGGAAATTGCTTTATACCTCAAATGTACATTTTCATTTTCTTTTGAATTCCCAGTAGCTTTGTATGTGTGTCCCATGTGCCAGTGTGGTCACATGATACACTGATGTTTCCAGACACGGCATAATCAGCAAGAGCCAGGGGAGCCATATTTGGTACTTCAAGACTGTTGGCTTTCTTGTGTGTGAAATACAAAGCTGGGGTGCACTTTGGTGAACTGACCAAAGTGGAGGTGACTAGCCCTGTGCTTCTGGTTTCCTGAGGCCCCTGGGGGCTGGGCATCAGTCTTGGTGATCCCCTCCTCTGACTTCACTGAAAGTTGCTGTGCAGAGGGTATTTTCCAATCCAGGCATATCATATATGCCTTGTACCAAGGTAGAAATGTGTTGCAGGATATTATGGTGTATTAATTTATTGGGCGACTTAATCTCTTTCCTTGGTTTTTTTATTTTGTGTGGTGAATTCAATTTGAAAAATAACGCAGTGGACTAAACCTGTGACTTCTTATTATTGCTGGTGTTTTCTGGAGACATATTTTGCATTTTACCATGAACCACTTTTACAGTGGACATGGATCAGTTGCCTCTGCATAAGGGAGGTTGGGTTTACCCAGTGTTCCTTGGTTATTAACAGTTCTCCAGCTCGGCGTGGTGGCACCTACCTGTAATCCCAGTGACTCAGGAAGCTGAGACAGGAGGATCGCAAATTTGAGGCCAGCTTTAGCAATTTAGTGAAGCCCTAAGCAATGTAGTGAGACTCTGTCTTGAAAGAAAAAAAGGAAGGAAGGAAGGAAGGAAGGAAGGAAGGAAGGAAGGAAGGAAAGAAGGAAGGAAGGAAGGAAAGAAGGGGGAAAGAAAAAGAAAAACAAAAGAATCGTGCTATTTTTTACATGTTAATTTGATTTGCTAATATTATTGACTAACATTCCCCAATAATTCTCTGAATAGTATTACATCAATGCTCAGTAGTTTCTTAATGTTCATGAAAGCATCAGAGAGAA
>JAJEJO010000704.1:263937-314289 GCA_020662805.1 Glaucomys volans | reverse complement strand
CTCTGTATGATTTCTGATCTATCTCCAGGTCTCAGTGGCCCCAATGACATTTCTATTCCCCAACCCATACTAGGTACCCATTTTCTTTCATTGCTTTCTTTGACTCCAGGCCAGGTTTCCATCCCTGTGTGTCTCATACAAAGATGGCAGGTGGTGGTCTGGGTTCCTTCCTTCCCTCCTTCCTTTCTTCCATAAGTGTTTACTGAGCTCTTCCCAGACCCAAGATGTGCAGTGTGATGTGGGACCCTCCTCACAGAGCCTTGGGGGAGGGGAGTCTGCTCTATCCTGCTTGCCTCTTAGAATCAGCTTTGATTGGTTGGAAGTCCCAGGTGACCCTGGACAGGACTAGGAGAAATGGAGACATCCTGGAGGCACTGTCCAGGGCCAGGACAAGAACTTCAAAGCAACAGAGCAAACTGGAAGATGTCCATAGGAGAGTGGGTGGGGCAGGGTGTTGACCTCATCCCAGGATCAAGAGGGTGGGCGCTGGGAGTGGGTCATCTGCTGCAGGGATGTCCAGTTAGATGGAAACTGAAAGGTCCTTTGCATGGAGAAACTGGGAGGACTGGAGGTTTGGGCAGTGCTTTTCAGAGGAGTAATAAACAGAGAAGGCGGGTGGGTGGCTCAGCAGTGGATAAGCAGTGGCGATAGTGAGTATAACAATTCTTAAAAGAAGTTTCTGGGGCCAAAAACAAGAAGAAAAGTGAAGCAGTTGTGGGATGTGGGGAGTCACCTTCTCTGTAAGAGGTTTCTTGGACCTGCCAAATAACTCATCCCTCTTTTACATCTTTCCCCCTCCCCCATTCTGTTGCTTCCCCTGTGACTTCTCTGTATAATCCCCTCAGCTGCCATGGTTTCTGGGGCGCTGCCTGGAGACTGGGAAGGCTCTGTACTAAGGCCACTGGGAACAGGAAGATCAGGAAGTCTTCTGTTTGATTTTGTGCTGGGATAGGATGCATGCTGGTGAGCCACTGAGCTCTGATGGCTTAATGTGATGCGTGCACTGTCTCTGAAGCATAAAGTGAACAATAGGTTGGGATTTAGTAGGTTTAGTCTAAGCGAAGTGCTTAGCGTTGAGTTTGTCAGGCTGTTTTATTGATTGGCATTAAAAGGTCGTTGTGACCTCCCAAGTTCTTTATGGGCCCAAGGAAATGACTCAGACGTGAAAAAAAAAAAAAAAAAGCCTATAAAAAAATAAAAAAAAAAAAAACAAGGGATTCATGTTGAGATAGCTATAGGACCTAACAGTAGGGCAATCTGAATCAGCTTTTATGAAGTTGTTTTTTCTTTTCCTTTTGGACTGGGGATTGAACCCAGGGGCACTCCACCACTGAGCCACATCCCCAGCCCTGTTTTTTTTTTTCCTTTTTGTGGTGCTGGGGATTGAACCCAGGGCTTTGTGCATGCTAGGCAAGCACTCTACCAACTGAGTTATACCCCCAGCCCTCCAGTCCTATTTTGCATTTCATTTAGAGACAGGGTCACACTGAGTTGCTTAAGGCCTTGCTAAGTTGCTGAGGCTGGCTTTGAACTCAGCCTGCCAAACCACTGGGATTATAGGAGTTGTGCCACTGTGCCTGGCTTGGTTTTTGCTGTTGTTGTTGTTGTTGTTTTTTTTTTTTTTTGCAGTAGTGGGAATTGAACCCAGGGCCTTGTTCTTCAGAGGCAAGCACTCTACCAGCTGAGCTATATCCCCAGCTCCCAAGTTATTTTAAATTATGCAATGGGTTACAGGTCTACTGATATACTTGATGTAAGGAAGAACAAGGATTCAGAAAATGAATGTGCTTGTCTTAAAAGGGGCTGTTCCTTTTTCTCTGACCTCTGGCAAGGCCTGAGGCCTGGTAGTGAGCTGTGACACCCCCAGAGGACATTTGATTCATTTCTGCATCCATGTTTGGCAAAGTGCCAGATTCCTGTGTTTCATCAAAAATAGCTTGTGGTTGTAAGACTCTCTGTACTCCCCACGCCTGTGACTTCATTTCCTAAAAGGGTTCTGTCCTAAGGGCTCTGGGACACAGACCTTTTAAACATCCAGCTCATTTTTGTGGGCACGTCAAACCTTTCCCACCTCTGTTGGGGTCCTGGCGGCAGCTGTGGGTCCCATCTGGCCTCTTCGTTCAAGCTTTATTCCTGTGCTCTTCTTTCCCCAGGTAGACACTGCTAAAGATGGTGACACCCTCCTGAGAAGCAGGACCACTTCCCACAGGCGAAGGCCCTCTCCCAGGTAACAGGGCTGGGTCACCCCAGGGTCCCTTGGCCTTTTCTCATAAATAGTTGAAGCCCTCCACCCTAAGCTAAGGTGATCCCGGCATGACTTCAACTCTAAGCAAAAATGTTTTAATGGCCCTATTTTCTTTGGGGCAGCTCTATTAGAGCTCTGTGGCTCTATTAGATTTAGTTTCATTTTTAATTGACATATGAATATTTGTATGCATTTATGAGGTCTGATCCTTTGGGTGGGCCTGGAGGACATGAAGTTAGGGGAAATAAGCTAGATACAGAAAGACATGCACTGCACGATGTCACTCATATATGGAAGCTAGAAGAGTTGGTTTCAGAGAGGAAAGAGCAAGGTGGTGATTACTAGGGCACAGGAAGGGAAGGGGCCAAGGAGAGAAGAGGGGGATTTTATCAGATATTTGAAGGAGTCTATGACCCAATTGAGAGCCACTGTCCACTCACTTTTCCTAGTCACCTGAGCCCCCACTGCAGCTGTGTACTCTGAAAGGATGACTCCTCAGTTCTAGCACATTCCAGGCCTTCCTGTCCATTTTCACTTTTCTTTCCCTTTACACTCAACTTCATTTTTCATTTATTTATTTATTTATTTATTTATTTATTTATTTATTTATTTTGGAGGACTGGGGATTGAACTCTGGGTCTCATGCCTACTAAGCAATTGCTCTGTTGCTGAGCTACATCTCTAGCCTTTGAAAAAAATTTTATTATGAGACAGAATCTCACTAAGTTGCCCAGGCTGACCTTGAACTTGGATCACTCCTGCCTCAGTCTTCTGAGTAACTGGGATTAAAGTGTGTTCCACCGCACCTGGCTATGTTTGAAGTTTTGACTTTGGCCAGAAACAACACTGCAGGCCTTGTCCCAGGAGACCCAGGCCTGGTGCTGCCTGTGACACCCTCTGATCTCCTCTGAGCCATCTGTGGGTCCCTGAATCTGCCCTCCTAACCTGGGCTGCCCTCCCTGGCCCCCAGTCAGCCTCCTGTTCCTACCTTCATCCTTGCACACACATCTTGCCCTGCAGGCTGGCCCAACCCTCATCCTCTGTCATCTGGATGCCTCATAGCAGCCTGCTCCCTGCATCTCCCTTCTTGGCTCCAGTTGTATTCCACTTAGGTGCCAAGGTCTCTTAAACCTAGTCACACCCCACTGCCTGTGTAAAATCATTAAGTGATTTTCTGCCATCTCAAATGACAGTCCAGCCCCTTGGCACACACTTTATGTTGGGGTGCTTTCGACCACTCCAGTCGCACCTCCTGGCACTTACCCTTGATTGATGGACCAGATGGGATGGTGCTTGGTTGTCTCCTTCCCTACTCCAGGCTGAGTTGGAGCCCTGTCCTCCCTCACACTGGGGATGTCTCCTCCTGTGGGTGCTCAGCATTACACTGTGACTGTGGACGTGTCCATTTTCCCTGTGGCCACCGAGTCCCAGGCCCTGGGTCATTATTCCTATCTTCATTCCCATGTTCCAGGTGGACCCAGGCATGAAGGTAGTCAGTAAGCAATTGCTCAGTGGGGCAATAAATGAATAAAGAAATGAATGGGTAACCAACAATATCTCACCAACACTTTTCTCTGTCTTCTGATTGGCCATGCGATTCATAATAACTAACATTCAGGGGACCATTGATGGATGCCGTTTGTTCTGAGCCCCTTCAAGTGTGGCAATTCATTTCATCCTCATAGCAACCATCAATGACAAACACTGTCGTCAGCCTCACTTTGTCACTTGGGGGCACTGAGGCATGGAGGCTGAACTTAAATCCACGGTGCCCTTTGTGTCTGGGGACTCCCTGACTTAAACATCCTGGCACTGAGAAGCCAGTCTGTGTTGGCTCCACCTTGGAATTTTTGTGTGGTTTAAGGGCATCATGGGGTTTATTTTGATTTTTATTGGGAACACATTTGGTTGAGTCTTGAGTGGGTTCTTTCCCTCCTTCTTTTCTGATGCCCTCATTTCCTTTGGTTTTGTGACCCATACTGTCCATTTCTAGGCTCAGTATTGACCCCTTGACCCCAGGGTCCTAGGGACTGATGTGGATTCTGGACAGCTCCTGCTGAGGGGAAAGGGGTTATGCTCATCTCTTTCTTTATTCCAGTTTTGGAGGCAGAAGTCAATCCTGGCACCCCTGTTTTACAGACTGATTGAGCAGGAAGTGTCTGAGATCATCTGCTCAGTACCCACCTGTGCAGATGAGGAGCTGAGGCCCAGGAAGGAATCAGTCCAAGATCACACTACCCCCTGGTTGACACCACCCGTCTTGGACATATGATCATTAGGATTGTTTTTCTATGCTCAGTTTGGAATTCTACCTTGAGACACACTGTCTCTAAAAGTCACTCTGCATCTTCCTGTTCTTGTGTTCTGCCTAATCATCAGACAAGCCCGATCCTGTGCCTCAGTGAACCACCAGCTGCCGTGCTCAGATGATTTCACAATGCCCTCATTTTGTCATTGATCAGCTAATGTGAGTGACAGCGAGACCCGGAACTGGTAAGCAGGAAACAAGTTTAATCCTTTCTTCTCTTTGTCTCTGCTGTGAGGCCTTAAAGCACACAACCATATAGTCACAAAAAGAGGTGATAAGTCAGGCTGCCAGTCTCCAAAGCCTTCCATCTTATTTCGTAGCCTGAATAGGGTTTCAAGTAAATATGGCAATAATACTATTCATCTAGACTAATTTGGGAGAAGGCCAATTTACTTGAGTAAAGTGTCAGAATTACATGACATTTAAGGAATGCAGTTTTACTGCTTTGAGACTGGTTTTCAAGACTTGAGTCAGGCTTAAGGATCATCGTTCTTATACTGGGAGGAAAGTGATAAGAATATGCATATGTGTGTCTCGCATGCTTAGAAAATCTTGTAGGATTTTTATAATTTTTAATTGAGTTTCTTAAAGAGAACATTTTCTAGTTAACACTCAAATGGTTGTTTGTCTTCAATCTGAAGGAGTATCGTCTTAAAAATATTTTGTATCTGGCTTATTTATTTACTTATAGCTACAAATAAGAATATAGGAATATTTTGTCTTCCATAAAAATTAAAAGGTAGAGCCAAGCACATGTTCATAATTCCACAACTCAGGAGGCCAGGGCAGGAGGATCACAGAGGTCAGCCTCTGCAATTTAAGCAAGAACCTGTCTCAAAATAAAAATAAATGAATGAATGAATGAAAAGGGATGGGGATGTAGCTCAATGGTGAAGCACCCCCGGGTTCCTCGTATTGCAAGAAAAAAGAAAAAAAAAAAAACCAAACAGATTTTTCTCAGAGCATAGAACTACATGGTCTCCTCTGGACATTGCCCTGATGTTTAATGGAGGGAATAGCTATTTATTTTGTGTGTTTTTGTTGTTGTTTATTCCATGAACTATTATTAGGGACTACGGAATTTTAAGCACAGTGCTAGATGCTGAGGGGCAGAGATCAGGAGGCCTCAGTTCCTGCTCAAATGGGCTTTCCCATGACAGGGTAACTGCAGGAAAGTGCTGAGAGCCATGATAGACACATGGGCTGGTGGGTGGCCCAGAGAAGAAAGCCAGTCACAGGTCACTGTAGGGCCCAGGAGCAGCTCAAACTCAGTGGCCTTCTGGGGTGTGGGAGACCTGATGGAGAGGGAAGGAGCCAGGAGAAGGACAGAGGGAACAGTGGTGGCAATGGCTAAGGACTGAAGCTTGCAGTGTGCCTCAAGGAGTGCAGGGTGTGTGGAGAGCTAAGTCAGAGCCTGGCATGAAGTACCCCTATGCTTTGCTAGGGAGCTTGGCCTTCTGGGTGCACCGGAGAGCCAGTGAAGATGTTTTAAATAGATCAGTTGGTGACTGATAGCTGATAGGCTTTCTGGATTGATTGGCAGATGTCAGTCAATAGGCAGAGGACTGTTGCCGTAATGACTCCAGGCAAGGACTGGAGACTGCTTGAGCTGCCATGCCACCAGCAGTGACCAGGAGTGACCTGGGTGAGGTTGGTGATCCACAGAGACAGGCTGGTTAGGCTTGGGCAGGGGTGGCTGGAGCACAGCAGCCTCAGGCTCGCTGGTCCTTGGTCTCATGTGGTTGCACACCCACATAGGTTTGGAGCTGTGCTGTGCCTGCCACCCAGGTGGGGGCACTGGGCACTGAGTGCTTACTGGGACAAGAGTGAGTTTAGTTTGGGAGCCTATTGAATTTGAGGCACTCATGGACCCTGAGTGGATTTGTGCAAAAGCTACCTAGAGATACAAACCTGGAACTTACTGCATGTCACCCTAAGGTCCCTGTTCAGGGGCATTCAATAGGACCATTCAGAGAGAAAAAGAAGCACTGACTTCATTTGGGCTTGAGAGAGTTAAAAGGGTAAGCAAGTGTGAGATTTTTATTTTCCTCTTTAAATTTCATTTGGTATTATTTTAGTGACTGCTGTATAATTGAGCATGTTCTCCTTCCTGACTTGCCATCTCAGGCAAGCACTTGAGCTCCTTACACTTCCCACCATGTACATGGACAAAGTCGTATGTGTTTGAAATGATAAACGAACAGAATCTCAGTTTATTTTGTAGCCCAATTGCAGACCAGAATCTGGTGCAGCTCCTGCTATGTGGTGGGAGGGGCTGTGGAGTTTTTCTCTTTTTTCTTTTGTGAAAACATTTGTACAAGCGAATTTGTAGACCTTTTGGAAAGTATAAAAAGTCCCAGAGAAGAAGAAATCCACCCATAAGAACCAACCTAATCTTAATTTATCATACAATTTCTTTTAGTCTTTTTAGTGCTGTAATGTATTGTAGAAACAACTTGGTCACTTGCTTTGTAAAAGGAAGACATGACCTTTGAACTGACCTAGAAGTATGGGAAGACTTTTGCCAGTGGGTCCTGGCAGGGGATTCATTCCAGGTGGAGAACAGAGCCTTGCAAGTGGAGGCAACCTGGAATGGGTCTAGAGAATTGGTCATCTCTTGGTGTCCACATGGATTGGTTCCAGAACATCCCCCACATCAAAATACTTATGTGCTCACATCTCCTAATAAAATGGTGTAGTATTTCCATTTAACCTATACATATCCTCCCATATATTTAAAAAAATCTCTAGTTTACTTATAATAGTCAATGCAACATAAATGCCACGTAAATAGTTGCTCTACTGTATTGTTAGGGAATAATAATAAGGAAAAAAGTCTGTAAAGGTTCAGTACAGATACACTTTTTTCACTAATTTCTTTTTTTTTTTTTTTTTTTTAACCAGGGAGTGAACTCAGGGACACATGGCCACTGAGCCACATCCCTAGCCCTATTTTGTATTTAATCTAGAGACAGAGTCTCACTGAGTTGCTTAGCGCCTCGCTTTTGCTGAGGCTGGCTTTGAACTCGCGATCCTCCTGCCTCAGCCTCCCGAGCTGCTGGGGGGATTACAGGCGTGTGCCACTGTGCCCAGCCCCTAAATATTTTTGATCGGCATCCGTAGATGTGGAGCCCATGAATATGGAGAGCTGATTGTAGTTACTTCATTATAAACCAGATTTGGGGGGAATTTAAGTGAGATATAAGGCTAGGAAGGTCTATTGGGGCAGATGACAGAAAGTTCTTAAATATTAAATTGTTGAGTTTGTCCCCAGTTCTGTAAAATCTCTCCTCATCCCCATTTTCGAACCAGAAGTCCAACATGGTGACATTAGTGACACAGGAGTGTGTCCATCAGTGGGACTTGGGACTGCGGGTGGGGACGGGTGGGGCATCAGTGAATTTGGAGACTTGCTGAAATAGTAATGTCTTTGTTTTTTCTCCATTTTTCCAGGAGAATATGAAAGTGATACTCGGAACTGTCTGTCTCATGGTTCTCCTGATTTCTGTAGAAGCTGGTAAGTTAAGCATTTCCTTGTGTTCTTGTCTGCTAAGAAAAACCAAGATTTGGAACACACCAAGAACCTTCTCTAACAGAGTCATTTTTCTCACCAGTTTCTGTTGTCTCTCCCAGGACACAGAATGTCCAGGCTGGGGATCTGTGTAGCTGGAAATTTCTTTCAGATACTTCACCTCTTCTTCTATCACTCAGAATTGGGAAACTGAGGCCCAGGAGGCTAAGAACCCAGGGGCAAGGAGCAGGGGCTCAGATCTGGGTCTCCAGTGTTTAGTCCAGGCCTCCTCCCACTTCTTTGCCTATCGGAGTGAGATATGGAAATCTTAGCTCTCTTTGGAGAAGGGGTTATGTAGTCTTTATGAGCCCACTACTAGAATCCTTCCAAAGATATTATTTGTTTCCCTTTCTACTCCCTCATTTTCTCTTTTCCCTTCTCCATCCCTTCTATGAACTTCTTGGGCCCCTTCCATATGCCAGGTACTAGGTGGTGGGGATGCAGCAGTAAATGTTCCAAATAGAAGTAGCTGCCTGCAGGGAGTTTGCATTCCTGTAGGGGAGAGAATACATTAGATAAATAAATATGTAATATGTCATGTGGTGACAAGGGTAGGGAAGAACAAAATAGGAAGACAGGCTATATCATTTGGAGATTGGAGTGGGCAGAAGGTTAAATTTTCTGATACTGTAGTCAGAGAAGGCCTCAATGAGAAATTAACTTTTGAGTTGAACCTGCAGGAGGGGAAAGAAAAATCTATGTGGATACTGTGTTGAGGGGTAGAAGTATCCTGAACTGCATGAGCAGAGGCCCTGAGGCTGAGTGTCTGGCATGTTCTAGGAGCTGAAACACCAGTAGGGCTGGAGCATAGTGGCAGGAGGGAAATCATAAGAGGTGATGTTATTTGGATAAAGGGGGGATGATAGAGGTTTGGTTGTATAGCACCTTGCAGACATTTCTAAGGCTCTTGACTTGTAGTCTGACTGAGATGAGAAGACTGCAGATTTCTTTGAAACTAGGGAGAACAAATCCTAAAAAGGCAAAGGTAAAAATAGAGATGTCTATTGAGAAGCCATTGTGATAACATGGTGACAGGTGCTAGGCAGGAAATGATGAGGCTTATCTGTAAGTGGCAAGGAGAAGTGAAGAGGAATCAAATTTTGAATAGATTTTGAGTATAGGCCCAACAGGGATTTTCAGATGGATGGGATGTGAGGTGGGAGGGGAAGAATCAAGGACAAGTCCAAGGGTTTTGGCCTGACCAAACACAAAGTGGAATTGCCACTGATGGGGTGAGGAAGGGACTGGATGGTCACTCTGGACATGGGAAGTTTTGCTGTCCCTTGGATGTCTAAATGATGACATTGACAAAGCCCTGCAGAGCTTGAAAGAGAGGTCTGGGTTGGGATATAGAATTGGAGGCCTTGGCAGCAGCTGACATGAGAGCCATAGCTGAATGTAGTCATCAGTGTGGTTAGGAAAGATGACCACTTCAAAGACTGGACTCCAAGATCATCCAAGGACCGAAGACCAAGCTTCCACTGGGCAGAGAACCAGCAAAAGTCTGAGCTGAGGCCTGAGGTGGTTGGTCCAGGGTAAATTGCATGCCTAGTGTGAGTTAAGCCCTGGGTTGAATTTCTAGCACCACCAAGAAGGAGGAGGAGGAGGAGGGGAGGGGAGGTAGAAGAGGAGGAGAAGGAAGTCCTGAAATACGGGGGGGATGAGAGAATGAGAGTATGTCCATGTCAACTGAAGATCTGTCACCTGAGATAATGTCTGAGAATTGTGTATTTGGTTTAGCAACTTAAAAGTCATGGGTGGCCTTGGTTGGAACAGTTTTGGTGAGTGGGGCAAATCTCACATAAATAGAAGAGCATGTCCAAATGAGGACTTGGAGTTTCCTCATTGCTGTTGTTGCTAGAGCTGTTCTTAGTAGCTGAACTTTTAGGAGTATTCACTCTGTATGGTTATTAAGTTTGGCTATTAGTTTTTTGTTGTTGTTGTTGCCGTGCTGGTGGTTGAAACCAAGGCCTCTGTGTCCCAGACAAATGCTCTACTATTGAGTCATATCCCACCAGCCCTGTTTCCAACTTTTTTTTTTTTTTTTGAACCGGGGATGAACTCAAGGACACTCGGCCACTGAGCCACATCCCCAGCCCTATTTTGTATTTTATTTAGAGACAGGGTCTCACTGAGTTGCTTAGGGCCTTGCTAAGTTGCTGAGGCTGGCTTTGAACTCGAGATCCTCCTGTCTTAGCCTCCCGAGTCGCTGGGATTACAGGCGTGCGCCACCGTGCCCGGCTTTCTGTTTCCAATTTTTGACATTTAAAAATAAAAGATTTATGAACATTGGTGTACAAGTTTTTGAGTGGGACATATTGTCATTCTTTTTGGGTAAATACGTAGGAGTGGAATGGCTAGATCATTTGGGAGATGTATATTTAACTTTTTAAGAATTTTCCAGAGTCTCCTAAACTTGTACCATTTTACATCCTCATCAGCAATGCAGTGAAGTCCCAGTTCCTCCAGATTTTCACCACTACTTGATATGGTCAATCTTTCTTCATTCTAATCCTTCTGATGGATAGTGATATCTGACTGTGGTTTTAATTTGAATTTTGCTGATGACATTGAGCTTCATTTCATGTGATTATTTGCCATCCATTATCTTCTTTAGTGAAATTTCCAAATCTTCTGCCCATTATATTTTTTGGGGGTGGGGAGAATTCCTTGTTTTCTCATATTGGGTTTTGAGAAATCTTTAAATATTCAGAATACAAGGCCTTTATCATATATATTATTTGTAAATATTTTCTTTCTGTCTTTTCATGAGCTTCTGGTATCATTCAAAAAATATAATTCTTAATTTTGATGAAGTCTAAAATTTGATGAAGTCTAAAAATTTGCCTTTTTTCCTTGTATAAATTATGCTTTTGGTATTGCATATAAAAAGACCTTTGCCTAATCCTAGGGCACAAAGATTTTCTTCAGTGTTTCCTTCTAGATGTTTGATAGTTTTAAATTGTAGATTTAAACCTGTGACTCCCTTTTATTGATTTGTAATTATCATTCCATGCAGTTAAAAGTTACATGGGAAAAAAGAGAAATTACAAGCCCAAACTACCTTGTAGTTCTAAAAATTTTACCTAGGTAGTTTTCTATTCTCCTGTGTAGTTATTGGTATTCCTTCTTTTTAAATGTTGGTTCTGTTTATCATCTGGTTTCTTTTATTTCAGCCTTAAGCACTTTATTTTTTCATGGTAGGTTATGTTAATGATGAATTTTCTTAGTTTTGGTTTGTCTGTAAATGTCTTCATTTCTTCATCATTTTTGAAGGATAGTTTCTCCGGATCTAGAATTTTTGGTTGACAGTCATATTCTTTCAGCCTGTTTAATATGCCATCCAACTCCCTCCTGGCCTCTCTGGGTCCTAAGAGCCAGTTGTTAATCTTATTGGCAATCCCTTGTATGTAATGAGGCATTTCTGTCTTGTCACTTTCAAGACTATTTTTGTCTTTCTACAATTCGACTATGATGTACCTAGTGTAAATGTCTTTCGGTTCATCCTTCTGTAATTCTTTGAGTTTTGGATGTGCAAAGATTTTCATCAAATTTTAGAACTATTTCAACATTATTTCTTCAAAATTTTTTACTGACACTTTTTTCTTATCTTTCTAGGATTTCCATTATGTATGTTTGTATGCTGAATTAAATGCCACAGGTCTCTGAGGTTTTGTTTTCTTGGTTCTTTTTTGAACAATCTTCTAGTAGATAGTTTATCTACCTTCACATTTACTAAATTTTCTTCTGCCGGCTCTGAGCTGCTATTTGGGCCCCTTTAGTGAATTTTAGTTCTTAGACCTAGAAAGGTCAGAATTTCTACTTAGTTCTTTGATGATTTCTGTTCTTTAACTGATTTTCTCTACTTTGTGAGACATCATTGTCTATATACTTATAATTTCTTAGACATGGTTTCCTTCAGTACTTGGACATATTTTTTAATAGCTGTTTTAAAGTCTTTATTTAGTAGGACTTACATTTGGACTCCTCTGGAACAATTTTTCTTGGTAGCATTTTTATCCCTGTATATGGCCATACTTTCCTGTTTCTTTTTGTTGAAAACTGGGCATTTTTGATAGTATAATGTTCAATTTTAGAAATCATATCCTCTCCCTAACCATATCTAAGTTTTGTTGTTATTGTTGATTTTTTTTAAATTGATGCTGTTTCTTCTGTTGATTTGTTCAACGACTTTCCTGGATTAATCTGTAAAATCTGTATTTCCTGTAGTATATGGCCACTGTGGTTATTACTTCTATAATTTAATGGTCAGCTAATTATGGGCCAGAGATTTCTTTAAATTCTTTGACCTGATAAGTTTTATAACCTCTGCCAGCCAAGGGGTACTCTGATTTGGGTGTGCCTTACAACTCCGTCCTAGCCTTCACTTCCTGCTTATGTGTGATCTCTGAGTTATCTGGATGTAAGGGACTGGTGTCTTTTCTTCCCTTTCCTGGGCATGTGAACAACTCTAAATACGTGGGCACTCTTCTTGATTCCCCAGGAATGTGTTAGAGCTTTCCAAAGCCCCTGTGGACTGGAGATCTTGTTTGTTTTAACTGGCATTGCAGCCTCATGCCCTCACATTAAACAATCGGCACTGAGTCTGTTCAACAGACGCCGTGGGTGTAGGGTTTTCCTGTGGGGCTCTGAGTCAGGTCATAACAGCACTATTCTATGAATGTGAAGTCCAAGAACTACAAATCAGGTCAAAGAGTGGCAGTACTGGCTCAATAAGACTCCCTAAGGACCTACAAACCTGCTCTGTTCTTGAAAGTCTAATTGTTTGCAAAGATTTTGGTTTTCATGGATGGATAGAAGGGATTAGGAGTTGTGTAATTCACAAAGCTATAAGGCCTACAGTTCTACCTTGGTTCAGCAGATTTTTTTTTTTTTTTCTTAAATGAATGTTCTGATAGTTGCAAGCTTTTCATTTTTAAAAAAGTCAATCTTTTTGTTGCTTTTTGGAGGAATGATTTGTGGAGACCTTTACTCTGCCATTTTTGAGTTCTGCCTCTGAAGTTCTTTTAACTTTTTTTTTCTTTGCATAGGATATTCATTTGTTGAAAAGCCTTTTCTTTTTCCACTGCATTTATTTTGCACTTTGGTTAAAAAAAAAAAAAAAGATTAAGTATATGTGTTTGAGTTGCTTCCAGGATCTCTGTTTTGTTCCAGCAGTCTATCCATCTTTATGTGAATACTATCCTGTCTTCATGGCTGTATCTTTATCATAACGCAGTATAAGCCTTATTTTAAGGCAATGTAACTCCAGTTTCTCTCTCTTTTAAATCAAAGTTGTTTTGGCTATTCCATATGAATTTTAGAATGCATTTATCAATTTGGTTGAAAAACCTGATCAGATTCTGATTAGGATTGAATATAAATAAATTTCAGAGAACTAAATTTTTTTGCATTTTTCCTTTTATATTATAATATTATAATTATACATGGTATTTGAGTTCATTTTGACAAAATCATACATGCAGGGAATTATATTTCAATCCTCTTTACTTTCCCCCTTTTCTTTCCCTCCTCCCTCCCCCTATTCCTACTTAACCCTACTAAGCTTCCTTTCTTCTATGTCTACATATACAACCCAGGGCTAGGTAATTCCTAGGGGTTTGTTATGGTTTGGATACGAGGTGTCTCAAAAAGCTCATATTAGGCAATGCACGAATGTTCAGAGGTGAAACAATTAGATCACGAGAACCATAGTATAATCAGTGGATTGATAGATATGAAGGATTAGTAATGTTAATGGATTACTAGGTGGTGACTGTAAGTGGGTAGAGAATGATTAGAGGAAATAATTCTGTGGGGGTGTGACCTTGGGGATTATATTTTGTCCTTGGCTCTTTGCTCTCTCTTCTTTCTTCCTGGCTCCTCTGAGGTGTTTCCCTCCACCATGCCTCTCCACCATGATGTTCTACCTCACCTTGGGCAGAGAGTAATGGAGTCTGCCAACCATGGACGGAGCATCTGAAACTGAGCCCAATCATGTTTTGCATATCGTTCAGGCATAAATACTTCCTAATCGTTCTTTTGATTTATTTTTCGACTTACAGTTTATTTAGAAGAGTGTTTTCAAATACAAGAGGATTTCCTAGATATGTTTGTTATTGACTTCTAATTTAATTCCATTGTCACAAGAGAATATGCTTTGTTTAATTTGAATTCTTTCAAATATATTGAAAGAATGTATTTGGGTTAGGAGGAAGAATATATTTTAGTGGGTATTTTATGTGTAACTTAGAATGAATGTCCTGCTATTGTTGGGTGGAATTTTCTGTAAATATCAATTATGTCAAAATGACTAGTAGTGGTTTTCAAATCTTCTGTATCATTATTGATTATTCAAGTGTTCAATTTGTTATGTCAGTCCTTCTGCGTGGATATTGAAATCTCCAACTAAAATTGTTGGTTTCTCTAGTTCTTACAGTTCTATTTGTTTTTGTTTTGTGTATTTTGAAGCTCTGTTACTAGATGCATAAATACTATGAAATTATCTTTTCTCCTTGCTAATGTTCTGTACTGTAAAAATCTATTTTGATAATGTCATTCAAGCTACTTATTATGCTTTATTTTTTATTACAGTATAGTTGACAAGTGAAACTTGTGTTTATGGTGTCCAAAATAGTGTCTTGGTACATTGTGAAATGGGTAAACCATGCTAATTAAGTCAAGGTTGCTATTGATTAGTATTATTATTAGTGTTATTTATTGATTAGTGCATATATTTTTTAATCTATTTTTGTCCTTATAGTTAAATGGTGTGTGTGTGTGTGTGTTGAGCATCATATAATTTGCTATTTCTTTTTTCACTCTGACCATTTCTGACTTTCAACTGGGGTCCTCAGACTACTGTGATTGTTAGTATATTTGGGTTTAATTCTAGGACCTTTCTATTTTGTTTCTTACTTTTCCCATCAATTGTGCTATTTCTCTCTCTCTCTGCTGCTTTTACCTTACTTGAGAATGTTTATGGCTCATTTTTCATCTTTGTTGGCTTTCTAATCACAACTGTTTGTTATATGGTTTTTAAATAACTACTCTAGGCCTTAGGTATCCATCTTTTAAATTATCACTGTTTGCTGAGCATGGTGGCACATGCCTGTAATCCTAGTGGCTAAGGAGGCTAAGGTAGGAGGATTGTGAGTTCAAGGTCAGCCTCAGCAAAAGCGAGACACTAAGCAACTCAGTGAGACCCTGTCTCTAAATAAATCACAAAATAGGGATGGGGATGTAGCTCAGTGGCTGAGTGCCCTGAATTCAATCCCCAGCACCCCCTCCTAAAATTATCACTGTTTACTTTCAAGTAATTCTGTACAATTTTATGTGTAGTACAATATACTTAATGGTATTCATCCACTTCTCCTTGCTTGTATTTTGCCGATTATTTCCACATACCTCACTCCTCTATATGGTGTAAACCTCCTAGGTCATTATTTTTTATTTAAGCATTCAGTTCTCTTTAAAGAAATTAGAATGATAGGAAAATTTTTATAATGCAGTTTATTATTTTATAACGTAGTTAACATTTCTGGTGGTATCCATTCTTTCTTTTAGATTAGTTTTTATATGATAATATTTCTCTTCTTCCTAAAGGTGTACCTTAAAATCTAGGTTTACTGGTAATCACTTATTACAGCTTTCAAAAATCTGAAAATTTTTCCTTAATTCTGAAAGACATTTTCAATGGGTATAGAAGGCTAGTTTTCTTTTAGTACTTTAAGGATATTGTTCTTCTGTCTTGATGGTGGAGGAAACAATATGTATACAATATTGTTTCATAAACTTTGTTCATTTTTTTAGTTGTTCAATTGGGACGGTGAATCCAGTCCTCATTGTTTTGTGTTATTCTGAGGTGGATGTCTCTCCTCCTACATTATTCCTGTTTCTTGGATGAACAAAGAGGGATTAAGAGAGATTAGGTTCACAATCTAGCTATTGTGAATTGAGCTACTTTGAACACTGATGTAGCTGCATCACTGTAGTAATCTGATTTTAAGTCCTTAATAGATGAGTGGATAAAGAAACTGTGGTATATATACACCATGGAATATTATTCAGCCATAAAGAAGAATAAAACTATGGCATTTGCAGGTAAATGGATGGAGTTGCAGAATATCATGCTAAGTGAAATAAGCCAATCACAAAAAAATAGAGGCCAAATGATTTCTCTGATAAGTGGATGATGATACATAATGGGGGGTGGTGGGGAGGAAGTAAGGATAGAATGGAGGAAGGATGGATTGTGTAGAAGGAAACCAGGGGTGGGGAGGGGGCAGAGGGAAGGAAAGATAATAGAATGAGATAGACATCATTACCCTATGTACATGTATGATTATGGAAATGGTGTGACTCTACTTCGTGTACAATCAGAGAAATGACAGTTGTACCCCATTTGTGTACAATGAATCAAAAAGAAAAAAAAAGAAAAAAGGAAATTAAAATAAATAAATAAGAGAGGTTAAGTAAATAAGAGGATACAGTACACAGGTAATAAGAGACACAGAACAGAGTGTAAATCTTGCAGGCTCTCATGACGACGCTCTTAAGCTTAAGACTGTAGAGCTTTTCTATATAGAGTGAATGGATGTATTTAATGATTGATGTGTCTATGTGTGCCTATTACATTAAGAAACACTGGCAACATTTCTAATGGAAATTACTCCCCCTTTCTCCCTTTCAAAGATGAATGTCAGATACGGGAAGAACCAGTAATTTTAGTTTCATCTGCAAATGAAATTGATGTTCGTGCCTGTCCTCTTATCCCAAGTGAAAAGATAAGCTCTGTGATTTGGTATAAAAATGACAGCAAGACACCTGTACCAATGGAGCAAGGCTCCCGGATTCATCAAGAAAATGATGAACTCTGGTTTGTCCCGGCCAAGGTGGAGGACTCAGGGCATTACTATTGTGCAGTAAGGTAAGAAAGGGAATGGTCTGTTACGAATGTGCTCTCAGTACGTACAGTAGTTGAGGACAGAAAAATCCCTTAACGATTCTTAATTTTCCTATTTCGCTTTATTTTAGAAATTCAACTTTCTGCCTTAAAATTAAAATAACTGCCAAGTTTGTGAACAACGAGCCTAACTTGTGTTATAATGCGGAAGCTATGTTTACCCAGAAATTACGCATTGCTGGAAATGGAAGACTTGTATGCCCTCATTTGGATTTTTTTAAAGATGAAAATAATACGTTTCCCACAGTAGAGTGGTATAAGGTAATTTTATTTTAAATATGGTGTTTTACTTGTCTAGCAGAGGAATTAGTTTTCTGTGTTGGAAAACAGAACGAACCTTCAGGGCGTTTTTTCAATTTACAGATTGTGTTCCTCTGTAGGGGAGAAACTTAATAGGGAATCTAAAAAGAATTATAAGACTGCATTCATTTAATTTGAAGCGTAATTAAAAATCTTACTGTTGTATTTATTTAATAAGATGTAGTTGAGAAAAGTAATAGGAGAAATGAAACCTGTTTTAGGAGAAGACATTATAAATTTAAGATATTTTAAAAATAACTGTTTATTACATATATTATAACTGTTTATTATATATATTATAGAGCATATATTATTCTGTGTTTTATTGAAAACAAAGTGGTCCACAGATAACTTGATAGTTCGTGTCACTGTTAGAAAATTGGGTTGACTAGCATTCCATATCATGGTTTGGCACCTTGAACCTACCTCATCTGTTGGAACTTAATGGGAAATCATCTTTCAGAGGTTAGGATAAACTAAATGATATCAGTGAAGAAAGAGAACACAGCATTGATAGCAAATGTACGGTGTTCACACTCTTTTCTTCAAACGTATTTTTTTTTGCTTATTAAATCTGCCTTCACTTGTGTTTGTAGCACAAGGCTCTGGAACAAAAATGTAATATTGTGGGAATATGATTAACTTTGCCCTTCTCCCCTGCAAAAAGGAAATTTTCAGGTACATTGGGGAAAGTTACTAGTTAATTTTCAATGCTTCTTTTCTCCTTCTTGACTAGGATTGCAAACCTCTGATTCTTGATGGCATATACTTCACCGGAGTCACACATACGCTTACCGTGATGAATGTGTCAGAGAGTCATAGAGGGAAATATTCTTGTCATGCATCCTACATGTACTTGGGAAAGCGATATCGTATTACCCGGGTAATAGAATTTATTACTCTAGGTGAGTCGGAGCTCCAACCCCAGGAGTTTAGATCTAGAGAGGCCCAGAGACCATGCCTTGAACATTACTTTCATTGTCTATAGAAGAAATAAATACAGGAGAAGCTTGATGACTCCACAAAGATCCCATGGCTTTAGTTTAACTTTTAGTGCCTGAATATGTAATGGAAACATTTTTCATTTCCATCTCAGATACAGTGATAATTAAACAGAGATGTTATGAGCTATACTTTTCAACTAATCTAGAAGTCTTGTTGCTTGACATGGCTAAAGATGCTCTTTGGAGAGCTCTGGAGCTCCCTCTGGCTGAGAGCCTACCCTTGAGGAGTCTGAGTGTCTATCAACAAGAGTAGTTGGCAGGATTGGGCTTTGAGATAAGTGACACTTCCTGAACCTACCTCCTGTGCATTCTGTGTTAGTCCCGTCATTTGCCCTCTCTAAGGCTGTTTCCTCCTTCATAAGAGGACGCCACCTCCCAAGGTCATTGGAAAGGTTAGATTTGAGCATGCTCAGCTTGTGCTCATGTGTCTGATGTGGAGTGGTGCTAAGTGCAAACTGGGTGTGCAACTAATAGGCGACAGTGATTGTTCTTGATTTTCTCTGGGCTTTTAGTTCTGCATTAATCATGTTTTATATGAAAAATTATTTGACAACAAAATGAAACAAAATGCACTTCTACAGATTACCTGAGAATGGGTAGGATACACTGTCTTTCTGTAAATGTCAACTTTAAGAATAGAAGAAGAGGGACTGGGGCTGTGGCTCAGTGGCAGAGCGCTTGCCTGGAGCGTGTGAAGCCTGGGTTCAAGCCTCAGCACCACATAAAAACAAACAAATAAAATAAAGGCATGCTGTCCACCAACAGTTACAAAAAAATAAATAAAAAAAAGAATAGAAGAAGAGTTGATCTAACTGGAATTTTTGCAAGTTAAAAGGTGTCTATTAGTAATTATGCTGGGACAACAGGTATAAATCGAGATTATCCCAGACAACCCAGAATATGATCACACAACATTTTTCTATGATAAGTGATTTTTCAAAGATTATTGTTATTGAATAAAAATTAATTCCTTGACTTGGTCCCACAAGCATCACTGAATCCTAATTTTCAGTGTCTTTGTATCACAACCACATTTCTGAGTTTTCAGCAGCCTTCTTGGTTATTGCATAGCTCTGATCTGCCTTACTTGAGACACAGCAACCAAACCAGAGAGAACTGGGCACTGGGAATTTTTAAAAATCAATCAAGTTTTTTTCTTTTCTTTTTTTTTTTTTTTTTTGGTTGTTGTGCTGGGGATTGAACCCAGGGCCCTGTGCTTGCAAGGCAAACACTCCACCAGCTGAGCTATATCCCCAGCCTCAAGTACGTTTTAAATACTCTTCTGTCTCCTCACCTGGTCCCATTTGCAGAAATAATATATTTTATGCAGATGAGGGAATATTTTGTTTTTCTTCCAGATCTACCCCAATGATGCTTAATGCTTTCCATTCATTCTTTGGATTAAGAAATATGTTTTGAATATGTGTTGTAGGCCAGGAACTGTTTTAAGTATAGATCAGAAAACAAACAAACAAACAAACAAACAAAAAGCCATTATCCTGTCTTAGGGACTGCTGGAAATTCGAGTCCATCATTCATTTTCTCTTGGCCACAGATCAACTCTTAAAGCCAATTGATCTTACTGTAAAGAAGGCTTAGATCAATTCCTGAGGCTCTTGACAATTTTCTGCCAGTTTTAATAAGCTACACCAAAGTACTTGGCATTTGTCAATAACCATTCACACCCATAAGCATTGCAGTGTTGGTCATTACCAACATTACTAACTACAAGCAGTCCGGACTCTGCCTATTTCCACTCTCCTTGCTTTTCCTGATTTGTTCTAAGAGAACACTGTCTGGGTGTGTGGGTTGGCAGGGTCCAGCTCAGTTTGCTGCAGCCTCTGCGTGGGCTCCCTGTCTCCCTCGTCACCTCCTGTCTCCTGCTGTCTATTCACCATCTGTCCTGGTGTCATTTAGTATATTTCGCTAAGTGTTGCCATTACTTGTGATTCTGATCTATTAGAGACTGAAAAGCCCTGTGGGTGTTTCTCTTTCAGAGCAAATCAAACCTGACATTCCTGTGATCGTGAGTCCAGTAAACGGGACCATGGAAGTAAAGCTGGGTAAGTGGGCCCCCATCGGATATGCCAAAATCATTACTGTGAACACAGATGTTATATCTTAACCTGTCCTTTTATTTCTGGGTTTTTTGCTGCTTATGGTAAAAACCTAGCCACATTTGATTGGCATAGCTCTCCTTTCTCATGGTGATGACTACCCCTGAAAACCCAGCCAGAAGCTGAGTTCAAACTAAGACCAAGACATGTCATAATCCATCTGCCTGGCACAGGATTTATCACCTGCGCTAAGTTTTTAGGCAGAAGGGTAAGATTCCAGGTCAAAAAGATAATTATCCTAGAAAAAATACTTTGATAAATTAGTGGACATTTTTTTTTACATCAAGAATAAAGACCTACAGGTGTCCAGATGCTCATTGTCTAGTCGAGTGACCACTTACTACTTTATGTACATGCAAAATTAAATTAAGCCAATTACTTAATTCAGTTAAATTAAAAACTAGTTCCTCAGTCGCATTTGCCTTATTTCAAGGACTTAATAATAATGAGTGAATTCTTTCTTAGTATTCCAGACAGAGGAACAGATTCTTGTCTCAGAGGATCAGATCTCTTCATAGAGTAACTGCACGGAGCACGTGAACAAGTGTTCAGAAATGAGAAGTTTGTCCTCTGTAAATCCTGTGCTTTGCCAAGTTCTTGGTGGAAACTAATTGAAAGACATTCTTAGATACAAACAAAATTACGAAGATGCCAGAACTCTAAATATAGGTCAATAGAATTTCTGTGGTGCTTCTCAACCTTTTATTTTTCTTTAAATTTTCCCCCTTCAGAGCCTAACCCCCCACCCCCATCACTTTTCCTTTTTGTAATTTCAATTCCACACCTGCTTTCCTATCTTTTGTTGTGCTTTGGCCCTTTTTTGGGTGAAAGAGTTTAAAATAACCCATTTTTTTTGCTCCCTCCTGAGAATCCCTTTTTGTTCTGTTGGCCAGTCATGTGAGAAAGTATGCTCTAAACCTGTACAATGGAGAGTTCTGAAGTCTAGATTGCATTGATCCCAGATCCCAAAGTAGCTTTGTCTTAGGAAGTAATTATTTTAATATATCACATTGTGCATTAGAGGCACATTTCACCCTGTCGTAGGATTATCCTGAGAGATATCAATTCATATCAATTCCCTATAAAATGACTTAGAAAAATAGAATTTGGGGAGGGGTAGTTTCTTAACCTAATAAATATCATCAATGTGAACCAGTAGTTACTGACATTCTGTTTTCTTTGGTACCAGGAATTGAACCCAGGGTTGCTTAATCACTGAGACACGTCCCCAACCCTTTTTATTTTTCATTTTGAGAGAGGGTCTCGCTAAGATGCGTAGGGCCACACTAAGTTGCTGAGGCTGGCTTTGAACTTGTGATCCTCCTGCCTCAGCCTCCGGAGTTGCTGGGATTACAGGCGAGTGCCACTGTGCCCAGCTGACATTCTTAATGGCAAAGCACTGTAGTTGTTTTTAGTGAAGCCAACAGTGAGACAAAGATGTCTACATGGTCAGCATGACTTCATACAGTATAGAAATGCCAAGAATGTGATTGGAGAAGAAACCAAGAGATGCTTGCTAGAAGGGGAAAAAAAACCCTTTTTAATTATCATTTTCAGGTCACATAATTGTCTACCTACAAATCCCAAGAGAATTACTGGGAAATTTAATTAGAATTAATATTTTATTTATTAGAAATTATAAAATTAACATTCTAAAATATTGGACTTATTTAGCAATAACCATCTAGAAAATGTAATGGGAAAGGAGATTCCATTTGTAATATTAAATGTCTATAAAATATATTTTTAAATGTTTTAAAAATGTGTGAGATTAATAGGGAGGAATAACCCCCCCCCAATATAAATCTCAGAAAAATTGAGAATTTACAATGCAGCATGAGCGGGTCTTCAATATGGAGAAAATTGACTCTTGGAAATGAAAAAATCTGTACCAACGGATATAAAATATATATGTAGTATTAACATTTTAGAAAGGGGGTCTGGGGCTTAGCTCAGTAGTAGAGTGCTTGCCTAGCTTTCAGGAGGCTCTGGATTTGATCCATGCATCCTCCCCACCTGAGATATATATATATATACACACATATATGCCTATGTATATATACATAGGCATAAACATATATATACATATATATATATTTAGAGAGAGAGAGAGAGATTGAGAGCTTAAAAATTTATGGAGAAGGAAACAACTAGGAAAAAATATATATAAAGAGGCTCCTAAGGGGGCAAAAATGAAAACCATATTGAGAAACACTGATTTAGGAAAATTGTAATATAGATAAGTATGTTTTTCCTATATGAGAAACTAGAAATTGTAAATGAAAATTCACTCAGATTTAGCAGAGAGATTCCTTACAGATTTATTGGAGATCTAATAAAAATGTGAGTGAACTTAAAACTTGTCAGGCATTCTAAATTTCACTAGGGCCTTAAGATAATATCAGTATCTTAAGAAGAACTCTAAATGATAATATCAGTATAATAAGAAGAACTCTAAATGATATTAGTATTTACTCCAAAACTTTGGTAATTAAAAGAGTGTGGTAACCTTGGCCTGATTTACACACATTTGGATTAATTGAGAAAGTCCAAACTAAATGAGAATTTATTTTATGATAAAGGCAGCATTATGAAATAGTGAGGAGGAAAATTATTATCAATCATGGGTCTGTCTGGAATGATGAGTAGCTATTCGGATAAAAACATTAAGTTAAAACTCTCCGTCATGTTAAGAAGAATTGTATTCTGAGATAGATCAAAGAATGAAAACAAAACAGTCAAACAAGGAAACCTTATATACCTAAAAGAAAATGTACATGTTTTCCTGATTTATCGGTAGAGAGCACCTTTATATTTAAAAAGTTATTTATTTATTTATTTATCTGGGCACTGGGGATTGAACCCAGGAGTGCCCAACCTCTGTGCTACATCCCCAGCCGTTTTTATTTTTTATTTGAGATTGGGTCTTGCTAAGTTACCCAGGATGTCCTCAAATTTGTGATCTTTCTGCCTTAGCTTTCCCAGTTGCTAAGATCACAAGCATGTGCCACCAAGCCTGGCTAGAGAGGACTTTTAGAGAAACTACAATGAACCCAGATTAAAAAAAAAAAAAAAAAAATCTGACCAAGTGAAAAATAAAGAGATCTACATCAAAAAAATTCCCATAAACAATAGTAATATGAAAGCAACCAATTAGAAAACTATTTGAAACATATTCTGTGAATTATAAAGAGTTAAAATTCTCAATGAATAAAGAGTACCTGCACATCAGTAATGTGAACTTGGGATTAAAGAATGGTTGATAAACCAAGTGGATCAGAGAGAGGTGGAGGGAAAGGAAGAGGAAGGAAGGCACTGGGTAATGAGATTGATCCAATTCTGTGCATATGCAAATATGGTATAATGAATCCCACTATTATGTATAATGGTAATGTACCAGTAAAAATAGTAATAGTCAAAAATGGCTGGTATACATAAGGAACAGTTCTTAAAAGAAGCCAAGAAATACCAAGCTTATGAAAGATGTTAATTCACCATGAGTTGAAGAAATGCCGGTGGCCTGGGGGTGTATGGAGCACTTGCCTAGCATGCTGGAGGTCCTGGGTTTGATCCCCAGCAGCACAAAATAGAAGAAAAGGGGTGGGGGAAGGAAAGAAAAAAGAAATGCAAATGAAAATTTAATTCAAGTGTGTTATTTTCCCTGCTTCTCTTGATTGGCAGTGATTTAGCAAGACCACTTGTTATCTGAGGGTCGGGGAGGCTGGTGCATGCACAATCTTCTGTAGAGCAAGTGAATTGGTGCAACCTCCCTTGAAAGAGGAAGTCTGACCCTTTAATTCAATTCTACTTCCTTAATGTTATTCAGGGTAACACTTCAGGATATGTACAAACACTGATATAGAAACAAGGATATTCTCTGGAATAATAATGATATTAATGAAAAGTTAGAAACATTGTGTTGAGCAATAGGAAATTGTTAGAGTATATTTATGTTATTAAATACTAAGGAGTCACACAAGAGATGATTTTGGAGGACTAATTATGGAGACTGAAATTCCCAATCCACAATAATTGCAAAATAATAGACAATAAAATCCCATTTATAAAAATTACATATGTGCACAGAGAAGATAAGGAATGAGGTACACAGAGTTGTTAATAGTGGGTATCTCTGGGTGGTAAGTTTAAGGCAATTTTCCTCCATGCTATTCTAGCATTTAAAATTTTTGTTCAAAAGCTATTTGTTAAAATAGATTTAAAACCACTTCATCTTATGATTAAAAGTATATTGCTTTGCAGGATCCAAGATCCAATTGATCTGTAATGTCACTGGCCACCTCACCGACCTTGTCTACTGGAAGTGGAATGGGTCATTAATTCCATTTGATGATCCATTACTGGAGGAAGACTTTGTCTCGTGAGTATGTCAATCAATTTTGTATTAAATTCTATGTCATATTTTGATATATCCTTGACAGTTTAAATCTCATATTGAAGACTAGCTGGAAGTTGATTGTTTCTATCCTTTGCTGCCCACTTTGAGTTTTGCTAAGTAAGCTAAACAGGATTTGTAAGGTCATGTACATTTAAGGTAAAAAATACAAGTCATTTTGGTGTAAATTCCAGACAACTTAGAGGCCTTTCTTTTAAATTCAGTTTTACATGTGGCAACATTCCAAAGAAGCAAGTATCCTGAGTTGCTCTCCCTATTTTTTAAGTAGTTTAGAAAAGACTAAATCAGGTCAAGAAACAGGCACTGTACTACCAAGTCTCTACTTGCTTCCCATTGTCTCTCCTTTTCATTGTCTTCAAAGCCCTTTAGCACCTGCCCCAAAGGATTCTTGTTTAATGAAAAAACCATTCTTGTATTTATACTTCTCTGTGCCCCATGGGGACTAAAGTACTTATGCTTGTATCTTTCCTTTTGGAAGCTGGTAATTTTAACTTGATTTGTTGCTCCTGAGACTGTGATTGACAGAGGCCTTGGGGCTGTAAAATCTCAGATGGGTATTGCCAGCAGTCTGATTGTTATGCCTATGACAGAAGGTGGTGATTATTTCAGGTGCAGTTTATGTTACAAATAAAGAAATAAACCAGACATGCATCCTTATATGTGGTCGATACAATTTACTTACATAACTTTATTTATCCTCTCTCTTGAACAGTATGGACAGTCCTTCAGCCAAAAGAAAAACTATACACATCACAAAGCTTAATATTTCAGAAGTCAAAAGTCAATTTTATCTATATCCATTTACCTGTATGGTCAAGACTACATCTAACATATATGCAGCATATATACAGTTAATCCATCCAGGTAAACAACAAACTTACTTATTTGCAATGAGATCTTTTGTTGCTTCTGTTCTCTTAAGAATCCAAGGCCTTTAGTTTTCCAATGCTGTTTCCTCTGCTTGGAACCATCTTCATCTTCTCTTCAGCTGGACAACTTCTCATCCTCTTCACTTCTCAGCCGAGCTAACTATTCTTTAGGAAGCTCTTCTGCCCTGATGCCTGTCATTAACCCAGTTCTCTACCCAAACAGATGAGGTCAGTATGATTTCAAATGTGTCTAAATACAAACAACATGCAAAAGTAAACCAAGTTTAAAAGATAACCTTTATGGTAGTTTCAAAAATAACAAAATGCTTAAGAATAAATATATAGCAAAAGCTATTCAAATCCTCTGTCAAACCAGTTAAAAACACATTATTGAGATTTATTAAGAATCAGATAGATGTAGGGATATACAATGTTCATAAATTGAAAGACTCAATGTTATAATGATGTAATTTCTCCCAAAATTAATTTATAGATTCAAAATCGTTCCAATGAAAATTTCAACAGTATTTGTGTAAGTGTAAGTGAGTGTTTGTATGGACATATTGTAACAGATGGATTTAGTCTAAAAGTTGTAAGGAAATGGAAATGACCAAGAATAATAAAATGGTCTTAAATAAGAATGACAAATCTGGAGGACTTATACAACAGATATCATGATATTATATGAAGCTATAGTTATGAGGACTATAAATGTCAAGTGTCATTGGGTCAATTGGATCTTAACCTAGAAAATGACATAACTTTGTACCACGATCATTTCCATTTGGATCAAAGATCTAAATTGGGAAAGTGAAATAATATAAATTTCAGATTATATTTTAGAGAATTCTCTTATAACTTTAAGATTCTCTTTTCTGGATACCCACAATGAAGGAAGGCACTTTCTTCTTTTATTTTGAAAATTTTGCTTTTTCTCCAGTCTTCTCCCCATTAGCTTCCCACTTCTTACCCATCTCACTCCTCTTCTGCCATCATTGGATGAGTAATTAGAAAGAGGCCAGGAGAATGTAGAAATGTGAAAAGATCCCATAAACCTTCTTTATTTCTTCCTCCCAGCTTTTGGCTTTTCCTGTCTGACTTTTGTATCTCAGAGAATTTCATAGGCTGTTGAGTGAATCTGACTTCTTTTTATAAAGCTATGAAGTACTCTATCCTATTTTTTTTGTGTCATTGTATATTGTGCTACTTACATGGAAACTTAGTAGAATGAACTTTGATTTTAGGTAGTGTCCATGCCACATTCCTTTGTCCAGTAGCATTCATTTTTAGTGATAACAATAAATGAGTTAATACTATCCAAATACAAAGACAATCTCAAATATGCTTTTTCTACAATAAAAACATTTGATTTGCTATGCTCAAAACTTTAAGTTGTTTTGGTTCTAATATTTTTTTTTCTCTTTTTTTCTGCTATAGTGCCTGATTTCCAGAAGCACATAATTGGGGTATTTGTTACATTAACAATTATGATTACATGCTCTGTTTTCATCTATAAAATCTTCAAGGTTGACATTGTGCTTTGGTACAGGGATTCTTGCTCTGATTTGCTGCCCCCAAAAGGTATAATTTTGCATTCTTTGCAGTATTTTCTCATTGAAGAGGGCCTTGTTAGGAGATGTAGAAGACTAAGATGAATTTTACTGAAGGTTCAAAATGATACGTGGTAGCATATGCAAGAATAGTAGTCATTCTTATAGATAATTGCAGTTTCACAATTGACTAGGCTGAATGTCATTGCTACTTAAGTTATTCCTTTAGCATTCATATGGTAGGATCAATAGGTGTGTAGAACATCTGTCTATAAATTCAGTTGGGGACATGCTCTGTGCTGTATAGGACATAGAGCACTTCAAAGTCCATTTCCAAAAGAAAATAATGACTAGATTCTCACACATCTGGGAGAGCTTGCTCTCTGCTTGGTTAAAACCTTGCAAAAAAATTAGTACCACAATAATATAAAAAAGTAAGGATGGACAGAATTCAGGAATGAGATATTTGGGGAAGTATATAAAAACAAGGAGTTATGGAAATTTCCATACCAAGTGTACAAAAAGTGGCCAATAAATGCAACATAAGGACAATTTTGTAGTAAAGTACAATAAACAGGAAACTCCTAAGAGATGAACACTTTAAAAAGGTATATATACTTTTGGTATTGCTGCTTCAATCATGACATCATATAAAAAAATTAATAAAGTTTTTTGTTAAGTGCATGTTTCTGATAATGACTTATCAAATCTCTTATTTTCCTTTTGGTTCTAAATGCACTACATTTCTCCATTTTCTCTCTAGCTTCAGATGGAAAGATCTATGATGCATATATCCTCTATCCAAAGACCTTTGGGGAAGGGTCCACCTCGAACTCAGATATTTTTGTGTTTAAAGTGTTGCCTGAGGTCTTGGAAGAACAGCTGGGATATAAGCTGTTCATTTATGGAAGGGATGATTATGTTGGAGAAGGTATGTATATAGTGCAAAAGAATAAAAGGAAACTAGTGAAACTAGTTGCTAAGTCTGGGATCTCTCTTTCTAGAGGTCTCCATACAGTGCACATATTTGAAAATTTTAAGAATCTCTTCAAATATGTATGATGATTATTTTCACATTTGTTAAATGTATTCACTTCTCCCAGAGTTTGTAAGATCATAATTAATTGATTTTTTATTGTTTTGGAAAACACAATGACTAGTTAGACCTCGTAGTTAACTTTATAACTGATATAATATGACTTAACAAGAAACTTTTAAGGTTTTGACTGAAAGTTTTCTGACTTCTAAGTGAATTTCAAATTTTGTAGGCCAGTTTATAAGTGGGTCTATAAAATGGGAAAGACTTCTAGTAAGGCAAGAAAAAACTTTAGGAGCTGTAGGGGATGGAGTGGGAAGAAACTTGTAAGGTTTTGGTTCTAGAGGAAATTATTATAAATTGTAATTTGACTAACTGTGCTGTGCTTCATGTTTTTTTAGATGCTATTGAGGTTACTAATGAAAACATAAAGAAAAGCAGAAGACTGATCATCATTTTAGTGACTGACATGTCGGGCTTCAACTGGCTGGGCCATTCATCTGAAGAACAAATAGTGATGTATAATGCTCTTATCCAGGAAGGGATTAAAGTTGTCCTGCTTGAGCTGGAAAAAATCCAAGACTATGAGAAAATGCCAGAATCCATTAAGTTCATTAAGCAGAAACATGGGGCCATCCGCTGGTCAGGGGATTTAGGAGAGGGAACGCAGTCTGTAAAGACCAGGTTCTGGAAACACGTCCGGTACCATATGCCAGCCCAGCGGCGATCTCCTTCATCCAAACACCAGTTACTGTCCATGGCCAATGGGTCAGCCTCTAAGGAGAAGCATCAAGGGGAGGTTCACCTGCCTCTCGGGTAGCATGGAGCACCTTGGCCAAGAGTGTTTTGGGTGCATCCTGTCTTAAGGCGTTGAGCCTCCTGATGACTTATATAGTCATAAAACGTACCTTATCCCTGAGGTCACCTGGAATCACACTGTTAAGGGAACAGGACTTGGGACAATAGCAGGCCAGGGCAATTCAGAGCAGAGGGCTTGGGAAAGCCTTTTTAAAGGACAACGAATGCCTTCTCTGAATGTTTGAATTTCTGAGAAAAAGGCACTGAGACAGTGAACTGGAAGAAAAAAACAAGCAAGAAATGGTCACCATCTGTTTTATGAAGTTGTCCACAGTCTGATGGTGGGGCTTTGGCCATCTCTGGGGAGGCTGCAGGTTCACTGGCCCTGGAGTGTCTCTTCTAGGCAGCACAGCAGATGAAGTGTGCCTGACACCTCAGAGGGAGGGAGATGTCTCCTTGGAGAATGTTTCATGACTTGCCTTTTCCATCAACATCCACAGCGAGCTATCACTTTCCAAAGACCAGACTCTATTTTATAGACCTTGAGAAGTGTCATTAAAATGAAAAAGGGGTTCTTCAGGACCCCAAGGTTGTGAAATTGCCTTAGCTTTCTGTAGAAGAGGAAGAATTTTAAAAGCAAGAGTTGCAGAAATTGATCCACCTCTTCCATTACCTAATGTTTTCCTCCCTGGAATGACGGGCCTGATCTTCTATATTCTTCCTCACTTTACATGGCTCATTGCTTCTTTGTAAAGACAGCTATGCTTGTCACCACACCTCCAAGTCCCCCAGCCTGTTTTCATAACCTTCCCCTCACTGGCCTGCGGTGTGAATCCCAGGTTAGCCTCCTGGGCCTCTGCACCTGCTCTGGTGCCTCCACGTTTACTGCATCTCCTCTTCCCCGACTAGAAATCCTTCTTGCATTTTCTCCAGCTGACCAGTTCACTGAAATTCAGAGTTGACTTCAGCACTCTGGTTCCTGGGCATCTTCCCCTAAGAGACTGCCACTCTAAGGACTCTGTCCCTCCTGCCGGTTAGCTAGTGCTGCCTGTTGCTGGCCCCCTTACTAAGTGGCCCCCCTACCTAGAATCTGTGCTCTCTGAGGACATATGTCTCTCTCTGTCCCTTGATCCCTTCCACATGCAATTTGCACATGTGAAATAGATTTGTATAGTGCTTTATTATTTAATAATGTTCTTGGGTAATTATATCTAATTTTTGCAATTATTCTAATTTTATATATAGAGAAAGTGACTTTTTAAAAAATTGCTCTCTTAATTCCATTGGATCTGGAACTTGAAACTTTATTTCTGGTTTCTAGTCCAATGCTTGAATACTTGATTTCAGGTCATTAATTGTCCCTTCACCTGTCACTGATTGTTTTATAGGAGGCCACTGGGTTCAGGAATGTTTTTTTTTGTTTGTTTGTTTGTTTGGCGGTGCTGGGGATTGAACCCAGGGCCTTGTGCTTGCAAGGCAAGCACTCTACCAACTGAGCTATATCCCCAGCCCCCAGGAGTGTTTTTACATCACAATCAAATTCGATAATTTTCAGTGTTGGAATTTATAAAAGTTATGTTTAGGTTTTATGCAAAATATTTTTACTTCTATGTGTTCTTTCCTTAAAGGTAAATATTTCTCAGCCAATTAAAAATGAAAGCAAATGGATTTTTTTGGTACAGAAAAAAATGTTTCAAAATTTGATCACAGCCGGGCATAGTGGCACATGCCTGTAATCCCAGCAGTTTGGGAGGCTGAGATAGGAGGATCGTGAGTTTAAAGCCAGCCTCAGCAACTTAGTGAGGCCCTAAGCAACTCAGTGAGACCCTGTCTCTAAATAAAAATACAAAATAGGGGGGGGGATGTGGCTCAGTGGTGGAGCCCCCCTGGGTTCACCCCCTAAAAAAAAAAAAAAAAAAAAAAAAAAATTTTGATCACAGTCCTCATGATAATTAGAGTAACTCTGGAAAACCACAAAGCCAAGTTCATGTTACATAGGCATGGTTTTCAAAGTTGAATAAACATGGACAGGTTTTCTTTTTTAAAATATTTTCATTACCTAATATTATGGGTGAAGACAAACACTTACTTGGAAGGATTTTTTTTTTTTGCGGGGGGGGGGGTGGGTACTGGGGATTGAACTCAGGGGCACTTGACCACTGAGCCACATCCCCAGCCCTATTTTATATTTTATTTAGAGACAGGGTCTCACCGAGTTGCTTAATGCCTTGCTTTCTCTGAGACTGGCTTTGAACTCTTGATCCTCCTTCCTCAGCCTCCTGAGTGACTGGGATTACAGATGTGCACCACTGCACCCAGCTGGAAGGATATTTTCCCCCAAAGCAGTCAGAGCTAGAAAAAAAACACACAGAGTTTAATATTTAGACTCTTCCTTTTCCACCTGTTTACTCCTGCATCTGATCTAATAGCACTGAATAATAATCCTGCTTTGGAGCTGCTGTTTTAAAAGACATGGACTCAGTTTCTTTTGGCTACATACAGAGAACCGGAAGTCTGATGGGGTGGAGGGGCCTCATGATTTCCAAGGTCTGCTAGATGCTTTAGAAGTTTAATTCTGTTGATGACTCTTATCTGTCATCTAGCATATACACTGCCAAGAAGGCAAGCCAATTCTGAAACTTCGAATTAGCTAAGGGATGAGGGTGGGGACAGCCAGGAGTTACAAATAGCTTGGTATTAATAATTTAGAGAGGAACAAGGATGAAGAGATAAGATTGAACAAGGATCCTAAACAGGAAAGCACAGTGTCAGTCCCCAACTCTCCCGGGAGGATTCCAGAGGATGAAGCCACATTCCTGACCCCTGTGATCCCCTCCTTTATATTATTGTCTTCTCCACCAAACACTTTTTAAAGCTTTTCCTTTCGTGCTTTCCCAATCAATTAGATCTTACTGCACTTTCTAATGGCATTTCTAAAGTCCATCTAAGTATTGAAGAAAAGTTTGTAAATGCAACAAAATATTTCATTACCAGTGGTTAAAACTGGCTTAGCAGAATTTATATTTTCCCTCCCCTGTCTTTCTTTTAATTTTACCTGTAATAAAAGAAAAGGTATTGAGCCATTTTTAATGACATTTTTTGATAAATTATGTTTGTACTGGTTAATGAAGGTTTTTTTTTTTTGTAAATTGTATAATTCTGCAACAGATGCCAAATATTTTTATATCTTAAAACACCAGGTTTATGTACATCATGCATCATTGATCAATAGACTGTACTTGTTTTCCAATAAAATTGTGAAACTTTGTACTGAATATTATTGAAATCTGTTTCTCTGCCTGCCCTTTTCACAGCTTACCTGTACACTCCCAGGCCTGATGCAGGGTGAGGACACCTTCTTCAGACAGATCTTCTGGGTGGTGGGCAGTGGGAAGGAAAGTGGAGTTTACAGGTCGCTGGCCACACACTGAGCCCTGGGCTCCGTTGCATTGGGTAGCCTCATTTGTTCTTGGTCTGCTTGTTTCTAAAATAGATTAAAATTTGAGTCATTATTATTAGCATTTTGCTTGTCCAAAGTTGGATAATGGCAACATTTGTATGAACTTGTTAACATTTTTACAAAAGGTCTCTCTCTATATTCTCCTTTGACACAGGAGTTGGACAAAATTGGCAAGCTCGGTGTCCAAAAATGTATTGTGCTGAAGCTCATAAACTCGGATGATTCAAGCTCATTCACATCTGGTCAGCACCTCCGTTTTCTTAAACCTCCTGGTACTTCCAGTGGGCAGGTGGTTCTGCCAGTACCTGGGGGAAGTGGGAGCTGCCAGGTGGGCCTCGAGTCTCAGACTCCACTAGAAATGCTGCCTCTACCTGGTGTGAAACCTTAGATAAATTTTTTTTTTTGAACTGGTGATTGAACTCAGGGGCACTTGGCCACTGAGCCACATCCCCAGCCCTATTTTGTATTTTATTTAGAGACAGGGTCTCACTGAGTTGCTTAGGGCCTTGCCTTTGCTGAGGCTGGTTTTGAACTCAAGATCCTCCTATCTCATCCTCCAGAGCTGCTGGGATTACAGGCGTGTGCCACCATACCTGGCTGTCTTGTGAATTTGAAAAATGCAATCCAGGGACACAAGGGTGAGAGCAAAGCAACAGGATTTATCAGAATAATAGAAAAAAAGAAAGCAGAGCTCCTGAAGCGGGCGGGGCCCCAAGAGAAGGAGGCCAATGGGTGCTTTTAAGGGTATACCTGATGGTGGAGCAGAGGCGATTGGTGGGAACGATGTTAATAAGGGATGCAGCTTGGACCAATCAAGCTCTTTAGGCTCTTTCGGCTCATTTACGTAATTAAGAGGATGGATCCAATCTTGTGGTTTGGCATGTCTGTTGGAGAAGAGAGGGTGCTTCAGGAAAGGATAGATTTGGTGATCAGCAATTGCTAGGGGTAGGGGTAGAAGTAGCTAAGGAAGAGCCACAGTGGTTGAAGCTGTTAGGAACAATAACAGGTGTTAAGGAACCATTGCAGTGGGAGCTGTCAGGGACAGCAAGTAACAGGATGTCTTCTAGGCCTGATGTCCCCTTCCAAGATGGCAGGCTGTTCTCCTCCCCTGCTCCCATTCTCTGAGGCCCTTATCCTGTCTGCCTGTAGGAAGTTACCTTCCCACCTCATTCCCTCAGTTGCTTTGAATCCAGTTTTGCCATCTGTAAAACCACACTTCTTGTGTTACAAGGTGTTTCTATGTAGAAAACCTCCTTCTAGTACCTGGGATGGAATTTCCAAATACATTTTCTTAATTTTACCATTGGATGACTACAGATACAATGGAAAGTTCTCCTTTCACTAAAATAAAATGAAGACATGCATCACCACACTAGCAAGAATTCCTAATATGGGAAACAGAGTGCACTTAAAAACGTACATGGAGGAATGCATGGAAGGGAATATTATGGGATGTAATAAGATTTATTTTATAAACAAAGTACAAAAACCCGTGTGTGTGTGTGTGTGTGAGAGAGAGAGAGAGAGAGAGAGAGAGAGAGAGACAGACAGACAGAAAACATGTGGTATGGATAAAGCCAAACTTGCTCACCTTATTACATATTGCTCAGGGTTCTCCTGAGGAAGTGTGAGCTGATTCAAGTACATAAATCCTGTATGTTCACTTTAAATCTGAACCCAAAGCATCAACTCAGCAATTCCAAACTTTGCAGCTGTTAGACCAGTTGAACCTGTATCTCCAGGATCTGGACTCCTGTGATCCTGTTGACTTCCCTGGCAGGTGCTCAAGCAGTTGGGAAGTTAATTTAATCACAAAGTGAAAGTCGATGAAGCTCATCTTTCTTAGAACATTTGACCTGGAAGTGAGCCTAAGGGTCACTGGGTTTTTGCTTCCAAGTCTGCGAAGGACTTCACTGATAACCATTCCCATGGTGTTTGTTGGGTTTTCCTTAATTTACCACATCCTGGGCATCCTCAGACTTTGTTAGGGAGAGGGATTGAATGTTTCCCAGCTCAGGTTGGAACCCACTTCTGCTTTTGCCCATGTGGTTAATTCTGCTGGCCACTTTCTCTCCACAGCCATCCTATTTAGTTATCTTGCTCCGTGTGAGTCAGCCCTGGCTTCTCATTTGCCTTAAGGCAAAGGATGGTGGCCATCTCTTTGTTGTTGTTGTTAACACTTTTCATTGTTAAATTCCTCATTCTACTTAGTTGTTTTTGAATTCTTGTGTTTCTTAAAACCAGACCCCCTGACCTTCCCCAAATCCAAAACACAGGGGAAACACCACGTTTGCTCTCAAGCTTACATTGAATCCCTTTCCAAATGCTAACCATGTGCCTCACATTATCCTGGGAAAATGACAAAGTAAGAAAAAACTTAAATCCAGCCAGACAGAATATGGTAAAGAGAAAGTTGTTCAGGAAAGAAAGTCATATGATAAAAAGTCTTAAATTCCTTGCCAAAGTATTTTGGCCTTACCCTTTGAGTAGATGTGTGGGCACTGTTGGAGGCTATTGGTTAGGAGAATGTCGGGCACAGAGAAAGTTCACTGTTGGAAGTGAGTTTGGAGGTAGTAAAAGGTGCAGGAGGAAGTCTGTAAGAAACTTGGTGTAGTAATTCCTCTGTGAGCTGAGTGTATTAGAAATGTTCTAAAGGTCTCTACGAGCTCATGTCCACTGTCATGGGCAAACCCTTGCCACACCACCTTTCCCTTGCACCATCCAAGAGACCCCTAAGAGGGGCCTGTTTCTCCTTTAGCCTTCCTGCCCTATAACCAATTCTTCACCAAGCATCCAAGCTGAATTTTCTTTAACTTAACTGAAGTATGATGTGCATTTAGAAAAGAACATATATTATGGGTGAACACACCCATGCTGCCAACTCTCAGATCAAGAAAGAAAGAGTTACCATAAATGAATTCAGCAATGTAGCAGGATATAAAATCAGTACCCATAAATCAAATGCATTTTTATTCATAAGTGATGAATCCACTATAAGAGAAATTAGGAAAACTACCCCATTCACAATAGCTCAGAAACAAACAAACAAACTTGGAAATCAAGCTAACAAAAGGGTGAAAGACCTCTACAATGAAAACTACAGATCACTAAAGAAAGAAATTGAAGAAAACCTTAGAAGATGGAAAGATCTCCCACATTCTTGGGTAGGCAGAATTAATATTGTAAAAACAGCCATACTACCAAAAGTGTTATACAGATTCAATGCAATTCCTATTAAAATCCCAATGACATTCTTCATAGAAATAGAAGAAGCAATCATGAAATTCATTTGGAAAAATAACAGACCCAGAATAGTCAAAGCAATCCTTAGAAAGAAAAGTGAAACAGGAGGCATCACAATACGAGACCCTTAAACTATATAACAGAGTTATAGTAACAGAAACAGCATGGTATTGGCACCAAAATAGACAGAATAGGAGGTACAGAACAGAAGACACAAAGACAAACCCATATAAATACAGTTTTCTCATACTAGACAAAGGTGCCAAAAATATACATTGGAGAAAAGATAGCCTCTTCACCAAATGGTGCTGGGAAAATTGGAAATCCATATGTAACAAAATGAAATTAAACCTCTATCTCTCACCCTTCACAAAGTGGATCAAAGACTTAGGCACTAGAACAGAGACCCTGGACCTAATAGAAGAAAAAGTAGGACCAAATCTTCACCATGTGGGCCTGGGACCTGCTTCTTTAACAGGACTCCTGAGCACAAGAAGTAAAATTAAGAATCAGTAAATGGGATGGATTTACTAAAAAGCTTCTTCTCATCAAAGGAAACAATAAACAGAGTGAAGAGAGAGTCTAGAGAATGGGAAAAAAGTCTTCACCACACATACCTCAGACAGAGCACGAAACTCCAGGATATATGAAGAACTCAAAAAACTTAACAACAGGAAAAACAAATAACCCAATCAACAAATGGACTGAGGAATGGAGCAGACACTTCACAGAAGAAATACAATCGATCAATAAACATGAAAAAATGTTCATCATCTCTTGCAATTAGAGAAATTGCAAAGCAAAACTACTCTAAGATTTCATCTCACCCCAGTCAGAATGGCAATTATCAAGAATACAAGAAATAATAATTGTTGGCGAGGATGTGGGAGGAAAGGTGCACTCATATGTTGCTGGTGGGACTGCAGATTGGTGCTGCTATGTTTCTGCAAATTTCAGAGAGATGACATATAAAAATGGAAGGATTTTAGTAGGGCCCCAAACTCCCAACCCAGCCAAATGCTGGATTTGGGAATATTTGATCAATGCTTGTGAACATGGTTCTACTACATGCTTACAGGTAAACTGTAGTTGCAGATTATATCCAATGAAAAATCATCAGATGTTTGATCAGAACAAATAAAAGGTACTATGCACTAAGTAAAATGCAATTTTATGTGAAATATTCAATAAAAATTACTCCTCTGAATATGCATCCCATACTGGACTGAGGATTAAATAGATTGAGGGTAAAATTCGGTCACTCAGAATTCCTCAAAACCTCCATTACACACAGATGGCCTGCGTTTGCTAGCTTTTAAAAGGAGGGAATGAATCTCTAGAGGGAGTTGATCTGAATCATAAACACATAAACCCATAGGAAGTGTCAGTTACCCACCTAGTGAATGGTGGGTTTGAAGGGCTGGCTAAAAATATTCAGATTGCAAAAACATTTGTAAGAGGGAAAGAATGAGACAAAGGGAGTTGGTGGGAGGACCAGAATAAAGTGCCAATACCTGTCAAACATCTCTTTTGGGTCCAGCAGGCTTTGATGGAAGGTTGTTTTTTTTGTTTTGTTTTGTTTTTTTTGACACAATATTTTTATTTTATTTATTTACTGATGTGGTGCAGAGGATCAAACCCAGTGCCTCATACGTGCTAGGCAAGTGCTCCACCACTGAGCCACAACCCCAGCCCCCTGATAGAGTTTTTGCAATGATCAAAATGAACATAAGGGGTGCTGCTGGGATCTGACCACAATGTCAGGGAGTAGACAGTGAGACCTCTGTGCCTCCCTGTGAATGCAGAATCATGAGGTGTTAGAGGTAGAATTTAGTGGGTTCCCTACTGATCGGTGATAGAAAAGCACACAAGCTAGTGGGTAGAAGGGGAAAGAAACACGGAGGGTATAAGATGAACAGTTGATAAATATAAGCAAAGATGTTCCTCTTTCCTACTAATTAGGAAGTGGGAAAATCACAAGATAGCTTTTATACCACCGGATTGGCAAAACTCACAATGTTTAAATATTGTCAAGATTATGAAGTAATGAAACCCTTCTCCTGTAAAGAATATTACGGTGGAAAAGAAACTAGGAATTTGTTAATGTAGTTGAAGATACACTCATTCAATTGTCACTAGAGGGAGTCTGAGAAGGTCCCAGAGTGGGGACCTCAAATGGGTCCTTGACATAGAGTGCAGAAAAGAGTTTATAAGACCTGTCAGAGGCAGAAGCAGAGATTTATTCAGGAGAGCAGGAGTGCACAATAAAGGGAGAATGTGGGTGACCTTGAGAGTGACATGTGTTCATAGGATCTCAGGTTTTTTTTCTTTCCTTTTTTTTTTTTTTTTTTTTTTTTTTGGTACCAGAGATTGATCCCAGAGGCACTTAAGCTCTGAGGCACATCTCCCAGCTCTTTTTATTTTTTATTTGAGACAGGGTTTCACTGAATTGCTTAGGGGCTCGCTAAATTGCTGAGGCTGACTTTGAACTGGAGATCCTCCTGCCTCAGCCTCCAAAGCTGCTGGCATTACAGATGTGCGCCACCACACTGGACTCAGATTCCTCTTTCAAAGGAAACTTTGTGAAAGGTGGGCATGGGAAAGTTCTTGCAGATGACATCTTCCTGGTGATCACAAGATGGTTTTTGGTAGTCTGGTGGCTCTCGGGATATTTAGGTTAACATTATCTCCTCTACCTGATCAGTAGGTAATATTTGGAATGTACCCTATATTATAGATTTCTTAAAAGACTGTATCTCCCCTGGAGGAGGACAGAAGACATAAGAATAGGTAGAAAGGAGACAACACAAGAGTAACTTGTTTAAAGTCCATATGTAAAAGTTACTTTTACATATCTTGGCCACAAGCACCCCTCTTAAATCAATTATTAGACTTTTCCGCAGGTAGCACTTTTCACAAAGCAGAGCATGTCAAAAACAAAGAAGAAAATGACCCCCCATCCTACTAATGGTCAACATGTCAGTAAATGACCCCCATCCTGATAACATCATGTCAGAAAAGGGCAGCATGCCCAGATACCAAGACAAAGGAGAAGTAAAAACATACTCTCAGCTCTTGTCCCTTAACACTGATCTTACATGGAACAATATGCCCAGCTGGGATGTAGCTGGCCTGCTCCTCTCCAATGCCCACACTCTACCCTGTTTTTCAGAGTGTGCATTTCTTTCCTTCCCTCAATCAATCCAATCTGCACCTCACTTTGACCTGTCCTGAAGTTCCTCTGATATCCTTGCAATGATGTCCGGAATACTCACAGCCTGAGTTGAGGTCCACCTCTCTTGGGGGATCTCTTAGGACCTTCATCCTGGTGAAACCTTTACTGCATCTATTTTAAAATACATGTGCTAGCACATTACGTGGGCTAATTAAAAGTGCACAGGACAATTTTCATTAGTGAGTGGAATTACAATATCTCTAGGATTTGTAGATTTCTTAGACATTTGGGAGTGACACACCTGAGAGAAAAACCGACCTGGCAGTGAAGGGGACTAGAATGAGGAACTTTAGCACAGGGTTCACAGATTAAAGTAACAGCTTCCTTTTGTCTCCTTTCTACCGTTTTACATTTCTTTTATCCTATCTGCACTGATCCTGCAATTGCACTCAAATATAGATATAAGAATTGTCACAGTAGCACATCTATAAAAGTAAAATATAAATTTGGAAAAAACTGAATGTCCAAAGGAGATGGACATATTATTTGGGGTATATTCATCCAATAGGATATTCTGCTTAAGGAACACACATGCACACACATGCGTTTGCACACACACCCACACACACACACACACAGAGGAATGATAAGCACCAAGTTTGCATAGTTAGTTTGGGGAGTGGGAGAAATGTACACACGAAGCTTGATGAATATTGATTCTAAAGCTGGACCTTGCTAACATCACTTACAACTTGTTTTGAATTCTGAAGCCCTTAAATATGAAATATCTACATTTCGGGAGAAAAATTTAAAATTGAAAAATAGAGAGGAAGACGGAGTGATTGTCAAGGCATTACAAAGCAAATCTAAACTTGACCACCAGGAACCTCTGGAAAAGAAATTTTATCTGAATATCTTCCTTTTCCTGTCTCATTAGCAAACCAATTTCTGGAATTTCTCAGGGTAACTGAGAATATGCAATAAATGTTGCAGTTTCTTCTTGATTTTTTAAAATTTTCAATTTACATATATTAGTTGCACATATGGATGGGGTTCAGTGTGATATTTCAATACAAATACAGCATGAGTTGATCAAATCAGGTTCCCTTCATCTACCTCATTGTTAACCCACTAGTCATTTTTCTACATTCAAGTTGACTTTTTTATTTTTTAAATTTCCACCTATGACAGGGATCATGCAGTACTAGTTTTTGTATGTATGGCTTATTTCACTTAACATAACGTTATTTTTAATTGCAGAGTTGACAGTCCCCAAATCGGTTCTGTTTTCAAAAACCAAACAATTCATTCTCCATGTATCAGAAAGTACATTTGACCAGACCTGAAAGTGTAATCAGGTCCATAAACTCACTAGCAAAGTGCAATGTCACTAAGGTCCAATAAGAACCAGGCACTACAGGGTGCTGACTGTCCTAACCTCACAAACTTTGGGGCATCTACTTCAAATGGAGTAAGTGCACATGCAAGTCCTCACACCACAGAAACAAGACAGGACACAAGTGCATATATTCAAAAGGTCCACATGGAAAAAGATAGCATAAATAAAGGGATTCAGAACTAATCTGCAATTCTGCTCATACAATAGTTCTGTCACTAGAGAAAAAAATATCACTAGAAGAGGGTTTCAAGGAGTTCCCCAGGACAAGCAGGGACTTTGACATACAACCCTGAAAAGAATTTTAGCATGTGTTGGCAGAGACAGAGTGGGTTTTTTTTTTTTGTTTTTTTGTTTTTTTTTGTTTTGTTTTTGTTTTTTGAAAGCAAAGAACACACATTCAAGGGAGAATGTGGGACATCCTGAGGTTGAGAGACAGGTTTTCAGGTTCCTGACTTCTTTTAAAGGAAACCTGGTGAGGGGACATATGGGAAGGTATCTGAGGATGACATTAGTCTAGTAATCACAAGTCATTTCATGGTGTTCTAAACATTCTCAGGAGCCTTAATCTGACATGGGGTCCCCACTATCTAATCCAGTAGATAACATTGAAAAGTCCTCTAAAGTGCAGGTTTTAAAAAATGCCTGCATGTCTCTTAATCTATTTACTGGTAGGCTCACTAACAGTGCCCAAGATAGATTTATAGATTTCCCAGATATTTGGGAGTGACATCCTGGGAAAGAGTTTGACAGATCGGAAGATATGTAAAACTTTAAAATAAATTTATATTCCTTGTTTTTTTCTTTGCATCTCCTTTCTATTTTTATTTCTTCTATCCTGCCTCAGTTCTCTGTGTGAATCACACTATTTATAGTCACACCTTCGTTTTGCTTAGGATAAAGACAAACCCTGAAGAGTGTATATGTACAGACAAGTCTCATTCATTGCTGATGATCTGGGAAAATAATAAAGATATTCATTTAGAGCTTAACAAAGAAGTTCTCAAAGTGTGAGAGCCCTAAGAGACTCCCAGAGACACTTCAAAGAGATGTGTGAAATCAGAACTATTTCATAACCATAGCAAAACTTCATTTGACTTTTTTATTCTTACTAATGTAAGGTGGCATTTTTCATAGATGACATGGTATATATATAAGAGTGGATACAGAAGCAGATGGGAGAATCCCCTTAATCTTCTGTTAGAGAATCCCCTTAATCTTCTGTTAAGCCAGATACTCAAGAAATTTGTAAGTACATAGAGCAATGACACTCAATGAGTTTGTTTTTGAAAGTATAGTTATTTTCATAAAATGCATATTTATTTTAACAAGTAATAGGATTATTATTTAAAATTAATGAGAAAGTAAGTATTTAAAATCATTCTTTATAATTTCCAGTATAGTAATATTGGCACGCATAACACATTCAAGCAAAAATGCTTTGAAATTCTCAAAACTTTCTTAGTGTAGAAATTTGCAAACCACTGGCCTATCTAGAATGCTTTGCTGTTAAGGCAATTACTACATTCTGCTCCCATGGTTGCCGCCTGCCCTCCTCTTCAATCCCACAAACACTACTAGGAATAGCTTTGGCTATGAATCTGTTGAATGGAAATTGCATTTTAAGTTTTTCTGTCTCTCAGTGCCCATGAGATAACTCTGGGGTGTCTCCTATGGCCAGGGTATCAGGCCCCTGTTGACCTGGTCTGTTGAGAAGTTTTAGGCTCAAGTCTTTAGGCTCAAGGGGTATGGAGGATTACGGTGGGAATGTCTGCTACACCGAAATTAAAGAGCATGACTCAGGCAGATTAAGAACATTCCTTAGAAGCCATTGGGATGGCTTCCACCTGTGGGGAATTCCATAGTTCCATATAAGCCAATGCCGGGCATGTTAATAACTGCTCAAATGGGATTTGAAAGAATGAATAATTCATTTATAGAGACAATTGGAAAGATTTAAGTAGACACGCCTAGTGACGAAGAACTTGTTATCTGCTGGGTAATCAGACAAAAGGATTTTTAACCCACTTCCCTCTTCCTTCCTGGGCTCCACTGGCGGAGAGGATGTACCCAGGCACTGAAATGCCTTGACCGGGTTCGGGACAGGCTTTCGCTGCTCTGGGATCCTGCTCGCTCCGATTCTGCAGGCAGGTAGACGCCCCGGGAGTCTGCAGTTGAACCAGGCGCAGGTAGCGCGCTGACTGTAGGAAAGACGTGGAGAAGGAGGTGAGGTGACAACATGTGCGCGACCATGAGGCCAGACCTCAGGACCCCCGGGGCGCTCCCCGACCGGCTGGGCTACCTTGGGGGAGGCGATCGGTGACTTGGCCGAAGCGTCGAGACCCAGTTTTCCCTCCGGTCTGGTGGCGGTGTAGCTCAGTGTTCCTCCATTCTTACCTGCCGGCCCTTCCCAAGTACGCCTGCGCTGGCTTCTCTCTGGAGAGCCCGGGTTTGGGGTTTGGGTTCACAGTGCCCGGCAGATCGCGGCAGATCGCGAGGCCATGGCCGCGCAGGGGAGGATCCCGGGCCGCCACGCTGGGGACCCGGGGACACGCGTGGGCGCGCTAGATGCCGACCCTGCCTCGCGGCCAGGGGGCAGAAAGGAATGCCACCAGGTACCCACCGCCGCGTCCCAGCCGCTCCCGCTGATCCCCCTCCGTCCCGGGTTTGAGCTCCCGGATTCTCGAGGTCGGACACCGGGAGTAAGAAGGGACAGGGAAGGCGCCACTTTCGGGGAAAACATGGGGAGCTTCAGATGAAGTGGCCTGCATCGGGATCTGGGGGATTCCGAGGGCGCTGAGGTCGGCGCGGGGCTCTGGGGCGAGGGCGCACCACCCGCGCCGCGCCTCTTCCTCGACCCACCCTCTTCTTTCTTTCCTGTAGCCCAAAATGAGGACGCTGTCCTTGCTGCTCTGCGGAGTGTCTATCGCTCTTCCACTTTTTGTCCAAGCAGGTACGTTCTGGGTCCTCGGATCTCAGAGGATGCCCACAAGGGCAGCCAGTCGCCGCTCTAACCCCTTGTTCAGACCTCTGGGGATGGCCCGAGCCCCGATCCTGGTCAATTGCTCTGTCCCTAGATGACTGGGCAGAATTCCCCAGAATGGGGAAATGGCCAAGTTTTAGTCCCTAATTATCTGATGCTCAAGTCCAAATGTCACTTTGGAGCTTCGAGGCGATTTTGGGGAGGGGAAGTTAGGTAAATATGCAAGTCAAGATTTGAGTTAAAGTGCTCAAATGGATATAGTACTGTCTACTTACCTGAGAATGGGCTATTTGATGATCCAGGGTTAAAAACAAGTGATTCAACAGGACAATTTTCTAAGAAAAACAAAGTAGCGTGGTAGAAAAAGACTCCATTTTTTTTCTTTTTAACAACCCATTTAGGGGTGGGATACCTTTTACTGAGGACAGAGTAATGGGGTGCAGAGCAGAAAGAAAACAGGATGTAGAGGATTCTTTTCCTCTGAAGAGGAGGACAGAGAATTAAAGGTCTAAGAAAGGAAAGAAGGAAACCATTCCAATTAGGAGAGGTCTTTATAAAGGGGAACCCAGGATGGATAGATTTGAAGAACGTGGAATTATGCTTTCAAATCTATAGCTATTTTTTTTTTAACTAATAATAATCAGCAGGACTCATGTTTCCTTTCATGGCTAATTATTCTCGTTCTTTTTCTTTCTTTTCCTAGATACTTGCCAGGACACTGGCGTGCAGCATGAGGTAACCTCAGGGGACCAGCCCTTTGCTTTTAATTGTTCATATCCTCCGCTCACAGATGAGGAAGTAAATGTAATGTGGTACCATCCTGATAGCAAATCCCCCATTTCCAAAGACAAACAGTCTAGAATTCACCAGGAACACACCTGGATTTTGATTCTTCCCATGAAACTGGAGGACTCAGGCATCTACCTATGTGTTATAAAGTAAGTTCCTCATTTAAAGTGGAACTAATTCAGATACCTCTTTCTCTTTATGTGTGCATATGCATATCTTTTAAGAAAATTCTTAATAAACATAGAAAATGCAATGAGACAAATAATATTGTATAATTTTATGGTTGTCATAAAATGCTTTCCAATGAATGCATTTTAAAATACAACAGATTTGTAAACCATTGTTAGAACATGAAATGCTTCTTTTCCTATTGAAATGATCCTTCAGGCCAGACCAACTTACTAAATGTGTTTATAGCAATATTATTGCTTCCATCTTTCTTGGAATGCCAAGAGTTTTTGTGACAAGTGGCACACCCAGATAAGAATAAGCCTCTCTATAGACCTTTTCATAAGGGATCTGTTTAAGGCAGGGATTTAAAAGTTACTAAGTCTTAAGTATGTTCCAAACCCACACATGGTGCTGTGCTAGGAAACAAATGAATGAGGGACACAGGGGTGGTGGGGCTTTTGAATTGTTTTGTATTTTTGGACATTTGAAATAAAAGTGGAAGGAGATGACTGAGCCTGGAATGGTCTGTGGTCAATTAGAAAGGGCATGTCCTACCAAAGGTAGCTCCCTATTTGAATTTATTTGAGAGAGTGTGTGTGTGTGTGTGACTTTTCAATTTGTAAAGCTTTGTCAGACACTAATGAAAGCCATCTGTGGACCACATTTGATCAGAGGGTCAGAATTTTGTGACTCAGACTTCCACGCATGATGGTAACAAATTATTTGATCTTTCTGAACCTTGGTTCTCTTATCTGTAAAATGGAAGAAATACTGGCTTGACGGAGGTGAAGTGGAAATGAACTCAACTCCTGAGCGAAGTAGATACCTCATTCTCCCTCTCTTGTTTGGGTTCTGTGGCATTTGCTGACACCTTTCTGTCTCAGAATTACCCATGACCCACTGGAGTCAGGTCAGATTCCTTGCTTCCATATATCAGACAGACAGACTCAGTTTACAGAACTGCTTGCTGAGTGGTATGCAGTGGAAGTGGTCAGTCACTGCATGGCTCTGTTCCTTTCCACAGTGCTGGTCCCTAGGGGTCTGCTGCTGAGCGCTCATGGCACTCTGCTCTCCTGTTATAATCTAGGCTGTGACTTACTAACAGGAGTTGGAGATTATACACCACATAAATTCCTAGGGATGTGGGAGCCGGATTTAAAATAGAAATCTGGGAGTCATGAAATGGAAGAAAAATCATCTTTCACAGAAATTAAACATGGATACTGATGGTCATGGAAAAGAATAAGCATGAATTTTCTCAGATTTGTACCATCCATATATAATACATATTTTACTTTTTTACCTTGAAATAATTTTAAGTTGACACAAAATTGCAAAATAATATGGTAAAATCCTACCTACCCTTCCTCAAGAGTTCCATTTAAAAAAAATTTTATTTATTTTTATTTTTACAGACTGCATTTTGATTCAATGTACACAAATGGGGAAGAGTTCCCATTTTTAATAACATTTTCCTTATAATTTTCTCTCTCCACATAATATATATCTATATGTGGATCACACACAATATTTTTTGAAACCATTTCAGTTGTACATATCCTAACCCCTTTTGCTGCATAATATTTAAGTGTGTATTTCTTACCCACATGATATTCTCTTACATAGTCATAGTGTAGTTATCAAATTCAGAAAATTTAACCCTACCTACTTTAATCTGTTGCTTCTAATCTAATCTTATTGGTGGACCTGGGTAAGTGCTTTGTGTCCTCTTCAGAGAATTATCCCTGGCATCCATTTTCCCTCTGAGGCCTTCTTCAATTTAGTCTCTTCATTAGGACGTTGTCTAGTGCCTACTGTATAAATGATGTATACATCTGTCCTTTGGTCATGAATGATTTATAGGCTGTAAACTGTTTCTTTTAAGAAAAGATTGGTATAGTGCCTTGAAAATGATATGAAAAATGAGAAGATGAACTGAATCATCCTGTTTCGAGGTTGCTGAAGACTATGGGTCTCAGCTTGCTGTTTTCTTACAGGAGTGCCGACGAGTGTCTCAGAATGTGGATAAACCTAACTGTTTTTGAAAAACCTTGGTGTAATACTTCCAGAACGAGTCTACCCAATTTCTCAGATGACTTCAAACAAATATTACATGTTGGACCCAGTGACAGTCTGACCTGTCATTTGAACTTTCCAGAAACTTATGCTTTTGATCCAATAAAGTGGTATAAGGTAAAAAAAAAAAAAAAAAAAAAAAAAAAATTCCTCATACTATTTTTTTCTCCTTTACTTGGTTTTTCTAGATTAATTTGACTCTTTTAAGGCAGATTTGGTAAAGAGATTTATATGCCTAAGATAAATCTGTCTCAGCTATTGATATTGTTATCCTGCTAATTATGTTATTTTAAGCTTTATGGTTATGACTTTGTACTGTCATATTATTTGTATCTCCACATGCCTGCAATTATCCATATTTTTCAGGGTATCCTTTTCCCCCCAATATTAATTTGTTGGAATGGCTGCTATATGCAAATGGGTCCAATATTACAGACTATACGGAGGCACCCAGGGATGCCTCTTCCCGCTCCTCTTCCACACTCCCTTGGCCCGTCACATCTTTCCAACCTGTGACTCCCACTGTCAGTGCTGGGCATTACCCTGGAGTAGCACTGCCCAGACCCACACCCTAGGTATAGTCTAGCTCTTCCGTTTTCATGGAGAGAGAGCCTCCTGGGCTCAGCTTTCTGCAGTTCATGTTTTCACCTCTTTTCACGACTGTACTGGCAGTGCCCAAGTAGAAGGCAATCCTTGGCATGGAGGAGCACAGGCTGGTTATTTAAGGTTGGAATGAGTTTTTCCTTAAATTCTTGGTTGCACTTGTCAGTACTGGATGGTAAATTTTCTTTATGGGAGGGTTTTCATCTCGTGATCCCCACCCACCCTGGCCCCGGTGGTGGTAAGATCACTCTTTCTTGAGTGAGTTTTAGTAAGAATTTTTTTTTTTTCTAAGAAAATGCCCATTTTGTTCACGATTTCATAGACTGGAAATTGTTTTTCATCTCTTCTCTTTTCACGTCTGTTTCTCCAGTGAGGTTCAACTTTAGTTCTTATTTCTCTCTCTCTCTCTCTCTCTCTCTCTCTCTCTCACACACACACACACACACACACACATATTTTGTGTTTAATTTCACAAGAGTTGTGAGTTCTATTAGTCTTTTCACAAAGCTACTTTTTGCTTTTGTTGAACACTATTAAATTTTTCATGTTCATTTAGATTGTTTGCATTTTCCTCTTTTATGACAAATGTGGAAATGAATATCTTCATATTCGTCCTACAATGTGCCTTTCATAGCATGAGTTTTTCCAGTGTACATGGTCATCAGTCCCAGAGATACATGTGTGTGATGTATTCTACTTTACTGATGTCAAATTACTCTACAAAATTTTATATCAGTTGATATACTCACCAGGAGTATTCTAGATTCCCTACAAACACATGTAGGATTTTGTATTATAAGACTTTAACTTTTTACAGAACAATTAAGTGGGTATAAAATATCTTCTTATTGTTGTTTTGGTTTGCTTTTCCTTAGTTATTAGTGAGATTGACCACTTTTTTCATGTTTCATTGCCATTTCCGAATCCCTGCATCTTGCCAACTTACAGGATATTTGAGATATTTCTGGGTCTTGGGCACTAGTGTTTGGCATGCATTAAAAAATGTTTTCATTGAAGTGTAACATTTACAAAGAAAATACATGGATCTGATGTAGACAAGCTCAATGAATTATTGGAAAGTGAACACATCTTTTGATTACACTTTCACACCAAGGTCAAGACATTAAAGATTTCCGTCCTCTCTCTGGTAGCCTGAAAAAACTGTGCCTCCCTGTTCCCAGAGATCACCACTCCTCTGACTTAACACCATGACAGATGGTATTTGCCAGTGTTTGAACTTTATTTAATCTGAATCATACTATGTGTAGCATTTTGTGTGCAGCTTCTGGGAATTTATAGTAAACCTGTGAGAATCATTGGATGGTCCTCTAACTCATACTTTATAGTATTTCATCATTGAACTTTGTGGTTGTTTCCAATTTTTAGATAAGAGAAATAAGGCTGATACTAGCATTCATATATTTATATCTCTGTATTTTGGTTCACTTGGACATGCAATTTTCTGAAGCATTTTACGTAAGAGTGATACTTCAGAGAATGTGTAATCAAAGTCCTGAACCACTTTTCAATTTTTGTGGCAATTTACAGTGTATAAGTTATTTTTGTTCCTATTGTTTGACAACACATGGTAGTATTAGCTTTTTTTTTTTTTTTTGCCTGTGTGTGTGTGTGTGTGTGTGTGTGTGTGTTGCTGAGGATGGAACCCCACATCTCGTGCATGCAAAGCCATAACTCTACTCTGAGCTACATCTAGAGCCAGTCTTTTGGCTTCAGTTAACATTTCTCTGATAAGTGATGTTTATTTCCTTTAACTTTGCTTATTGGCCATTAGATATGAGTGGTTTATGTGTGTGTGTGTGTGTGTGTGTGTGTAATTTTTTTTTTTTCTCCTGTTGAGTGCTTGTTGAAGTATCTTGTCTACTTTTCTGCTTGGTTGTCTTGTCCAGAGGTTCTTGAACTTCTTCTGTTTAGAGTTAAAATAGTAAATATTTTGGGCATTGCAAATAGTCTGTTTCAACTACTCAGCTCTCATTTGGTAGCACAAAAGCAGTTTTGATCACTAGGAAATGCATGGTTATGGTTGTGTTCCAAGAACATTTTAATTAAAAAAAAAAAAAAAAAAGCAAAAAAAAAAAAAAAAAAAACAAAAAAAAACAGGCAGTAGGCTGAATTTGGTCCATGGGTGGTTTTCTGGCCTCTTGTCTATTTTGTGCTATTTTGCAGTAGTTTCTTCTATAACTGGTACCAGTAATGGTTAGTTTTATATGTTAGTTACATCAAACCTTCTAGTCAGTGACTTTCCTTTTTATTCTCATGAGTTCTCACACTTCCTAATTTTAATGTAGTTTAGGTTATAAATTTTTTCCCTTGTAATCAGAGTTCTCTGTGATTTATTGAAGGATCCTTTTATCCCCCAAGGGAACAAGATATTTTCTATTGTCTTCTTAAAGTTTCATTGTTTTTTCTTTTCCATTGATTTTTAAGGGTCGAATTTAATTTTTCCATATGGATTTATACTTCACCTGTCCTTTCCACTTTGCTGGGCATACCATCTCTGACTTAGATCATGTTTTGATTTGTGTGTGGGTATGTTTGGGAACTCTGCAGTGTTCCATGGCGTATGGTTCTGTTTATCCTGGTTAGTTACTGTGACATTGACTAAGTCTTACGAGTTTTGTTTAAGTCCTCTGACCTTTTCTTTTGCCTGAATATTGCTTTGGCTCTTCTAATTCCATTTACACACAATTTTACAATCAACTTGCTAATTTTCACAAAAAGATTTTTGAAATCTTGATTGTAATTTTACTGAAATTTGATATGTGGTTTGGATATGTGGTAAAATTTGCTTTCTCATGTTGTTCTTCTCCTTTTGGGTTGTCTTATATTTTGCAGTTCTTCAAATTTCTATAAAAATTTTAGAATGGGTGTGTCAAATTTCACGAAAACAATATTTGAGTTTAAATTGTGATTGAAGTGTAAATAAATTTAGCACAGAATATCTTTACGATTCTAAGTCTTCTAAATTATAAACTTGGCATATCCCTCCATTTGATTTTCTTTACTGTATTTTTTCACAGAATGGTTTGTAATTTTCTGTGTAGATATCTGGCTTTTATTCTGTTAGCTTATTTCTGGGAAGTTGATGTTTTCTGATTCTATTGCAATGATATGTTTTTTGTGTTTTGTAGTCTGTTGTGGATATGTAGAAACACAATTTATTTTTGTACATTGTCCTTATATCTAGCAACCTTGGTAAATTTATTCATTTATCTTAATAATTGATCTGCAGATTTTTTTTTTTTTTTTTTTTTTTTTTTT
>JAJEJO010000704.1:247158-263837 GCA_020662805.1 Glaucomys volans | reverse complement strand
ATTTTATTTAGAGACAGGGTCTCACTGAGTTGCTTAGGGCCTCGCTAAGTTGCTGAGGCTGGCTTTGAACTCACGATCCTCCTGCCTCAGCCTCCCAAGTGCTGGGATTACAGGCGTGCGCCACCAGGCCCGGCTGATCTGCAGATTCTTTTGGATTGCCTACACAATCATGTTTTCAGATTAATGACTGTTTGAATTTCTTTCCCTCCCACTCTTCTATTCTTCATTCCTTTCATTCCTTTCTATCATTGCAACTTTTACATCTTTTCCTTCCTTATTTTATTAGCTAGGCTCTCCCGAACACTTTGGAAATCATTACTCTCCAGTGTTATTACTTTTTTACAATATTTTTACCTCTCTGAAAATGACAACTACAGCATTTTTTATTGTTATATTGAAGGAAATTTTCCTCATAACTGTGATGTTTAAGATATTAACAAATCTCCTTTATGAGATTAGGGGATTTTCCCTAGTTTACTTAGATTTTTATTAGTTATTGGTGCCAAATATTATAAAACACCTTTTGACTTTTCATACAGTTTTTCTTTTTATTCTGCTAATGTGTTGAATAATGATTGGTTTTTGAATGTTATACCAATTTTGCCATCCTGAATAATGCAGCAGGTGTGTAACTCTTTTTATACATTTCCAGGTTTGGTTTGCTAATATTTTGTTCAGGATTTTTGCATCTGTATCATAAGTAATACTGGTCCATAACTTTAGTTTCTTGTTAAATCCTTGTCAGATTTTGATATGAAGAACTTTCTGATACTATGAAATAAATAAAATTGAGCCTTATGTTTCTTTTTTAGAGAAATACTTAAGATTGGTTTCATTTCTTCTTGTATGTGCTTTTAGAGTTTATCAGTGAAGTCAGCTAGAATTGGAACTTTCTTGATGGAAAGTTTTTAGTTACACATTTAATGTCTTTACCAGTTAAAGAACTGTTCATACTGACTTTTTCTTGTAACAGATTTAGTATGATGTGCTTGTTGAGAAATTTGTGCTTATCTATTAATTTTTAAATCATTAGGATAATATCGCTAAAATATACTCTTATTGTCTGCATAATGTTTGTAGTATTTGCCGTATTTCCTTTTTCATGCCTAGTGTTGTCCATTTCTGTTTTTTCCTCCCTTTTTGTTGATTATTTTACCACAAACTTATCAGTTTTTATTAGTGTTTTTAAAGTGTAGTTTTTAGGTTTTGTTAATGCTCTTTCATTAGTTTGTTCCCTGATTCATTAAGTTTTCTGTTCTCATCTAGTTTTCCCCTCTATTTGATTTTTGCTTTTAATTTAATTTTTAAATTAACTTTCTGAGATGGATTCTTCTATCATTAACTATAACCCTTTCTTATTTTCTAACACATGCATTTGAAGTTGTAATTCCACTTTGAACCACATTTTAGATGCATTCTACAGGTTTTGATATATCCTATTCTCATCATACAGTTCAAGATATTCTTTCAATGTGATTTCTTTCACTACAGATAATTGTGAAGCGTTGCTTAATTTATAAATAAAAGTTTAAAATAATGTTTTGTGGTATCAAGCTTAATTGCAATGTGACCGAGAGCACACATGGTACAATTTCAGTGTTTGAAGTTTGGTAAGACTGGCCATATGGTTATTGATATTTTGGATTTAAATCAATCCTTTTACTTATTTTCTATTTATCACTACTTTTCAGTATTCTTTCCCTCTTAATTTTTAAAAAAATCATATGTATACATTATTATTATTTTATGAACTTATAGCATACACTTTTAACAGTTGTCTGCTAGTTACTTCATCAGCATTCATTCTTTTTCTTTTTTTTTGTGGTGCTGGGGATTGAACCCAGGGCCTTGTGCTTGGAAGACAAGCACTCTACCAACTGAGCTATATCCCCAGCCAGCGTTCTTTCTTGAATTATTAAAGTCTAATATTAAACAGTATTTTTAGCACTTTTAAACAAAGGGAGGACCACATAATTTTTAAACTCTGTTTCGTGTCTTTGGTTTACATGCTATTGTTATTTTATTGATTTTAATTTCCTGACATTCCAGACACCATGAGACATTATCTTGTTACAGTCTGTTAGTATTCTTTTTAGAATTTTTTCATATATTTTCCTTTTGATTTGTTCTGTATTCCAACCAGTATCTCTGGGCATTTGTCTGGAATCATTTATTTTGTATGCCTAATTTCTCTCAAAAATTCCTTTAGTGTAAATTTTCTTATTATGCATTATCTCATTCATTGGAAAAAGTCTTCATTACATCTTAATTTTTGTAGCCAATTTTTGATGGGTTGGCATTTATTTTCCTTCTGCACTTTGAACAAATTATTCACTTATCTTATGATTTCCATTTTCATGAGCAATAGACTAGGTATCTTGCTTATTTTTGCTCTTTAACTCTTTTAAAGGTAATATGTGTATATCTCTGAATGCTTTTAAAAATTTCTCCTTGTTTGTAGAAGTTAGAGTGTTATGATGTTGAGTTGAGATACAGATTTCTTACCTATTTTGTGTGTACTTCTGGAAATCACGGGGTTTTTTTTGTTTGTTTCTCTTTCATTACTTTCTCAGTTCTTTCAATTTTGCATATACCTGACTTTATTTTTCATCTCTTTTGAGATTCCAATTAAATATATGTTTAATTACTTTAAAAAATATATTTCCATATCTCATATGAAATTCTTTGTTTTTAATTAGCTTGTGTGCATGTGCTTTAATGAGCTATTTCCTTCTGACCTGCTTTTCAATTCACTATTTTTACCTTCTATTAATCAGCTCATTTCTTTAGTTACTGTGTTTTTCAGTGCATTAATTTTTTTGTTCTTTTTATAGTTTGTGCATACATTGTTGAATTCTCAGTAATGGACTTCTTTTAGGTTTGGATTCCATTGCCTTAACTTCTCACAGGAATTGCCTATTTTTGCCTGAGTGCCAGACATTGAGTATAAAAAAATTGTGAAGTTCATTTGAAGCTCTCTAAACTTTCATATTCCTAAAAAAAATTTAATTTTGCTTTTGAGAAGCTGAGCACCCTTTACTCCTTTAATTCATTGAATGATGGAGAGACAGCTTAGCTAGATGGACTTGGTCTCAAAGCTGTTCTTTTAGTGATTCAAACAACTCTGTGGCTATTTAATATCCCAACTGAAGGCCTAGAGTTGATTGGGGTTGGTCCTCGTTGGCAGGCTCTGAATTCCAATTCCTGTCTCCTAAGCCCATAAATCTGCACTGTCTTAGTAGTCTGCAGGATCTCCTTTAGAACTGGAAGATGATTTCAGAAGAAAAGCATATTTGACTCTGAGATTTCCTCCTCTCTGGGAATTGGCCCCGATAACTCAAAACTTCTAATCAGAATGGTTTGCATGCTTTAAAATTAGCCAGGCTTTTCTGATTGCTCTCAGGAGGATAGTCAGTTCTAAATGCATGGCTATTAATAAAAGGCTCTTCTTGATGAAATATTCCAAAGTTTTTTTTATATAGATGTGGTAGCTATCATTTGTGCCTTTCTACCTGCCAGGGTAATTCAGGCACTTGGTAGATATTCAGTAAATATGTACTGAATAGATAAGTAGTCTCCAGGTTCTTTCCATCTCCCAATATTTTTAAATTTTCTTATCAGCTGTTGGTTCAATGAAGAAAATCACAGTGACCACTATTCATTTAATACCTTCTCTGTGTTAGGATGTGTGACATGAACTTTGCATGCTCTGTCACATGTTCTTCAACTGTTCCCTCAGAAAGCACTGATTGCCAGCCAGTCTTCTCAGCCTCAGTTGGCTTTGACTTTTGCAACCTTGAAACCATCACCTCCTGGCCCCAGGATTATGACTTTATAGTCTTGACAAAAGGATTCTCCTGGCAGTTCTTTTGTTCTGAAGTGTCAAGTGGAATGATTCACATTAAGATAGAAAAGTTGAATGGATGGATAGAAAGTTCATATTAAAAAATAATGGATCTGGTGTGTGGATACTCGCTGTACAGGGTGAGCCTTTCTATTCTATAGAGACTATAAAGCTAAAACATCAAGAACAAAACAACCCAAATCACTGTGTTTCTGGAATCACTTGCAGCTGAGATTCTGTGCGTGGTGTGGTTTGGTTTCTCTGCCTGGTGCTGCTGAAAGACCATGGTGAAATGGTGGCTCTCCCTGAATTTTGTGCTGGAAAACATGGTCCAGGAGTCAGGCAAATCTGCAGTGGGATTCCAAGCTCCTGTCCCTAGCTTTGTGGGAACTGTCTTCTGAATTTGTTGGTGTGTTTCTACCAGATGGGGCCTCTAGTAGTTGCATAAGGGACAACTCCTGGTCTCCGAGTTGCACGTGGTGTGTTTCATCCTTCATTCCCTACTTTCCAGATTGGGTTAAACGAAGCACCTCTGATGTCCAGTTGGTCCCATAGTGTGGTTCTGAACTAGACGCTGCTCCTTGGGTCTTTGACAGAATTTGTTAGGCATCCAATATCCTATTTTGAATCCCATTCTGCATAAAATTGCTAGAATGGCTTGTTTCCTAAGCCTAAATCCAGACCAAAATATATGGCCTCCTAGCATTGTTTTGAAGATTAAACAGCCTATTTATCCACTAAGCATTTGGTTCAGCACAAATGCATAATAGATATTTATTAAGTAAGTTAATACTGGATATTATTAGATAAAGAAATGAAAGATCTTGGATCATAGGGGATTATAATCAGAAAGCAGTACATTTGATCTTGGGAATTTTGAGTGGTGGTAGTTCTGGATAATGACAAAGTCTAGGCTCTGTCTGGGGGATGGAAAACTGAGAGGACTTGAGGTGGTCTATGGGATTGGAGGAATTTTGAGAAGAAGGTTCAGGTATTTAAATACCCATGTGTGTCAATGGTGAAGGATACACGATTGTAATGTCTCCAAGTAGTAATATCTCCAACTTATTTTGATTCCAAATCGCTCCTCCATAGGATGGCTTCATGCTCTTGCCATTGTGCTGAATCCATACTTTTGATATGACAGTCACCTGACACTGCTGGGCACTCCATCAGATGGGAACTTCCTCCTTGTTTCTTTCTGAGACTTACTCATTCTTTGTCTCTATTTATTTTATTTTATTTTTTCTGGTCCTTTCTCAGTAATCATCTCTAAATTCTCATCTTCTATCTTTGGGTCCTAGAATTTGGGGTTCTCCATGGTTTTTCAGCCACCATTGTTTTCAGTTCTTGCTTTGCTTACATTCAAATGGATTATTTGTAGATCCATCTAAATACAGGTGGTTCCCAAGCCTCTCTTATCCCTACCTTTCTCCCAACCTGCAAATACTTTGGTCCAACAGCCAGGTATTTCTTCGGACATTTCCATCCCCAGAACTCACCATAGTCACCATGAATAGAACTGTTTTTTATCATACCCTAAATCTTGTCATTTTTCTGTGCTTTCTTTGCATTTCCTCTTTTACCTAACAATGCCTTTACATACAAAGGGGGCACCTGGAAGTCTTCTGCCAACTCTCAATATCCCAAATTTATCAGTAAGCTCTGTGGGTTGAAATTGCTTTAAATTATTGGGTTTTGCTCACTTTTTGCTGTCTCTACTGTCTTTCCTTCATTCAGATTCTCCTTAGCTTTAGCTTATGGAAATCATATTCTTAATCTCTTCCTGATCTTTAGGATTGCCCTGTTTTAATCCCGTGCAACATAGCCACCAGAAGAATTGCTCTTAACAACATATTTGACCATCTCATTCTCTTGCTCCTAAAGCCTCCTTTTCATGATTTTCTGTGATGGGCTCCTGCATCCTCCCTGATTTTATCTTCAGAAGTCCTTTATACCCACTGTACCTTAGCCCATAAAATGCTCTGGGCTATTTTATGTCTCTGAAACATTGTACATGCCAGGTTAGGAGTGTTCTTCTCAGTGCCTTGAATACATAAGATGTTCAAATATTGGCTGCTCCTTTTATTCATATTTTAATTGTAAATCTTGAGAGTGAAACATCACTCTCAAAATTTAAGATGAAAATGAAGCTTTGCAGAGAATTTACACTCTGAAATAATTTTTCACTGGATCAAAACAGGGCATTCCACTTCACTGTAAAGGGAGAGACTGGCCCTCAATTAGTAATGCCAAGAATTGGCATTAATTAAATATTTGCATATCCTGTAAGGAAGAACAAGTCAATCAGGAGGAACACTGCGTAACAATGGAAGCATATAAGAAGGGAGACCCAGAGATTTTGCTTGGCCAGGGACTTCTGAAGTCTGAGGGCTCAAAATTTGTGTTTGTCTAACAGCACCTTAAACATCTGGTTGGGAATCTCCAGACTTTGGAAGAATAATCCCTCACTCTGGATGTGTGATTTTAGAATTAGAACAAGGTCGTGAGCCTGCTCAGGCAGCTAGTCCTTGTGTTTGTTGATTGATTCTTGATTATAAGATAACATTACTGGTTATGCTCAAAAGAGGAAAGTGTCAGGACAGCAAGGACAGGGCCAGAGGGTTAGGTAACCACATTGTTACACTAAAACGCAAGCACTATAAAGGCACCCTAAGAAATGACTTCATATGCATATTTGGTATCAACACCCATATTTGGCACATTGATATCAATGTCTGAATGTTTGGGATAATTAGCATATACTTGAAAAAACAGATCTGAAGAGATTTGAAATGTTAAAGCACCATGAACATACAAAATAGTTCTTATTACATTTCAATTGAGAAAAAATAAGAATTACTTTTTATTTTATTTATTTTATTTTATTTTATTTTATTTTATTTTATTTTATTTTATTTTTTGGAACCAGGGATTGAACTCAGGGACACTCGGCCACTGAGCCACATCCCCAGCCCTATTTTGTATTTTATTTAGAGACAGGGTCTCACTGAGTTGCTGAGGCTGGCTTTGAACTCGCGATCCTCCTGACTCAGCCTCCCAAGTCGCTTGGATTACAGGCGTGCGCCACCACGCCCAGCTAAGAATTACTTTTTAATAGTGAAAACTAATATAACTAAATTTAAGAAAAAAAAAAAAATGTGCTTGTCTGTGTCCTGAAGAAAGAGACATCATATCATCAGGGTCTGATGCCTTCCATCTGATTCTTAATAGGAATTTCCTTTCTATGTGGTGAGCAGATCTCTAGGTGATAATTTAGTTTCTCAGGTAGGGTGCTTATAGAGAAATAATGTAAAACGGCTGGAAAGTCATAATGGACGTTGTAAATAAACAGATATCCACTCTAGCATTGTGTCTTGAGTTTCACCATGCAAGGTGGATTTATTCACATTGTTCTTGGATGGGGAATCAGGCATGACTCTGGACTTTTGATGATTAAATGAGGAGAGAGCTCACACAATTAAAACATTTTAAATAAAATTTTACCAAATTAGGGGCTCATGTTTTCTTCATCTATTAGACTGTGAGCTTCCTGAGGACAGAGACTGCATCTTATTCCTAAGGCCTCACACAGTGCTGATAAAGAGCAGGAACTCAAATGCTTGAATGAGTAAGTCCACTTATTAGCTCATCAGTCACTCTGTGGAGTGGAGCTTCCTGAAGGGGGACAGGGTTGAGAAAGACTTCAGAAATGGCCCAATGAGAGGTGTGGTGTTGCACATGAGAACATGAGCCCCTGATAGGACAAGGGAAGGGTGAGGCTTGCCCTCGGGTGGTTGCTGAGGATGACTAGAGAGAAAGGCATTCCTCAGACTGATTGGCTTCAGGTTGGTAGGGTTTGAGGTTGCTTTCTTGTTGACATGGTGGAGGCCTGGGTGACATCAGTCCTCTGGTGTCTCTTGTCTGTGGATTGGAAAGTGTTCTTTTACCATTGCTTACACCTCCAAACATGATTTTTGTGAAGAGTTATTTTGGATTTTGTAAAGAAAAATCCCAATAAGTAGAGAAGGTATCATTGGGCCTGCAACACAGTGGAAGCAGTCATTTTTCACCTGGGCTTACAATCTTACAATTCATCTGGGCTTTACAAAGCACATTAGACGATCATCCATTTGGAGAGATGGGTCTTGCGATGGAGGACTTCCCTACCTGTTCTTCTCCTGCCAAAATCCTTCACCACCTAGTCCCAGTCTTCCCTCTAGCCTACCCAAGTCTTTCCCCTCTCAATTTCTATTAGACTTACTGTTGGTATCACTCATTTTAGCTGGTGAAATACTTTGTCAAATCTTCTGGAGGCAGATGGAGATGGACTGATACAAATATACAGATTACAGACTATGTACATGTAGTCACACATATAACATGCATCCACACGCAAGACAAGGAATTCCTGCTATCTATCATCTGTCATCCATTCTTTTCTCTCTGTCTCCATCCATACATCATCTCCATCCATTCTTTCTGTCATCTATCCATCATCTATCAATCATCTATCTATCTATTATCCATCTTTTTCTCTCTCTCCATCCATCCATCCATCCATCCATCCATCCATCCATCATCATCTCCATTCTATCATCTATATCTATCTATCATCTATCTATCTATCTATCTATCTATCTATCTATCTATCTATCTATCATCTATCATCTATCAATCATCCATTCTTTTCTCTCTCCATCCATCCATCATCTCCATCCATTCTATCATGTATCTATCTCTCTATCTTCTATCTATCTATGCATATTTGTCATCCATTGATCTTTTGGTTAGATTGTAAATAATCTAAGCTCCACACAGATTTTTTTTAATCTCCCCACAGTTCTTAGGATGGGGCTAACTAGTAGTGCAATTGGTACTCCCCCACACAATGCTAACTGAAATTTATTTATTTATTTTATTTAGGACTGTAAATTGATTACAGGGACTCGGTTCATTCCTTTGGAAAATAACCTTTATGTTTACAATGTCTCTGAAGAGGACAGTGGGAGCTATGCATGCACAACCAGGCTGACACATGAGGGGAGAAGATACCAGATTGTGAATAGCATCAACGTGAGCACCAGTAAGTATGCTTATACCTATGCCTGGTCTTCCTCACACAAAGCTGGTTGGCTTTAGGCTTTGAACAGAAGTGATCAGAAATTTTATTTTCCTGAAGATTAATAGGCTTTAAAACATGTCATGGATAGATCAGAGGGTAGAAAGAGTGAGGCAAAAGGGCATGAGCAACTTAGTTCTCCCCATCTGCAAAAAAACAGAAGCAAAAGCAAAACTTTTGGTTGATTTATGAAAATTAAATGGGATCAGGTAGTTGCTGATATAGGGTAGCTGCTGGGGTGCCTGATAAAGAGTAGGTGTTCAGTATATCATAGGTATTATTAATTCGACTCATTTCCCTCAGCCTTCCCTGTTGTGGATGATTTGTGGGTCCACTCCTGCATTGGCCTTCTCTGCTATGGGCTCTGTAAACTTCAGTGTTTCTGGACATTGTTCTAGAATAACCTCTTCTTCATGAGATTTCATTTCTTGACCCAGAGCAGCCAGTTACCTTGAATATATGCCCTGGAGATTTGGAAATAGAATCTTAAAAGAAATCCTAAAAACAGGTTGACTCAAGCCATGAATTTTATGGAGTCTCAGGACAGAAGGAACTCATCAAATCCACAAAGCTGACTCATGTCAGAAGTAGGACCTACGCCCTGGCCTTCATTGCCCAAGCAGGCTGTTTCCTTCTAAACACATTGGGCAAAGAGTTCTTCTATGTCACCTTTTGCTCATTCTTTAGTAGAGAGTTACTTTCTGTATTTACTCTCCTAGAGGGAAAGAATGGAAGGCTGGAGAGTTCTTTGACTTGGACCTTCATGTTTGTCAGTGATTTCTAGTTCTTGGGGTTACCTAGCCAGTCCTTGATGGTGCTGTTCCCTCAGGGGTCATTTCAGCAGAGGTGGTTCCCTGCTGCTCCTCTGGAGAGGCTCCAGGTCAATCCAGCATGGTCCCTTTATCTGGAGTCCAGTGATGCCTTACCTTCTAGTCCCATTCTTCCCAGCGCTTCCTTCCTCTTGTGTCCTCCAGTACTCTCTGCTGGAATTATGTCTGTGATCCAATATTTTTGGGTGGACTTCCATTTTGATTTCCTTCACTAAGGGCCACTTAATTAAGAAAACAAAATTGAACTAGACTTTATGATTTTTGTGCTCTTGGGTTTCCTGTTGGTGGGTATTTCTCTGAAAGTATTCACCTTCTCATCTTGTTCCCAGTTGAATCCCAGCATCAAGCCCAGCACCACGCTTAGTCCAGGCATAGGTCTGTTGATTAACTGAACGACTGAATATCCAAATGTTTCAGTTTTGCATGAGTAAATGAACAAAACTTTTTTGGAAGGCTGAAATTTATAAGGAAAGAAATAAAGAATACCTCAAGAGGCCACTGCATCCAAGAGTCCACATTTCCTTCCAGTTCAATCAACATTTATGATTTGTTATAGGCTTATGATTTGTTAGATATGATTTATATGTGATTTGTAAATTTAAAACTGAAAAAACATCATCCCTTCTATTGAGCACCTCCAGCCTGGTGGTAGTGAATTTGAAGATATAAGTGTATCATTTTTAACATTATATGTTAAGGTAGCCTTACTGATGGTGTCCAGGGACATAAAAAAGAACAGAAGGAGCTGGAAGGTGGCAAGCAAATGGTCTGGGAGGCTCTTAAGGGGAATTAACTTCCAGTTTAATTTTTTTTTCAGTTTTTAAAAATTTATTCTTTTCAGTTATACATGGCAGTAGAATGTATTTTGATATATCATATATACATGGAGTATAACTTCCCATTCTTGTGGTTGTACATGATGTGGAGTTACAATGGTCATGTATTCTTATATAAATATAGGCAAATCATATCCAGTTCATTCTACTGTCTTTCCCATTCCCATCTCCTCTTCCTTCTCCCCATTCTCCCTTGTCCAATCCAGTGAACCTCCACTCCCCCCAACCCCACCTATTGTGAGTCAGTATCCACATATCAGAGAGAACATTCATCCTTTGTTTTTTGGGAATTGGCTTATTTCACGTAGCATGGTAGCCTCCAGTTCCATTCATATACTGGCAAATATCATAATTTCATTCTTTTTTATGGCTAGTATATATACCACATTTTCTTTATCTATTCATCTACTGAAAGGCACCTAGGTTGGTTCCAAAGCTTAGCTATTGTGAATTGAGCTGCTATGAATATTGATATGGCCATATCACTATAGGTATGCTGATTTTCAGTCCTTTGGGTATATGCCCAGGAGTGGAATAACTGGGTCAAATGATGGTCCCATTCCAAGTTTTCTCTCAGCTGAATGTTGAAGGATGAATAGATTTTAAAAATGTAAAGAAAAATGAGAAGTGGTCTCTAGTCAGAGAGAACAGCATAAGGCAAAGTGTAGAAGTGTGAAATGTCATGGTTTATGTTGGAGCTGTAATGAAGTTCATTAGAACATAAGTATGTATGAGATGAGGAGTGGTGGGAACTGAGGATGTGGAGTTAAACAGGGGCAGGTTCAAGGGACCATTTTTATGTAAGCTTTGACATGTTGCTACTAAACAACCCTTGGGTGGGTGCAAGTGTAGATTCATGAGGCTGAATTTGTGATGGGAGAGATCAATCTTGAGAAGGTTTGAAGCAGGAGAGGTTGAATAGGGTCTGGAGGAAGCTGCTGTAAAATCCAGAAGAATTCTGTTAGTCTGAACCTGGATGAAGACAGTGGGGGATTTCTTCTTTAGTCATTCATTTGGGACCTGAGAACCTAACAGATTCAGATCCCATGCTAGGCAGAGGGAAAACAGTGATGCATAAAACAGCCATGACCATTGCCTTGATGGAGCATGAAATCTGGAAGGGAGGGGAGGTAGAGACACATGATAATCCACTGGTGAGATGTGTCATTAAGTGGAGTGATTGGTGGAATGAAGGAAAGAAAAATATGAAATCATACAGATAAGGACCCTCAGAGAAGGCAGTGACTCAGGGAGAGTTTTCTGGTCATGGTCATGAGGATGGTCAGTGATAAGTGATGGAAATGGTGACATATTTTGCTAGATGGAAGGAAGAGCAGATATGAAGGTGGTGGAACAAGAGGGGCCATGTTGTATTACAAGGATGAAAAGCAGGCAGGTTGGATTGAAGTGATGATGAGGAGGAAGATCTGTTAGGTGACGAGCTTGGAGAAGTAGTCAGGGGTCAGAATCAAGTAGGAACCCAAAATTTCAGTTGGGCAGTGTGGATTTTAGTCTAAGAACGAGGGTTGAGAGCAGGAGTGTAGCATGATGTGATTTTCATTTCTGAAACAGTAGACTGGCTTCTGTGCACAGTGATCCATACAGCGATGGGATAGAGGTTAGGAGGCAGGTGCAGAAGTGCAGATGAGATGTCATGTAGGCACATGTAACATGGTAAAACCAACAACAGAGAGACATGGATGCATTCAGAGGCATCCCCAGAGATGAAACCCACAGATCTTAGTGTTGAATTGAATATGGGGATTAAGGAATATGGTGGGTCAAGGAAACTAGCTTTGGGTATCTGCAGCTGACTGAATGGCAAGGCAATTCAATGAAACAAGATAGATTTGGGAAAAAAACAAACAGATTTAGGAGTCAGATCATGAGTTTGGTAATTAATAGGTTGAGTGTGAGGTACCTTTGAGAAATCCAACAGGAAATGTAGAGAAGGCCATATCCTGTGTGGGTCTGAAGCTTAAAGGAAGGACTGGAGATATGACTTTCACACCATTAACCTTGAAGTTATAATTGAAGATGCAAGTGTGGATGACATTGTCCAGGAAAAAAAGTAGAGAATAGGACATAGATGACTTAGAAGTGGAGACAGAGGCACAGACTGTGAAATGTTAGGAGGTAAAAATTGTTGCACTTGGTTATGAAATGGAAGAGGATGAGAGGAAAGCTATTTCCTAGAGTGACTTCCAGATTTGATATGTGTGTGATCTAGTGAGTGATGGTACACTGACTAGCTGGTGATAGCTGCTTTTTGGGGATGCTGATTTGGAATAGTTTGTAGAATGCACAATATTATGGCCATCATAAAGGGCATGTATTTTTGCATTTTTCCCTAGCTTCCCTCATTACTTTTCTACAACCTACTCCAAATATATCAGAGGAATGGGACTAAGCAGGCGATTGTTAACTTCTGGTAGACAAATTGGGAAGGGAAGGAGTGGAAAAGACCAAGGAGCAGGGAGTCCAGAGGGTCAATACAGAGAGACAAGCATAAAGTGGGAGTGGTGTAGATGAAAGAGCTAGAAAATGACAGAAAAAGGATGTGAAAGAACATGGAAATGGATTGAAAGAAAGAGGGATGGAACTAAAAGAAATTGATAAGTTGGGGACATCGTTTCTAACTAGCCAGAACTTGAAAAGTGTGTTTGGATTACTAAGTAATGAGGTTTTATTATACCTTCTCATTAGTTTATATCATGTGTCTTGACTGAAGGAAATTTGCTTGGTAACTTCACTTCTAGGTTTTCCACTCCCTCAGCAATTTAGTTATTCCCAGTTGAAAAAAAATATGAATTTATGGAATAATTTCTCACACCTGGGCTTTGACTTTTCTCAATCAGTGTTTATTGAAGGTCTGTTCTCTGCTGTGCTTCTTGCTGTTGTGTTAAGGTATTTGGGAATGTCATATGGGATTCTAATGCCATTTACTGTGGATTTGATTTCTTAGTAGGAAGAGCTGGAAATGGAAGAAGAATTCCTAAAATAATTTATCCAAAAAACAATTCCATCGAAGTACAACTTGGTAAGTAAAATAATGGAAGTCAAGGGCATGACTCACTATGTCCACGTATTTATTCTGGTGAATATTTTGAATTTCAGTGGTAAAGACAAATATCTTACACATCCAGTTTCTGGCTTTGGATATACCTGCTGATCAGGAGAGGCATCAAAATAGAAACAGACAGAGCTGGGGCTTGGGGAAGTTGCAGTATTGGAGTTCTGGCGGGAATCACTGTGGTTCTAGAAGATTGCTGTAAATCTGTTTGTGCAAAGGTGGTAAAAATGTAAAGATCACTCCAGAAAAAGACAACACATAATATAAAACTACTACTACTAATGTTGATCAGGAATTCTGGGTTACATTATCTAATAGTGGAAGAATATTAAAGTGGAAATGATCATATTATATTCTTTCCTTTATATAGGATGGAAAAAAAATATTGCCTCTCTAAGTGGAGCAAACCTGGCTCAGGTTATTTTGTTAAAATGTAAAAGTAAATTTTTTAAAAAACCTGTTAATGACCTTCTGACAAATAAAAAGCGAATTAAACCAAGTCTCCATTAAAAAAAATAGGTCGTCAGATTGAATCAAATATTAAAATCCTACTAGAATTTTGTAAATCTAGTAACAAGCTCTTTTCAAAAGACACCTCTGGAAAAATGCATGACCTAAAAGATGAAAAATAATTGGATAAGCAAGATATTTGCAGAAGTTCACGTGAAAAATCAGGTTGCTTGACTTCAGTCTGGTAATAATCTCTCAAGACATCCCCAATGACAAATCGAATCACTTTATGTTAATCAAAATTACAAGACATCCTAAAATAGAAACCTTTATGTATTAAATAGCAGTACATCAAGATATATAAAGCTAAAAGTCTCAGAAACACAAAGATGATACAATAGGACAATATTACTGTTTCAATGGTAGTGGGAGATTTCAATATACTCAGCTTTGACAGATTTATTAGGGATCTAAAAGGCTTCAATAATACCACACGCAAATGTATTTAATAGATCACTTTCATAAATATCTATGAAAAATGCAGTCCCCAAAGAGGAAACTGCACAGATCACATGGTACAATCAAAATGCAGAATACCTAGAAAGTTATAACTAAAATCAAACAATGAAAAAAATCTCTCATTAAATATGTGAGATGATGGAACTGTTAAGTAGCTTGATTTAATTATTTCACATTTTTAACATATCAAAAATCACATTACAGTACATAATTATTATTGGTCACTTAAAAACTTTTAAAAGAGAAATTAACAACAAACTCATTTTCTAATTATTGGCTTTTTTAGTTAGAGATTAAACCAAAGCCACAGCTAGAGCTATTTAGAAAATAATGGCCGTGGGAATATATCATATTGAACTTCCTGGTGTGTGGCCAATACTGTGCTCTAAACAAGTTTGTATCTTTAAATACTGTTATACTTAAGTATAGAAATAATTAAAATGCATAAATAACCATTTATCTCTGTAGAAAAAGAACAACTAAAGAAAAAAGATAAAAGTAGGAAATAACAAATATATTAAAAGAAAAAAAAGTGGAATGATAAATCCCACAGTTGGTTCAGAGGTGGAAGAGTCAAAGGCTGTGGATTGGAAGGGAGGTCCACTCACACACACACATACACATATATATCCATATATTTACACACATATATACATATGTAATTAAAATGCACTAATGAAAATAATAATAATAATAATAATGGAGATCGGGAGAGTAGAGCAAGCAAATTGGGGAAAGGAGGAGGTACTAGGGAATGAGATTGATCAAATTATGTTATGGGCATGTACAAATATGGCATGATGAATCCCATTATTACATATAAAATAATGTACCCATAAAAGTTTTGAAAAATCACATAACATAAAATCCATCACTTTAAAATAAATAAATAAATAAAGATAGATAGATATTTAAAGAATAAAAAACTAGTTCTGGAGATCTGATGGATGTGTTGATTAATTTGATTTTGATAAGCATTATAGCAAATACATATATTGTGTATATATATGTATATATCAAATATATCACACACTATATATATTGAATATATATAACATTCTTACTTGTTAAACATTTTACAGGTAAAAACATGATAAACAAAATAAAAGTATCTGTATATACAGAAAACAGTTAAGTTAAAACGTAAAGGGCAAAGTAGGAGAGAATGTTTGGAATAGAGACGACAGGAAATAGATCATATCATTTATATACTAAAAAAAATCACCAGATCAAGAAAACTGCAGAATCTAAGTGAGGCCAATAAATAATTCATACAAGGGGAAAACCCAACAACATATTTAAAGTATTCATTTCCACTAAAAAAGATGTACATTAAAGTATATTTGCTCATGAAATTGGCAAGGATTGGGAACTATGTGACACCATTCGTTAGCAAGGGTTACCTAAAAGGGGCTCTCACCGTATACTGATAGTGGACAGGAGTCATCTCTTTAAAACGTGTGTTGAAACCCTTCGAAGCTCTCCTGTCTCGCTCACGAAGGTCCAAGTCCTCCCTGTGCCCAGCGTGACATTTGTGGTTTGCCCCTTCACTCCCTGTGCTCAGCAGCTCCTGACCTCATCCTGACCCTCTCCCCTCTCTGCCTGGCCGTCTGCTCCTGCTTCTGCAACAGCCCAAGCACAGCTCTGCTTCAGAGATTTTGTTTGCTGTTCCATCAGTTTGGATGCTGTTCCCAACCCTCCACACCCTTGGTTCCTTCCCTTCCATCAGATCTCCGATGAGTTAGCTCACCTGTCCACCTGGTTCAAAAGTACCCTGCTCAAGCCGGGCGAGGTGGTGCACGCCTGTAATCCCAGGGACTCGGGAGGCTGAGGCAGGAGGATCGCGAGTTCAAAGCCAGCCTCAGCAACTTGGCGAGGTCCTAAGCAACTCAGTGAGACCCTGTCTCTAAATAAAATACAAAATAGGGCTGGAGATGTGGCTCAGTGGCGGAGTGCCCCTGGGTTCAATCCCCAGTACCAAAAAAACAAAAAACAAAAAACAAAA
>JAJEJO010000704.1:218236-246758 GCA_020662805.1 Glaucomys volans | reverse complement strand
GATAGTGGACAGGAGTCATCTCTTTAAAACGTGTGTTGAAACCCTTCGAAGCTCTCCTGTCTCGCTCACGAAGGTCCAAGTCCTCCCTGTGCCCAGCGTGACATTTGTGGTTTGCCCCTTCACTCCCTGTGCTCAGCAGCTCCTGACCTCATCCTGACCCTCTCCCCTCTCTGCCTGGCCATCTGCTCCTGCTTCTGCAACAGCCCAAGCACAGCTCTGCTTCAGAGATTTTGTTTGCTGTTCCTTCAGTTTGGATGCTGTTCCCAACCCTCCACACCCTTGGTTCCTTCCCTTCCATCAGATCTCCGATGAGTTAGCTCACCTCTCCACCTGGTTCAAAAGTACCCTGCTCAAGCCGGGCGAGGTGGCGCACGCCTGTAATCCCAGGGACTCGGGAGGCTGAGACAGGAGGATCGCGAGTTCAAAGCCAGCCTCAGCAACTTAGCGAGGCCCTAAGCAACTCAGTGAGACCCTTTCTTTTCTTTGTATATTATTTTGGGCTAGGGATTGAACTGAGGGGTTGCCCCCCCCTGGGTTCAATCCCCAGTACCAAAAAAAAAACACAAAAAACAAAAACCCGAAAGTCCCCTGCTCATGCCACCACTCCCCATCCTCCCACATCTTTTCATAAAATCACTTTTCACTTTCACATACTTCAAGTTTTCTTTTAGGACCTCTGGTTCTGTTTGAATTTCTGCTCCTGAAGAGCTGCCTTTTGTCTGTTCTATCCCTGCTATATCACCCTGCTCAAAAGAATGACTAGAGTATAGCAGACGCTCAAGAAATAGTTGTTAAATGGGTAAATGAATAAATGCTTTACTTTGAACTTGACAGAGTCCATTGCCAATATATATTTGGAACCTTTAGAAATATGCATACTTTTGGCCCAGTAAATTCTAAATAAGCTATATACAATAGAAACAGCCACAGGGCTTCCGATAGAGAAATATCCAAAAAGCATTTTCAAAAAAATTATCTGTGGTCTTTTAAGGGAAAGACAGGATTAAAGTTTTCTAAAGAAATCTGGAAACTTGAAATTATAGCATTCCAGATTTAAAAAAGAACAAATAAAATGTTCAGAACTTATCAGTACAATAATACTATCCCCCACCAAAACACTCAATAAAGGTTTTAAAAGCATGTAAGACTTACTCAAAAGTGAGGATTACTAAACTAAAATATAGGTGAAGAGAAAATCTTAGGATTAAACATAGAGAGACAAAGGAATAGGAAATACAGATGTGAGGGCAAAGGAAAGAGGGTACAGAGATTCCCCCCGCCCCCCACACACAAATAGAGGGAATATCAGAAGAAAGAAAAGAGAGTATGGTTGGGCACAGTAGCGCACACCTGTAATCCCAGCAACTTGGGAGGCTGAGGCAGGAGGATCACAAGTTCAAAGCCAGCCTCAGTAAAAATGAGATGCTAAGCAACTCAGGAAACCCTATCTCTAAATGAAATAAAAAATAGTGCTGGGGATGTGGCTCAGGGGTTGAGTGACCCTGAGTTCAATCCCTGGTACCCCTTCCACCAAAAAAAGAGAGAGTATGGAGGCAGAGGAAATGTTATTTAGTCCCAAACAGGGCTGAGAATGTTCCAAACTCATAGGAGACAATAACCAAAGATTCTATAAACAAAGAATCCCAAGCATGACCAATAAAAGTAAAACCATACCTGTATATACCATAGCAAAATTGTGGAAAACCAAAACCAAAGAAAAAAAATTTAAAAGTAGAAAAGAAAGAAAAGGAAAAAACCTTCTATGTACAGAAATAAGACTAATTGAAGTCTGAACAGGAACAACGGAGGCTGTGTGTTAAACAAAACAAACACATTAATTTTTTTTTCTTGTACTGGGGATTGAACCCAGGGCATGCACTTAACCACTGAGCCATATCCCCAGCCCTTTTTTATATTTTATTTTGAGACAGGGTGTCACTGAGTTGGTTAGGGCCTCGCTAAGTTGCTGAGGCTGGCTTTGAACTTGTGATCCTCCTGCTTGAGTCTCTCAAGCTGCTAGAATTACAGGCCTGGGCCACCGCACCTGGCTAACATTGTTAATTTTTATAGTGCAGTACCATCACACACACATGTTGAGACGGCAGAACTAGTATAGACTGGGCACCCCAAGTACTGTGGAGCATGGGAAGTATAAGAAGGTCCCTGCCCTGCTGAGGAAGGCTAAATTGTACATCATGTGAAGTTGAAGATATGTATGATCTATGATCTACCAATATTACTGGTAGAGAAATATGCAAGCCCATCCTGTATGCAGGTGTCTATGTAGAATGTCTGCATGTGCCCCAGGGAATGTGCAGAAGGGAGTTCCTGGGTGGGCACCACGGGGCACGCCTATAATTCCAGCAACTCCTGAAGTGGAGAAGGGAGGATTGCATGTTCCTAGGAATAAAAAGGTCTGGGGATTCAATTCAGAGCTTGAGCACCCCTGATTTCAATCCCCAGTATTTGGGAAAAGAAAGAGTTCCCAGGAGTCCCAGGCATACTAGACAAACACCAGAAACAATATAAATGCGTTTGGCGCCGTGGTGGAAGGAATAAATGAGTGCTAGTGTATTCCATCCTCTCAAGTGCAGTTACACGCAGCAGCATGAGGAGTCTCACCAGCAAAATGCTGAGCAATAGGAGCCGGTGCTCTGGGATGAACTTGCAAGTGAGGAAACATAAAGTCGGGAAGGGCCTGGGAGACGTCCAGGGCTCTGGAGAATGCTACCAGAATGGGTGGGTGGATGTTTGCTTTGTCATAATTCATTAACTTGATTCCATCATTTTTACCGTGTGTTATATTTCACAATACATTTTTAAAGTGCCACTTAGAATAAAAGAAGTTTCCTTGAATCTTGATGTATGATTTGTGAGACTTACCGAGCAAAGTAAAGTGAAAATACAGATTTATTAAGCAAGAGTGTGTGTGAGCAGGATAAGGGGAAGATAAGTAGAAATACATATGGATTTGGAACTAGAAAACTGGGGTGTAGGTCTCATCTCTCCTTGTACTTCACGTGTGACCTTGGGCAAGTCACTCGATCTGTCTGAAACTTCAGTTTTCTCATCTGTAACATGGGGATAACACTTCCCCTTTCTTCTGCCTTATTGGATTGTTTACAAGATATGAAGACTGAGGGAGAAAATCTGTCTACAATACTTTGCAAACTGTAGAGCTCCCAGCTAGAACTCTAGTGGAAGTGTCTCTGATATTGTAGAAAACATTTATCAGAAGCTGTTGGCATTTGCCAGCTTGTGCAACTCTTTACAATAGATATCCTGGAAGTCCAGTCATCCCTTCTGATCTCTGTCCAGAGAAAGAGTAAAGTAGACTCACAGTGACCAGGGGCAGGGGAGATTCTGGCACTCAAGATATTCAAGGCTCAAAAGAAGATGCATTTGTTAATTGGGAGTTAACCAATTTGAATCATGGAAACTTGGTGAAATTTTCATTGAACATTTATGGATTTGGTTGCTGTAGGCTCTGCTCTCATTGTGGACTGCAACATAACAGATTCCAAGCAGAACACAAACCCGCGGTGCTGGAGAGTCAACAGTACTTTGGTGGACGTTTACTACAACGAATCCAAGCGCGTCAGCGAGGGAATCGAGTAGGTGCTTTCCCCTCTAAAACCTAGTTCTCACCACTCCTCTTGGCTTTGTCTTTTGAAGATCGTAGTGTGCTGTGTGTAGCCAAGCATCTGGCTCAGAGAAGCGAGCCCAGCCTGGCTGGGGGCATGCCTTAGAGAAAGAATGTCCATTTCTCTCCACTGCTGCTTGAAACCAGTCCATTCCTATTCAGTTATATCCTGAGCCTTTGGCCTTTGAGGGTTAAATAGTAAACCAAGAGCTAAGACAGAGGGTTTTGGGGAGAGAGGACATGGTTCCTGGTGAATTGAGCATAAACTCAATTTATGGTGGTCTGATTGGAGTGGTGTAAAAAGGGACCCGTGACCTCAGGGCGGTAGAACTTGTGCAGGGCCTTGCAGTGGAGCTGAGCTAGGACATGTAGGGAGCAGCAGGCCTTTTAGGCCCAGAGATCGTGTCCATAGCTAACAGAACCATACTTCCTTGCCACTGTCCAGAAGAAAGGGCAAATCTGGAACTGCACCATCTATACACCTCATTAGGGTAAAAAAATTCTTAGAGTGAAAATATTCTGTAGGGAAAATAATACATTACTTTATATCAAGAAAAAAAAACATTATGAATTATGTTGGGTTAATTTGACCCATGTGTTCATGATCGACTGTTGTATCTTACAGAACCAATGTTTCTTTTCCGGACCACATTTTCTACACAGTAAACATAACCTTCTTAGAAGTGAAAATGGAAGATTACGGCCTTCCGTTCATGTGTCATGCTGGAGTGTCTACGGCCTATTTTATATTAACGCTCCCAGGTAAGGTCCAGTGTGTCACCTACTGTTCAGCTCTGTTACATAGTGCTGGCCAGGAAATGCATCTGAAAGAGAAGGGGAAGTCACGTGCGTGGTAGTTACACAGGAGGTTCAGAAAACCTGGACATGACACCTTGGGAAGAGTTGATGCCATCTCTGAATCTGCATGGTGTAAGGCTGGGATGAAGTGGCTTCTTTGAAAATGCCATATTCAAATACATTGATAATGTATGCATCAAAATTCTAGAAAAATGAGTTTTCCTTTACTAAACCTAATTGTTTGACTTTTATGACCATTTTCAGCTCTTAGGTTATTTAAATAATTTTGTATGCAAACGAAATGCTTGTGCATATTTTCACCCTGTAACTTTGCGAACTTACGTATTATTCTGACATTTGAGCAGGAGTGCTCCCAACTCTAAGTGCCTACAAAAGTTTCACTCCACACTGTACAGAGCTTTGAAATCATCCGTTGGAGGTCTCAAAGCCAGAGAACAGAGAGTAAGAATCGAGGGTGACATTAGATCCTTGAGATCAACCAAATTGATAACCTACCAAGAGAAGTGTATGAGATGTCTTGTAAAATGCTGTGTAGTTTAGAAAAGCATTTTTTTTCTTGATTCTATTAATATAATATCATTGTAGTGTGTGTGTGTGTGTGTGTGTGTGTGTGTGTGTGTGTCTAGCTCATACAAGACAGAGGGCTTGAATGGCCAGTGTTCCTTAGTAATCAGTTAAACCTATGTTCTTATTCGTCTAGCTCAAGCCCTGCCAGCAATGTTTTTCTAGAAGTTAACACAAAGCACAGGGTGCTGTACGAAGCTAGCAGATGTGCTTCTACTTCCACCAAGCTCCTGACATTTTGTGTCCACGACCTTCCTTAGGATAGTAGCAAAATAAGAATGTGCACCAGTTCTGGGTGTGCACATTCTCTGTCCCTGCTGTGACCAAAAGGCCAGGATCCCTCTGTCCCCAGCTGTGCCTACTCTGCGTGGACTCACAGCTGCTGCATACACCTCCTGGACCCATGAGGAACCCCTGTGGGTTGCTCTGGAAGAGAGGAGCCTTGGGCTTATCTGCCTCCACTGCCCACTTTTCCTCTTCTCTTTGGCCTTTCATAACGATCCAGCTTCAACCACTTTCCTCCGGTTGGTCTTGTGCACCCATCTCTCTATGATGTCATTGGGAGTTTCTGAGGTCCTGCCTTAAATGTTGATTTTCTCTGCATCCTCACTCCCAGTGATCTCCCTTTCTCTGTGGCTTCAGTGCCAGCCCTGTGCAGGAGCAAATGTCTTTCTCTGTGTTCATGTGGCAGCCTGACTTTCCATCTATGCCCTGGATCAGAGATACATTGGCTGAAGTGTGAAAACACACTTACCTTCTCAAACCTCCTTGTTCTCTTTCTGTGTTCCTTACCTTTGCTGATGGTCCCCCCCACCTTGTCTTCCAGGCAATTCAGGTTCATCTTGTTTCTTCCTCTTCTTCCCTCATGCCAATGCCCAGTTAGTCATCAAGTTCTATGGAGACTTCCTCTGTCCCCTCCTGTCTACTTCCGCTGGCAAGCTAAATGGTGGAGTGTTTCCAACCCAGGACAGCAAGGTCCAGGTTTCCAGGGTCTCAGGTCCTGGCTTTATCATTTGTGAGCTGTGTGGACATAGTGCTGTTCCTCAACCTCTCTCTTTTTAAGTTTACTTTTGTATAAATTGACAATCGTAGCAGTACCTTCCATGGAGGATTGTTGTGGAGACTGAATTGGAATGCAGGTTTTTAGCTTTTTTTATTGTGAAATATATATAGGGGAAATGACTCATAGAATTTACATATTACATAGCAAATAATTATATAGCAAATTCATGTCAAGCTACACCTAGATTAAGAAAAACAACCAAACATACATTATCAGACCCAATGAGCCCCCACATGTTCTTCCTGATCAAATCATCTTTTTCTTGTTTAGATAATCACTCCTCCAACTTTTAGGAAAATTATTGTTTTGCTTTTCCTTCTATGTTGATAGCCCTAAAAAGCACAGTTTATTTTGACCTGTTTTTGAGCTTTATATTAAGAGGATTCTGTAGTATGATTTCTTATGACTTTCGTCTCCTCTTAGGTGTTTGGGCTTTGTTGATACTTCAGTGATATAGAATGTAGCTGTAGTTCATTCATTTTCTTGCTTCATCTTATTCCTTTGAACAGCTCCATCACCATACACCCACTTTACTATGCACATCTGGCCATTTGAGTCCTTTCCAGCTTGGACCATTAGCCAATAATTCCACTGTGAAATTTCCTGGATGTGTGCACTGGTATGCATGCAGAACATTCCTCTCTGGTATAAGTTCTAGGAGTAGAGTTGCCTAATGAGAGTCTGTTATTGGCTTTTCTATATAATGTCACCTTGTTTTTCCATATGATTGGACTAATTCATACTCCTGTTGCCCATTGCAGTGTATGAGAGAATCAGAAGAGATAATTTTGCAAAGTGAGCACAGGGCCTGACATTTAGTGAATTCTTAAAGAACGTATTTGTTTGTATTAGTCCTGTCCTGGTTCTAGTTGTTATGATGTATGAGTTGGATGATCATAGTTGTTTTCTTAATGACTTCCTTGCTTTGAGAATTTTCTCTGGTCTACTATCTTTCAGTGACTGTTGTAGAGTTACCTTCTCCAAGGTTGACTGGAACTCTGCCACTCCCCTGCCTGGACGTTAGTGCCACTTCCTTCCCTCTGGGATAAAAATGATACTCCTTGGCTTGGCATTCTGGCCCCCCATCTACGTCTTCCCATTAACTTATTGGTTGTCTCCTTTGTCTGCCCTATAAAATAGAGTCAGACCAGAGACAAAGGCAGGTCCTCTCTGGGCCTCATATTTTGATGAAGGAGAAGACTTTGCAGCCAGTGAGGACAGAATTGATTTTCAAGCAGGGAGCAGGGTCAAACCTGCAGACATCTCACCCCCTCTGGTCTCTTAGTAACTTTCAGCATGACTATACACTGGCTTAGGCCAGAGAGAGGAACTCATGGTCAGCCCCAGAGAAAAGAGGGGAAGACAATTACAAGAAGCCTTGGAGATGGCATAAGACCTGATGTTATTATTTAAATCTGCTTCAACCTAAAAGTTTGACTTCCTTATTTAGTAACCTTGCGTGAATCTGGCCAATATAGATTTCCATGACAATACTACCTTGTCAGTATGGACTTCCCAGAAGCCCTACTGAGAAGGATTCTGGGGCCAAATCCAGACTCAGAGGTACTAAAGCTATCCCCAGTTAACACATGTCAATCATGGGACAGTGGTGGGATGCTTCATCCCTTCCTTTTAGGCAGGTCAAGAAGCTCCTGTTTTCTGAATTCATCTTCGTTCCTACCAACACTCATCCCACAGCTTACGTGCAATGTATTTTCGCTCATGTGCATGTTGCTTTGAGTCCTTAGGAACCTCACCCTCTTAAATCCAGGCTTCTTGGTGGTTTTCTTGGGGGCAAAGTCAAGGTTATAACTTCTCCATTGGACTTCCTTCTTTTTGCTGAGGACATCTTTAGGTTTGAATCTTACTCAGTTTGTCTAAAACAGTCACTTAAAAGTTGTTTAAATTATCTGTCCCTTCCATAAATATTTTTGACCACTTGTCCTCACTGACCTTCTCAGTTGAAGACCGATAGTAGTCACCGATAGTAGTGGACTCAAGTGACAGATACCCTTTTTAATGGGGCATCTGGTATATCAGCAGTGAGTTTTCCATTTACTCCTATATCAAACACCATACTCCCTTTGAAGTTACTCATGGATGTCCTGATTCCAGTGTCATCATCTTTCAGCACATGTACAGAGCACAGGGCATCAACACTCCTGAGTGCAATGAATAATGAACTCAATAATGTCAGAGCATCGCTCCTGTCTACCTGCCAGGGGCTCTTTGAATCTGATAAATATTGTGGGCATCGTCATCCTGTCATGGCTGTTGACCACACAAGACCTCTGAGTTGCACATCAGCTCTCCCTGGACACGAGTTCTCCCAAAGGAAGAGGTGGTGGTCTTGATTCAAGAAGGAGAGAAAGGAGCTGACAAGGAGAAGGATGGGGAGAACAGGAGGACCCATCTCATGCTTAGAAGTCAGAGGTTACAACAAGGGGTCAGGACTGGATTTGGCACCAGTGTGTGGAGCATTTCCACCTGGCTGCACAGGAAGTTAATCAATAAATATTTTTTTTTGGGGGGGTGCACCAAAGTGCTTTTTGTTATTATGCTTTATGGTGCCACATATCTAAAGACCAGCAATAGTAAATAGGAAACCTTGGACCTCACGATGTTTACAACATGGTGTGGCCTAGGGAAGATTGTGATAAGCTCTTTAATGAATATTTTTTAAAAATGAAATCCCTCTGGGGGTTAAAAAAAAAAAGACTCCCTTTATCTTCAGGAGGATCAGGAAGGGGCTGATGAGGAAGTGGTTTGTGAGGTGGGTTCCAGGAGTGGGAGGATTTCTCTTCCTCTCTGCTACTTCCTCTTCCTGAATTCCCTCTTTCCTAGAGACTCCTTCTTTGGGGGCACAGGTTTGGCTGTAGTGAGGTGGGATGCTGCTATTCCTCTTTGTGTGTGTGTGTGGGGGGGGGGGGGTGCTCCCCGGGTGCGGGCTCCAAAGGAACTGCTCTGCTCCTTGGTCAGCTCTGCACACTACTTGTCCCCATCCTTGCATGGGAAGCAGAGCAGAACGGGAACTGCCTCTCTTAAACTGTCTCTCATGTAGGCCCCCAGCCTGGGCTCATGGCACCCGGAGAACTAGATGAGAGTTTTGTTCTCAGGCAGCCAAGTGGAGTCAGCAAAGATGGTTTCCAAGGGAGACTCAGTGTGAAGTGACGGAGGAGCAATGTAATAGGGTTGGAATCGGGACTGTGCAGTAAATACTGGGGAAGGTTTCAAATAAACCACTGGAGGGTCTCGTGTTGCCCAAGTAGAACCAGGGCATGCATGCTTTGAAAGCACCTGTCATGCAATGGGAACCATAAGAAGGAAAATTTCTGCAGAGTTTTCCTCTTCCTAGTTCCCAAGAGCCCATCTGCTTCCTAAAATTCAGGGTCCAGATCAGATTATTCTACTCCCATATATGTTATTTAACTTTAAAGAAAATTTTTTTTTTTTTTTTTTCTTGGCGGTGCTGGGTATTGAACCCAGGGCCTTGTGCTTGCAAGGCAGGCACTCTACCAACTGAGCTATATCCCCAGCCCTAAAGAAATATTTCAGCAGTGTCCTCATTGATACCGAGTATACTTCCATTTGGAATTTGTAATGTAATCTTTGAATAAAGGGTTTAATCAATTCTCTGTATCATGATTATGTTATTGTGCTGTCATTTGTAGCTCCAGACTTCCGCGCTTACTTGATCGGAGGGCTGATTGCTTTGGCAATTTTGGTCACATCTGTTCTATGCATCTACAATTATTTTAAGATTGACATTGTACTTTGGTATCGAAGTGCCTTCTATTCCACTAAGACCATAGAAGGTAAGTGTGTGTATTTTCTGAGAAATGCCTTAAAATTGGTATCTGCTCATCTGCATAACCATTTCAAAGGTACTTTGTCATATTTTGCAAACTTCACTTGCATGCTATTGGCAAATTTAGAACTCCCTGGAACTCCCAGTGCTTCAGAGAGACTTGTCCATGAGTACCAGCATTGTTTGTCAAATAAGGTAGGTCTGCAGGTTAACAGTGCCTGAGGAAATACTTGCTCGCAGGCACAGGTCATCTTCTGGGTCCACCTGCAACCATGTAACCAACATTCTCACATCCGCTGGGTTTGGCAAAGAGGAAGAGTGTCTCCAGGAGCAAAGTGCTGCCATCTGTGATGTGTACTCAGTACTGTGGCAGCTGAGCACCGTTTGTATTTTGGGGAGTAGGAGCCGTCAGCTCTCTAGGTTTAGGACTTGTTGCCCAAAGGGATTTTGGTCTCCAGCTCTCAACATTGGAAAGCAAAGGACCAGAGTTTGAATGTGAGATCTCCATTTAATTCCTGGGTGGAATGAGAATGATGCTTAATTTTCTTTTGGTTTTCAGTAATAGGAATAGAGGAAGGAAGGGAAAAAAAAGATGGAAGGAAGGAGAGGGAAAAAGGAAGAGGGAAAAAAGGAAGGAAGCAAAGAGGGAGGAGGGGGGAAAGAAGAAAGGAAGAAGAAACAAGAGAAAAGGAGGGAAAGGAGGTAGGAAAGAGGGAAAAAGAAAGGAAACAAAGAAACAAAGGAAAAAAGAAGGCAGGAGGGAGGGAAAGGGATTGGGGAGGAAAGGGATCATATCCAGCCTCATACAGTGCTAAGAGGGTCAATGATTTGAGACTCAGGACCGTGTGCATCAGAGCCTCAGACAAACGGGCTCCGTTGCTCAGGCTGAGGTTAAAACAAACTGCAGGTTCCTGCTCTGCCCTGGGGTCCTAGTCTATGGTACTCAATTCCTGCCCTTGTGAATTGATAAGCAAATTCCTTAGTGTGATCCTGAACCTCTGATTCTGCACTATTTCTTTCTCTGTCTCTCTGTCCCTTTGTGGTTTCAGAATGAATGTGACCTATGAAGTCCTTGAAAAAAGGAATAAATCTTCTCTAATGTCCCTTAATTGCTTGGAAACATTGGTACAAATCCACGAGACGTCCACACAGCTGACATGAGGGAGGACGTGCAAATTTAAACCTTTCCAGTCCAGACACTGGTAGCGCTGACCAGGGCAGGAGACAGGCGGTGGCCAGTGTCTAGTCATGTTTTATAGGTAGCTAATATATAGAAGAGCATTGTTGACTCTTAGTGCTGGCTTTACATATGAAAATCATGGCACCAGTGACTGTCCACATACTAGATAAAATATAGAGGTCCTAACTTGCACGACCTTCCAAGTTAAAAGAATTAAACATGGGCACCACAGGGGCTGGGGGTGCAGCTCAGTGATAGAGCACATACTTATTATGTGCAAGACCCTGGATACAGTCCCCAGTACCAAAAGAGAGAAGAAAAGAAAACAGCAAGCATTGGCAGAGCCTGAGCAATGCAGAGAGCGGCAGATGCCTGGTGGGTGATGGAGTGCAATGCTGAACTGTGGCCTGGCGTGTCCCGCACAGCATGCAATGCTCCTAGGGCTGCAGATCGATTATCTGTCTTTGGCTACAGTCAGCGCGGAGTTTGCACTAAGCCCTCATGACTGTCATCCCTTTTCAGAAGAGGATTGAGTCCACCACTTATTTCTTTTGACACAGATATGAGTGGTTGGGCTCCTTTCCGTCTTGACTAACAGGATCACCTTGCTTACGTGGTCTTTCTGGAAGGTCCAGCTCTTCTGGCCCCTTGCGTTTGTCCCTCTCTGACTCACCAGAACTCGCAGGCGCATGACTGTGGCTGTGGATTAGGGGTGTTGAACAAAGAGCATGGAGAAGCTGACTCTCAGTGAGGTAGAGGTTAATAGGAAGAGAAAAAAGGAATAGTGACTCATGCTGAGCAGGGGAGCTGAGCAGAAGAGACTCAGAGCTCCACCCACTGCTGAACCTGGCTGTCGCCCAGTTTCTCCACAATCAGTGAGTGAGTGGGCTGAGGATTTGGAGCCCAAAGTTGACAGGCAGCCAGTGGTCCCTTTTCTTTTTATTTTTAATTCCAGAAAGAATGTGTGTGCTTTGTAATTAAATTGTCTACACCTCAATCTACAAGAATGACCTTGTAATAGCCCTTCAAATTGTTGGCTTTCACAGTGAGCTGGTGATAGACTTTGACATTAACCCCAGATCTTATTTACAGCTTCGTTTCCCTTGAGGATATTTTCTGAGCAATCGGGGAACATACAGAGTAATGGATGGCAGAGACAAAGGAGGGAGAGAGAAATTAGGTCCTTTTCATGATAGGTCATTTACCCCAACTAGGTTCATCAGGCTTGGTGACATGGTGAATAGTTAGATAACTATAACTCATGGTTTCAGCATGAGTCATTCTCAGGCCTGCCTGAGGTCAGAGAAGTCTGTATATCCTTTGTCACGCTCCTCTGTCAGGTGGGCATGTGTGCACAGGAATGGAAGGATTAGTTTACTAAGCTCCTGGAGGGATTTGCACATGCCTCCTCCAGATAGGTTTGTGGAGAATGTGCATGGAGAACAGAGGGCCAGGAACAACCCCAAACAGGTACAGTGAACATAGAGTAGAGGGGTGAAGTAAGCTGGGGGTAGAGTTAAAGGCAAGTGTTGGTTTTTAAAGGTGAATTTGCTTTTAAAGGTAAAGCAAAGGCAATTGCAAGATTTATTACATGCTGTTCGCAAAAAAACCTTTCAATTGCTCAAGAATGAACATGTGTTTTCTGGGACTTGTTCCCAAGGAAGATTTTTTTTTTTTTTTTTTGTGGAATGTCCTGTGTTTAAAGGGCGTGATATAAAGAACACTGTCCGCAACATTCTGCCGTAAGTGAACTAGCATGTTTTAGGTATCTATCTTCCCTTCTAGTGACTTCTGTGCATGTTGGAGCTGAATACACCAAACCTCAGGCAGTTTACTAAAGGTAGTTAGATGAAGGTACATTGAACCTGTCCAATTTTTTTTCCTTCTCTGGTTTGATCAGGTCTAAAATTTAACAGTATCATATTGAGAGAAAGTCAAGAATTGAATAGTTTTTAGGCAATTTTTAAAAAATACTAATTTATACAAATGATTTTTTGGGGGGATTGCAAACAATAAGGGTATATTCAGATGCTTTAATATTGAAGATAAGGTTGAATCTCCCCAGAAAATGAAAGGCGCTTGACTTGACCAGGATGTGAATAAACCGTCATCTCCCCAGTATAGAGAGGTGGGCTGTGTGAGTGTCCACACGGCCTGTTTTCCTCAGAATACTGTCCAGTAGGTATGAGTTTCTGAAATGTTCTTGATGAAATAGGACGTGGTCAACCCATTGTTATTTGCTGTTCCAGTAACTATGGCTGGGAAACAAATTACCTCCAAACTTAATGGTGTGAAACAGCCACTCATTCTGCTTATGGGTTCTGTGGACTAGGAACATGGACAGGCACGGTGGGGGCAGCCCATCTCAGCTCCAGGTTGCTGGCTCCTCATTTGGATCCCTGGCAGTCCACCCTAGCTGTTGACTGGTGGCTTCAGCCCATCTCCACAAGAGCCTCTTCAAGCCTTCAAAGAATGATGACTGTTTTTGCAGGGTGAGTGTTTCAAGAGTAAGAGAACCAGGTGGAAGTTGTATTTTCTCACATGATCTAGGAATTTCTACTGTTAATTCCACCACATCCTATTTGTTGAGGTAGCCATAGAGGCCTCCCCAATTTCAAAGAAGGGGAAACAGATTCACCTCTTTGTAGGGGTGTGGCAGCATCTGAAAGAACACATAGGATCAGGAGTGTGGCTGGGGCTGCACTTGGAGAATACAGTTGGTCACAGTTGTACAAGACTGATCGGAAATAAGCTTTATGCAGTTCCTACATGATCTTTTACTATATCAGTCAGTAAATTATGGATCAGTCCATTGAAAATGATGAGAACCCACTGCTTTTTAAAACAAGCCAGCAAGTAGTATCTTTATTCAAAAGCATTAGTCAGAGGATTAGGGCCGTAGCTCTGTGGTCGAGGATGTGCTTAGCATGTGCTTAGCATGTGAGAAACTCTGGGTTCACTCTCTAGCGCTGCAAAAAGAAGAGAAAACTTAGAAAGAAAAAAACAGTTGAACATTTTTATATTTTTAGTTTTTAAAAGTTTTCAAAAGGTGAATTCTTGCCTCCCAAATATCTCCGGAGTTTGTTCATCAAGGAAAACCTCTATCCTCAGATGCAGGCAGTATTATCAAAAGAGAGGATACTTAGCAAAAGTAGTTCTTAAAAAAAAATTAGAGTCAGTGGGGGGAAAGGAGAAGCAGAGTGAGAGGAGAGAGAATCCAGGGTAGCTCCTGGGACAGAGGGGTGACTAAGCTGAGTGTTGGCTATAGTAAGAGGCCACGGTGGGGTGTCCAGGGGAGGCTGTTTTCTGGGTCGAGTGGACCACCAACACGAACAACCCCTCTCAGAGACAAGAGGATCAATGCTACCAAGTTTTTGAATGGGAAAATTTAATTCCTTCCTAAAAAGTTGAGAAACATAAAAATTTTACACAATACTTCTCTCTCTTTTTCCTTTTTTTCCTCTCTCTCTCTCTCTTTATAAACAATTTCTAACTTCATAAAGTTGAGTGTGGAACATCAACGTTTATTCAGAAAAATGTCCACTTCTAGTGCTGGGCTAGTCTACTGAAATATGATTTCACAGAGAGTTTAGCTGCGTGGTTGGATTTTGGCCATCTCTAGGCACAAATTAATTGTCCCCTTAATGTGTGTCCATTAAAAGGCTGAATCCACTCATGGTCTACGACCTCCCTGTCCCTGACATAGATGTAACCCCTCTCAGCCTTTGCAAAATGGAACTCCATTCAGACAGGTCTCATCAATACTGATTGGGACCTCCTCTGAGCCGGGTCCTGATCCTGGTGCTGAGGGTAGAGCAGGGAGCCAGAGTCCCTACTCTCAGCTTCCTTCTTGGCAGCAGGTGAGGAAGAGTGAGTGCGTGTGCAAGCACATGTGCAAGCCCTGCACAGCTGCATCGTGTGTGTGTATCTGTATGAGAGCACGTGCCTGCACACGTATTTGCACGACTACAGGAGCGTGCACGGTGTGTGTGTGTATACCTGTGTTGTCATTCTCCACAGGATGACCAAGAATGGTGAGCAGAGACCCAGAGGTCGCCAGTGTTGGTGTGAGAATTGATGCAACCAGAGACGGCAACATGTAGCCTAGGATGCTACACATTTGAACCCGTTATTTGCACAGAAACTAGAAGAACACAAAATTTTGATTCCACATGTTAATTTCTGAACCACTCCTTTCTCCAAGTCTGTTCATCAAACTCCCATGAAAATGGAAGAGAAAAGAATAGCTGTCCTCCTGGTACCCATTAGGCTGGCTTTGGATTTCCAAAGAGCCTGAAGCTTGAAATCACATTTTCCAATGAGATGTCCATAGTTTGGTGTAACTGGCTCTATTTTCCCTCACACTTTTTACCCTTCTGTCATTCCCAGAACTCCTGAACAGGACAATAATGTTCCCCCTCCCACAGTCATCTTAAGCTGCTCCCCTTCATGCCTGTTTACCCTGCACTCTTTGACCCTCACTTCTTATACACCCTTCCTGGTGCATGGCCTTTGCAATTTTTATTAAGGACTCCAGAGGATGGGGCCTTTCCCTTTCTTTCTGTTTCTCCTGTTCATTTAGCTATGGCCATCTTGTAGTGCCTTGGGTTGTTTTACTTTGTGGATGTGAATGGTCTGCCCAGTTAGATCCTGTGTCTTGTTCCTCTTTGCCCTGTGAGCAGAGGGACTGTTCTTTTCTCGGTAACTACTTGCTCCTTCTCACGACAGTGATGTGGCTCTTGCCTTGGACTTCCCAGTCCTGCAAGGCAGAGTCAGAGTCTACTCAAAGGCTCATTCTCACTGCGATGCCAGTCTGCAAAATTGAAGTGCCAGAATTTACTGGTGGATATGAATCAAGAGGGATTGGGCCCATTTTCCCTGGTGCAGGATGCACTGAGGGTGACATTGGTGGAGTCTCCTTGTCTTCTTGTTTTTGGCCCCATTTATAGGCAGCGGTGTCTGTAAAATCAGAAGACTTGGGCTGGAACAAAGAATTGCAGAAATGAAGTCACTGTCCTACCTCAGCTTCATTTTCACATAGTGGGGATGGGATGGTGTCCCATTCTCACATAGTAGGGTGGTGGTGGCCTGGCAGTGCCAAGCCAGTGGCTGGGCATGCAGAAGTCATTGAGCCCAAGGCCAGAGGGCTTCATGGCAGTAACTCAGGTGTCCACCTTGTCCATGTAAGGAAGTTCAGTAGGAATTACTGTGTGAGTCTCTCCCATTTTGCTTTTCAGATGGGAAGCTGTATGATGCCTACGTCTTATACCCCAAGCCTCAAAAAGAAAGCCAGAGGCATAACGTGGACACGCTGGTGTTGAAGCTCCTGCCCGAGGTGCTGGAAAGACAATGCAGATACAAGCTATTCATCTTTGGCAGAGATGAATTCCCCGGACAAGGTGCGTTTTAAGTGCAGAGCAAACAGTGAATGAAAAAAGGGAAGGGACCCCGCTCTGCCTTCATGTTACATACAAATGGCGGCACTCTGCTCACTTTGCCCTGGGAGCCCTTGCAAGGCCATGACCAGAGTGGGCAGTCCCACTGCCCCCGAGCTCATCACAATGCCATAGTGTCTGGGACCCCTGGTTGCAGAAATGAAGTCTCTCTTTGGAGCAAGAACGTAGCTAACCTGTTCATGTGAACAGGTGGCCAGTAACACAGTCTTGGTTAAAACTTTGAAAGGAGAACATGGTCATTTGCCTTCCTGTTATTGAGACTAACTACTGAGCAGACTAACTACCTCCCATTGGTTGAAATGCACAAGTCAGGTAATGATTAAAGCTGATTTATAAAGCTCAACTCTACAGGCTCCTCCTCTACCCAAATGAAGTGGAAGTTTTTATTTTACTTCCTCCATTTAATTGGCATGAGGTTTGGGGCAATTCATTCAACATCTGAACCTCGCTTGTCTCATCTGTAAAATGGGGATACAGGTGCTTCCTTAACACCACGAAGAGAACCTACCTGAACAGGGTCCACTATGGAGCTGAGGACAGATTGACATTTGACACGAAAGTTCCCTCTTATCTCCTTTGTTCTTTCTTTGAAGGCTGTGCAGCAAAATGTCTATACTCTAAAATCCATTTTGTCGGGGGAGTGCCAGGGATTGAACTCAGGGGCACTTGACCCCTGAGCCACATCCCCAACCCTATTTTGTATTTTATTTAGAGACAGGGTCTCACTGAGTTGCTTAGCACCTCACTGTAACTGAGGCTGGCTTTGAACTCGCCATCCTCCTGCCTCAGCCTCCCTAGTTGCTGGGATTACAGGTGTGTGCCACTGTGCCTGACCATCCTTTTTTGCTCACTAGGAAACACATTCACTCAGTCTGGAGCAGTTAATCACTGCATTCTTCCACATGCTGTGCACTTGCCCAGGCTCTAGAAACCCCAGAGGAAGCCAAACTGAGAAAGAACCTGTCCTTGAGGAGGTGGCAATCTATTCTTACACCCTCTAGAGGCAAGTGCATGCCAAATATCAGCAGAGCTGGGCATTTGAACGGGTGTTGTTTGGTTTCTAAATTAGTCACATAAATTCTGGTTTTGTAAAAAGCAAGAGAAAAATATAAATGTTAGATTAACACAACATTTAAACTAACTACATTTTTCCTGTCCTTTTAAAATTTATTTGAAAAATGTGTTTATCCTCCAATATATAACAGACCTTCAACTATTTGGGGGACACAAAGTCAGGCATGATGAAATATTTGTTGGCTGGGGAGAGACATAACAACAGACTTCCAAAAACAAAACAAGACAAAACAAAACACAAGTGACTCGTGACCAGGGAAGCCTCGTTCTCCAGAAAAAGCCAGGAAGGCTTCAATGAGAGGTGATCCATAATGTTAAAAGTTTTGTTAGTCCATTCCTGCCCAGATCAGGTTATTTCTCCTCAATGACCATTTCTAATACTCTCTGTGGCATTACCACCTCGTCTGTTTTGATTTTGAGCTCTTCTGAGTCTTCATTCTTTATTTCCAGCCGTGGCCAATGCCATTGACGAAAACATTAAGCTGTGCAGGAGGCTGATCCTCATTATAGTCCCCCAGTCACCGAGCTTTGGTCTGTTAAAGAACATGTCAGAAGAACAAATCGCCGTCTACAACGCCCTCATCCAGCTTGGGATGAAGGTCATTCTGATTGAACTGGAGAAAATTGAGGACTACACCACCATGCCAGAGTCAATTCAGTACATGAGGCAGAAGCATGGGGCCATCCAGTGGACGGGGGACCTCACAGAGCAGTCTCAGTGTGCCAAGACCAAGTTCTGGAAAAGAGTGAGATACCGCATGCCACCCAAGAGGTTCCCACCGCTGTCCAGTCCAGTTGCTGAAGAACGCACCCTGCGATTTCCTGGGCTGCAAACAGAGACCAACCTGGAGCTTATCACTCACTGATGGAGAACCTTCCCCCTTGTGGCGGCTCGCGGTTGGACAAGGATGCATTTCATTTGGGCTGCCTTCCCCTGAAGCTTGCTATTTTGTACTGCTTCCTTGGTTTGTTACGATCAGAACTAATTCTCTAGGAAAAGACATCACTTCTCCAGAAGGCCTGTTACCTTCACGGCTCCTGGAGACTCAAGAGCTCTCGCTGAGCCTGGGACGGATGTGGCATTTGGGGCTCCTTGGGAATGAGTGCCGAGGGCTGTAGAGGTGGCTGTACAGAGTCAGAAAGCTTGCCCGTGAGGTCTGAGGGTGGAGCCTGGTCGTCTGGGGATGGCAGGAGGGCAATCCTTGACTTAAGGAGGACTACCTGAACCACACTTTGTCTCTGCCTGTCCAGTGTCCACGGGACTCTGCTCCTCAGCCGTATTTGTGGTGTCAGAATCCCCCTCCCTGGTTCCTCCAGGACAGGCAAACTGTTGTCATCTCAGTTTTGGCATGATGTCCCTGGAAGCCACTTCGAGGTCACCTAGAACAGTAGGAGCCCCCTGGGTTGACACTGTGAGTGTCCTGTGGTCACCCACCCAGGGGACCCTGTGCTTTGAAAGAGTACTTGCCAAACCAAAAGAAGTAAGAATTAAAAAACAAAACAAAACAAAACAAAATCAGGGATTGAGCCCGGGGTGCCTAACCACTGAACCACATCTGGAGCCCTTTTTATTTTTTATTTTGAGACAGTGTTTCCCTGCTGGGTATGTAGCTCAGTTGGTAGAGTGCTTGACTCCCAAGCACAAGACCCTGGGTTCAATCCCCAGTACTGCCAAAAAAAAAAAAAAAAAAAAAGACAGTGTCTCCCTAGGTTGCTCAGGGCCTCGCTAAGTTGCTGAGGCTGGCCTTGAACTTGTGATCCTTCTGCCTCACCCTCCTGAGTTGCTGGGATTATAGGTGTGCATCTTCACGCTGGCTAGACCTAAGAATTTTTTGACTTTTCCTTCTGGACACAAAGAGGTGGAGTAATTCTGGTCTAAGGAAAGCAACATGTTTTCCAATAGTGAGCTTGCCTTATCACAAGTCAATTTATGATTCAACAATTCACCAAGGATTTTTAATACTAAAAATTAGCTGCCAGGCCTCTTACTACTTTCCAAACCCTCACTTAAGGAAATTACAGTTGAACTCTTTCAAGCTATATTTGATCATCCGGAGACTTAAAAAGTGGCCTGTTTAAGGAGGAACCAGTTGGGGCTGAAGCAAGTCAGCCCAGGGAGAGGAGGACAGGCACAGCCACAGTGGAATGGGGAGTGGAGCTGGGAGAACAGTGGTCCCACGTGGAGGGAGGACGAGATGGCCAGGAGGGAGCAGAGTCCTACAGGCCTGTGTCCCTGGAGTGACTGGTGGACTCTTAGGCCCTAAGGAGCCCACTCCATTCTTTTAATTCACATTTTAAGGTGCCATAGCATGAAGCCCTCACTCAGTATTGTTATTGAACACCTGTTTCTAAAAAAGTTAATTGTGGCAAAATAGATGAGCCTCAAATTTTACCATCCTTGTCACTTTTTAAGTGGACAGGGCTGGGGATATAGCTCAGTTGGTAGAGTGCTTGCCTCTCATGCCCAAGGCCCTGGGTTCAATCCCCAGCACTGCAAAAAAAAAAAAAAAAAAAAAAAAAAAAAAAAAAAGTGATATGTTAAGTGGACATTTCAGTGGCATCAAGCACATTCACACTGGCTGTGCGACTGTCAACACCAGCCACCTCTGGAGCCTTTCCACCTTTCCAGACTGAAATGGTGTACCCAACAAATAAGGACCCCTCCAGACCCTGGTGACCTCCATTCTACTTCTTGTCTATGAATCTGACCTCACAAAAGTAGAGCCGTGCACATTTGTCTTCGTGTGACTGGTGAATTTGGCAGAGCAGAGTGCCCCGGAGGTTCGTCCTGGTCTTACACAGCGCCTCCCTGTCTTCTTTCTGCCTTTTAACATGTTTTGTGCTTAAAGGGGAGAGCTAGAGGGGAGCATATCCTCGACCTCTGGACAGCCCTGCAAAGCGAGAAGTTTATCAAGGGAACTTCTAATCAGATGTTTGTCATTTCTTTCTCTGTTTCTGTCTCTGACTTGGTAATTCCTCATGGAGGATTTGCAGTACAATAAGCTACTCAGTTGCACCTGTTCTTTATTCCATCCCCTCACCATCCACGGCCCTGTCTTGGTCTGTCCTGCAATGCTGGAGAAGCTGGGGACCATGGGCTGGCTGAGGGCAGCTCATATTACAGGGCCTGCCTTGGAACTGGCCACACCAGGCAGCCAGCATGGAGTAGGGGGCACCATCTCAGGGAGCAGAAAAATCTGGACTGGAGTGGGGAGTGGCCACCAGCTCACACTTTGTAGAGAATTTGGGGAATCCCCCTTATTCTGATTTGGAACTCCCCTTTCCTTCCCAGTCATTTCCTCCAAAAGAGGAAGAGAAGCAGATGTGATGTCCCTGTCAGGAAGTGGGAGACAAATCGGGGCATGTCTTCTCTAAGAGGTCCTGGCATGCCTGTGAGTTTTAGGAAATGTTTTATTACGATGGCATTCACAGGACGTCAGTTGAGGCTGACTGTAGGAAAGAAATCCAACCCATCAGAAGATAAAGCATTTCTGGAAAATCTATGATTTATGGGAGACCAGTCCTGCTGGTGAATTCAATTCCAGAATTTGACTTTTAGGTCAAAAAGCTTCTCTCTCTCCAATATGTGTTTGAAGTTTCTTTTTGTTTAAAAGTATTCAAGATGTATTATTGTAATAATAATAAAGGATTACATTAGCACATTTTAATATTGCTTTTCTTAAAATATATTCTGTGTCCCGTGTGAGAACTCTCTTTCTCAAAGAGACTACATCGCCCATGTTCCAATGCGGGGCCGAGGTTCTCCGGGTGGAATACTCTCTTATTGCCAGACAGTTGCTGCTCTCTGGAATTAATAAAAATATAGACAATATTTTAAAGATAGGTAAAGGTGACCCTAGGGCAGGGACCACCCACCTTTGATAATTTGATAAAGACCATGGATATCTCTGTATAAAACATACAGTCTCAGCTACATTTTCAGAAGATTGATTGACAGGTTTCCAGGCTCTTCAAGTGGAAACTTCTAGTGAGTCTAGAGATCTGGATGTGGGGTAAAGACACCTGTGCTAGATTTTGTTTTGTTTTTGTTTCTGTATTTTTAAGACCTGATCTCAGATTTTTTTTTTTTTTTTTTTTTTTTTGGTACTGGGATTTGAACTCAGGGGCACTTGACCACTGAGCCACATCCCTGGCCTTATTTTGCATTTTATTTAGAGACAGGGTCCCACTGAGTTGCTTTAGTGCCTCATTTTTGCTGAGGCTGGCTTTGAACTCAAGATCTTACTGCCTCAGCCTCCTGAGCCGCTGGGATTACAGGTGTGTGCCGCCATGTCCGACCGATCTCAGAATTTTTTTTTGTAATATTTTTTTGGTAGTGGAAGGACCTTTATTATATGTGGTGCTAAGGATTGAACCCAGTACCTCACACATGGTGGGCAAGTGCTCTACCACTGAGCCACTTCCCCAGCCACTAATCTCATAATTTTTGAGGACCTTATCAGTGATTAGCAACTTGGGTAAATGAGTCATTTGGTGTCTTCCTAAATATTAATTGGAAAAAAACTCAGCCTGATAATTTCAGTGGTACTTGATCAACTCAGAGCCCCGCATGATTTACAGTTCTCCTGAGCAGCAGCATCCTCTCATCAGCAGGGGATATAGTGTGAGAGCCCAGTGGATGCTTGAAACTCCAGATGGTATTGAACTTCGTGTGCACCATGTTTTTTCCTATAATACATACTCAAGATCCAGTTTAATGTGTAAATTAGGTATAGTAAGGGGTTAACAAAAACCACTAAGGAAGAACCTTTGTTAGTCACCTGCTATTGACAGTGCCCATTCCTAGCTTGGGCCACCCAAGGACTAGGCTGGGGTAGAGAGTACAGGATCACCGCTACCCTAGCCTTAAGCCAGTCCCACCTACTCAGACCATGACCAATTGTCCCTTGGACCTTCAGCAGCTATGATTCCAAACAAGCTGTGCAGGTGTTAAGGTCCTGGAGATGTTCAGTTCTTACCATCATTTTATCCCAGTACAGGTTTAGGGAAATTTGACAATTTTCCCTGAAGACCCTGCTTCACTCCAGAATTTCTGTAGCAGTGGTTCAGAGGCACTCTTTGTTTGGGGTGGTGGTAGTTGAGAAGAGCTTGGGGTAGCATTTATATAGTAATCCTCTCTTATTGGCAATTTTACTTTCCTTTGTTTCAGTTACCCATGGTCAACTACAGTCTGAAAATATCAAAGAGAAAAATCACAGACATAAAGAGCGCATAAGTTTGAAACTGCACGTCATTCTAAGTAGTGTGATGAAATCTTGCACTGCCCCACCCAGAACATGAAACCACCCCTTTGTGCCATGTATCTGTGCTATATATGCTACCCACCAGTTAGTAGCCATCTCAGTTAGCAGATCTGTTGTTATATTGTGGTGTTTGTGTTCAAATAATCTTTATTTTACTTAATAATGTCCCCTAAGTGATAAGCAATTTGGATATACTGAAGATAAATGGTAAAGTTCTTCCTTTAAATACCATCTCATATCATCACAAAAAAAGTAAGTGGAGCACAATAAGATCTTTGAGAGAGAAAGAAAAATCCCCTGTGGTTAAGGGGGTTGGCGTGGAGATCTTTATAGCCTTCTACTTAAAGAGGGAGAAGTTAGTTAGCCACATCAAAGAACTGGCTAAATCTCAACGGAGATTTGGGGGAAGGGGTGCTGGAATTCCTCCCACTCAACTGCTGAACTCACTCCATTTTATCCATCAGGCATGTCTTTAAAGTGTGCCTTTCCACTATTTTGTCTCAACCGAACATGTAATCAAGCTGCTAAAGATCAAGAAGTGCAAACTTCATACCAGGTATCCACCATATTGAATCCTCATTGTTTCCCATTTCATTATTACCAGCTGTGGCTCTTGGATTTTTAAAATTCCCACGAATTTTTAACACTGTAGGAAGGGATCCAATACAGCCAGAAGAAAAATAATTTAATTAGCCTGACCTCATTACTGAAATGTAGGTTGGCAGGTAATGGCTCAAAATATCCATTAGCCAGTTGATGGTCTCATGTCGAAATCTGGACAGAAAGGAAGGTTAGGTGGTCAGCCATGAATGGATAAAAACATAGATTATCTGAAAACTGAAGACCACCATTAATTTTCTCCTGTTTCACCAGCTGGGCCTGGTGCAGAGATGGTAAGATCCTATATAGGATGTTACCATCATCCTTAGAAGTGAACTCTGGCACTGTTGGGACAACCTGAGTGGCAGGAGCTGACCTGAGCATGGGGCTGCCAAAGGTGATCAGGTGGGAGAGAAGGTGCACTGCAGGTGCTGAGTCCCTAGGTTCCCTATACAACTGAGTGGTCAGAAAAACCCACTTTGTTTTGGCTTTTCCCCTTAACCACGGTGCTTCTGCCTATGAAGCTCGGGAGAGACCGACTGACATCCCATGAAGGGTCTCGGCAGGTATGGTCTTTCCTCAGAAGCTGAACTGAGATGAGGATGTGCATGAGAAAGTGCTCCACAGACTGTTGGACTTATCTGAGGAATGGGGAAATGAGCCGGGAGAGCTCAGCCTTAGTGCCTCCTATCCCTGTGGGGACCCTGCCATGACTCAGACAGCTTCCTGTTAGGTCAGAGTTGACCTTTCCTCAGCCTGATCCTGCCTCCTTTTATAAACTTTCTTTCAACACATGTGTGTTTGGTGGATTGATCCAGAGTGTGTTTGGAAAAATGGAGAAAGTGGAAAATTCCTCTCTGGTTTCCCTCTCAGAACAGGGGCTATTTTACAGATGACAAATCTACAAAGGGTAACTGAGCTACTGCCGACGACTCTGGCTCTAAGAGCTGTGGAGTGTTGGGCCTGAATTGCTAGATGCCTCACAGCTCAGGTGGAACTCATTTGGGGACCCTGAGAGCTGGGAACTCTGGTGCACACATGGCTTCCCTTTCCCATACCAAGGGAGCTTCCAGGGGATGCCACCATTGCCTTCAGACATCCAAGGGAGAGATTCCCCACTTGGGAAGGACTTCAGAGCCTTGGCTCTTGTTATCTAAACTCACCTTTTCTCTGAGCTCTTACTGACTGCTGCTCACCCTTGATGCCCTGGCCTCACCACCCTTGAATGGAGAACACAAGAGCAATGGAGCCCACAGGGTATGGAGGGTGATTTGAACTACAAGGTGAGATTTTCTGGGTCTCTCGTGAGTTTCTGAGCAGACCCACCACCCATCACCTCAGAAAGGGAGAAATACATAGTTCCTGATGTCAGGCCTCAAATGAGCCAGAGACACATTCCTGGCAGAGGCTGGCACTAACTTCCCTTTTGCCCTACATCTCTTCTTTCCCGTATGCCATCTGCACCCTGCTGCAGGGTGAGGCTGGGTTGGGATTTTGGACACCCAGCTGACCTCAGTCTTTGAGGGCACCTGGATGGGGTGGGAGGTGTCTGTGTAGGGTCACCATGATCATGGTGGGCTGCGCCCCACCGAGAAGCCATGGCATATGCGCTTTCCTATCTTTTCACATTGAAAATTTAAACCATAAGTGCTGGAAATATCAGAAGTTCCCGAAATAAGATTCCATTCACACTTGGGAACCAAGTGACGGTTTTATTTGTTCAACATCTATGTGGAAAAAGAAAATCACAAAACTTTTTAAGTGTCTAGAAAATGAAAACCTATTTACTACACCCAAGCTTGTCAACATTCAAATAGATATCAACTGAATGTCACTACCCTGGTGGTGTGGCCAATTGAAACATCAGGCAAAATCCACACTGCAATTCTAGCTATTGGAAGTTGTGGGGTGATGTGCTTCTATTCATGCCTTACCTCCTCTTAGCCTGGGAATCCTGGAGAACAAAGCTTTAACTCCTGATGGGGTTTGTGGTCCCATACCTCCCCCCTGACCTCCTCCTTTCTCCCTGTTTCTCTCCCTCCTCTCTCTCTCCCTCCTCTCTCTCTCTCTCTCTCTCTCTCTCTCTCTCTCTCTCTCTCTCTCCCTCTCTCTCTTTTGTCATTAAGATCTATCCCCCTGATCCACTACTACATTTAGCATCTTTCTGGAAAATAAAAGCATTTATAAGGAGAGAGGTTTCAACAAGGGCTCGAAGACTTTGCATGGTACAGTGTGGTCAGAACACAGACCATGTTTTTTTTCAGTTTTTCAAAATACTGGTCACAGCCCAACTTGGTTTAACGACCCACTTCTGCATTTCCAATGCTGCTTGGAAAACAGAGTGACCCAGTTGCCTGATGCCTCCTCCCCTCCATCTCATCATGATATTTTATTTTCTTAAATCAACAAGGCTTTATCACGAACTAATTATGGTTCTTTTAATCATCTACCTTCCGGGTTCATAAGCCTTGTTTGTTGTTGTAAGTGACTACAGGGCAGTAGAGGTCTTCCCACCAGCAAAGTTTTAAGCGAACACAATTTCCTGTGTAAAAGGATGACATCAAGTGGAAAAGAAAACAGTCCCATGGGTGAAAAACCTCAAGAACGAGAAAAGCATTTCCTCCCAAGAAGCCTAGAGAAGAACTGTTCACGCCTTAACGCGACCAAAATGCGAAGGACTCCGCCCCACAGCACCATCGCGCCCTCTCGTGGCCACTGGAGAGGGGCGCTCCCACCTGCGGCTCACGGAGCCCTTCTCTACGGCCAAGTGCAGGCAGCCTGAGCAGATCTTCACACGTGTGTGGACACGCAATCAGCTTCTCATGGATCTCCCACTTAAGGCCAAGAGTATTTTCTTCTCCTTAGGCTGTGGAGGTCGAGGTAATACCATTTTCTAATTAGGTAACTGCGTTTCTAACTCATGGGCATCATGAAATGCAGCCATCTGTCCCAAGAGTGGCTAGTGGACATCAGCGGGCTGTCTTACTATGATGCCATAAGACAGGACTCTAGTCGCAGGAAGAGAAAGGTGGCCCTGGACTCCATTCAGAACTCCACACTTGGCTAGGCTCCACACTTGGCTAAACTTGATTTCTTTCTTCCTCTTTTTAAAATTAATTCTTTTTATTTTACATAACCACGGAATCCACTGTGATACAATTATACAAGCATGGAATACATCTTATTCTAGGTAGAGTCCCAGTTTTATGGATGTACATGGTGGTGGGATTCATTGTCTTGTTTTCATATAGGTGCATGGGAGAACTATGTCAGATTCATTCCACTGTCTTTCCTTTGATTTCTTAACCCTTCAGGCAAGTGACAAACTATGCCTCAGTTTCTTCATCTACAAAATGGGGATAACAAATGTACCTACATTGCAGAATAACTTGTAAGCAAAACGTTTATGGAATCTAGCAAGAATTGTTATTACAGATCAAATACCCCATCTCTGAAAGGCTAAGGACCAAATCTATTTCAGATTTTGGATATATATACATATGTGTATATATATTTATATGTAATATTTAGATATATATAATGTTTTGATTTTGAACTATATAAATGTATTTATCTGACTAGGAAATTCAGAAAACTTTTGAATTTTACATTTCACATGCATCTTATCCACATAGCATGAAGGTAATTTTATTTTATTTATTGATGCATTTATGTTTTATTAAAGCATTACAGTTATATGTAGTTGGGTTCATCTTGATAAATACCTACATTTGTGGAATTTGATTTCAGCTCATGTCCCCCTACTTTCCCTCCCTCTCCCCCATTCTCCTTTCCCTTCTGATCTTCCTTTTGTTCATCTATTTATTTATTTTGGATTGGTTCTTTCTATTTATACACAAAGGTGAAATTCCCTGTGATTTATTTATTTATTTATTTATTTATTTATTTATTTATTTATTTATTTTTTATTTTGGTACTGGGGATTGAACCCAGGGGCACTCCACCACTGAGCCCTATTTTGTATTTTATTTAGAGACAGGGTCTCACTGAGTTGCCTAGGACCTCGCTAAGTGGCTGAGGCTGGCTTTGAACTCGCGATCCTCCTGCCTCAGCTTCCCAAGCGCTGGAATTACAGGCATGCGCCATCACGCCCAGCAACCTGTGATATATTTATATATGCACACTGCATGACTGTCACATGAGGTCAGGTGTGAAATTTTTCAGGTGTAGTTAGTGCTTAAAAAATTTCAGATGTTGAGGCATTTTGGATTTCTGATTTTCAGATTGGGATCATAATTAGTATCCTTATCATACTAATATTTTTGCTATCATTATTTTTGCACTTATTGATTATTACTGCTTGAATGATAATGATGCTGCCAGCTCACTGGGCACTCAAAAACAATTCAGATATTGCTCTCCATGATTCGCACCTGTTTTTGCATTGTGGGCTGTGAGGCAGGTGCTCTAAGGACTTGCTCTCTGCAGAGGAGGCAAGAAGTGTGGTTTAGTGCCAGGGAGGCTTGGGAGCTGGAGGACCTTGGTTGGAGGTATCTGGCTCCGCTGGGCTGCAGTGCTCCACCCCCAGGTGGGCGGGGCATTCCTCCATAGAGTGGCTGTACGGATTAAAGGCAGTGTGTGGAAAGTACTTTAAGCCCTATGTAGAATCTGGTTATCGTTATTACTGTGAACTTGGCAATTACTAGATAGCCTTATGTAACTGAGTTATTTATAGACTCTATCTACTTAAGAAAAACCTGATTAAAAAAACATATAAAAGCACATAAGTTTAGGCTGTGACTACATTTTTACTTTTTTTTTTTTTTTTTTTTTTTAAAGTGAGACAGGGTCTCATTATGCTCCCCATGCTGGTTGCCAACTCCTGGACTTAAGTGATCCTTCTGCCTCAGCCTCTCAAATGCCTGAGACTATGGGCATGTACCACCATGCCTGGACATTTTTGCTTTTTAAATAATAATAAAAAGATTATAGGGTTTATTTGAAAAGTAAATCTTTTTTTTTTTTTTGTTGGGGGTTGAGGTGAGGGGCACTTGACCCCTGAGCCACATCCCCAGCCCTATTTTGTATTT
>JAJEJO010000704.1:202556-218136 GCA_020662805.1 Glaucomys volans | reverse complement strand
CTGACAAAAACAACTTAGAGGAGAACAAGTTTGAGTTTACAGTTTCAGAGATTTAGTCCCTGATAGACTGACTCCATTGATCTGGGTTCAAAGTCAGGCAGAGCATCATGGTAGAAGGCCATGGTGGTGGGAAGCTGCTCTGCTCATGGAAGCCAGAAAGCAAAGAGGGAAAGGGGCCCAGGGAAAGTGAACCCTTTGAGGGCAGTTCCCTGTGTCCTACTCCCTCCGGCCATGCCCCACCTGCCTACAGTTACCACCCAGTTGTTCCATTCAAACTGGGCTGGACTAATTCGGTTATAACTCTTATCTTATTTATTTTACCTCCTATGTTCGGAGCTTCTGGGGGACACCTATTATCTAAACCATAACTTATTGGATCAGAACACAGGGAAGGGAAGGAAGGAACATTTTACTACATATTTACAAGTAAAATAAAATGCATAGAATACATTGAAAGAATGTGGGGAATAGGCATGAAAGAAAAAGTTTGCTATCATTATTGCCTCATAGAAAAAAGGCCAAGGAATATGAATAGAACATTTACCAAAAAGGACTCACTCATGCAAATGCCTAGCAAATGGAAATGTGGCTAACATGACAAATGATCCAGCACTGCTAGTGAAGTGCATTTATAAGGTGTCAGTCTCTTAAAGTGTGTTCTCTCATTAATGCTCTCAATTATCCTACATTCTCTCATTTTAAAAATAAAAAATGAGCCAGGTGTGGTGGCACATGCTTGTAGTCCTAGGCTGAGGAGATTGAGGCAGGAGAACTGCAAGTTCAAAGCCAGCCTCAGTAACTTGGTGAGGTCCTGAGCAACTTGGCAAGACCCTACCTCAAAACAAAAAATATTTAAAAAAGGCTGGGGATGTGGCTCAGTGGTTAAGTGCCCCTGGGTTCAATCCCCAGTACCAAAAATAAAAAAAATAAAATTAAAAAAATAAACAATGAAAGCAAGTAAGAGATTTAAATATGTAAGAATTTTTGAGTATGGACAAAATTTGGAAACATACCCAGGGATAACAAACAGACTTGGACCTGGGGAAATTTATCTCCAGTGGATGTTTTATGGTATTACAGCATTACTGTTAAATTTTTAGGTAGGATGATGAGAGCATCCTCTTGTTTCAGAGTTGATACCCTTGAAACATTCAGAGATGTGATACTATGATGTTTGAGATTTGCATCAAAAACATGTAGGGCAGGGAGATGTTCAGGGCCTTGAAGAGTTAATCAAACAAGATTGGCCAGGAACGAGGTTGTGGGGGTTCATAGTACATTGCTTTTCCTACTTTTGTATATGTCTGAAATTTTATCCAAAAAAAGGTTAAAAAATAGTTAAAACGGAGATTGAAAAAAAAAAACAACTAAACCTTAGACACTATTTACTTTATTGTAAAATAGATAGATAGAGATAGATAGGTAGATAGATAGATAGATAGATAGATAGATAGATAGATAGATACGGGTCCTTGAAAAAGCAGGTGAATCTAGGGAAGGAAATTGTGTGTGTGTGTGTGTGTGTGTGTGTGTGTTCTCAAAATGTAAGTGGACTTTCCTGCCTGAGAATTTGTTCACTAGAAAAAGTCATGAAAACAGTAAATCATAAAAAAAATTCACTAGCATTTTGGTGTGTAGATGAGTATTCATGTATTTCAATCTTGCATTATGTACTTCATCTATTTAACTAATCCTAGATTTATGGATTACATTAGTCAGGGTTTTCCAGAGAAACAGAACCAAGAGGATATTTACACACACACACACACCCACACACACAAATTATCTCACATGATCGTGAGTTCTGAGATGCCCCACAATCTGCTGTCTGCAAGGAAGGCCATGGGTCTATCCATCAGTCAGTTTGAAGCACTAAGAAGTAGGGGAACTGATGGTATAAATTCCAGTCTAAAGGCAGAAGATGAGGTGAGATGCCTCAGCTCCAGCAGCAGATGGGGCAGGTAGTGAGGAACACATTCCTTCTTCCTCTATGTTTTGATTGACTGGGGCCCTCAGTGGACTAGTGATGTGCACCCCCATTGGAAAGCACCGTCTCCTCTACTGAGTCCACTGTTCAAATGTTAATCTCATCCAGAAACATCCTCAGAGACACGCCCATTAATAGTTCAACCCCAGGCATCCCCTGGCCCAGCCAAGCTGATACAAACAGAGCAAAACAGAACAAAACAACAAAACAAAACAAACAGAACAAAATGACAAAACAAAACAAAACTTCCCATTAAACAGAATTCTCAAGAATTTTGTTGATTGCAGTTGGTCCCTCTTGCAAACAAAGTACATTCATCGGGAAATTTGCCTTGAATAGATTACTGGAAATAGAATTTCCAGATGAAGACATCTGATCTAGTCTTCCAAATTCCCTTCCAGAAAGTTCTACCAATTGTGAATCCAACCTCTATTGCCTGAAGATGCGGGAAGGTAAAGTATTCTAAGTGTTCTAGAGAAGAATTACAGCATCAAGTTTGGATTCCTATTGTGGTAATGATAATGGGGAATTTGTTGTTCTATTATATTGATGTACATTTCAAAAGAAATGATCAAAAGGGATGGGGATTTTTTGTTCTTGAGCATTCCAGTCATCCACTTCTCCCTTCTGGAATGGGTTAGGTAATTCCCAGTCTTTTGTTTTCCTGTCTCATGTGCACCCCACAGTGCACAGGCCCTGCATATTCTCAGGTGGCAGAGCATCCCTGGAAGTTGCGTTTGTTTGCTGTTTCCATCCCTCTGGGCACATCCTGAAAACTTAACAGGCTATTACCGGAAGTGAGGAAAAGTCCAGGACTCAAAACAAAAGTGGAGAATCATCTAGTCATTTCTAGTTAAAGGGTTACGGAGAATAATATTCCTACAGGACAGCTCCCCAAGAAAAATGGAGGGACAGTGTGGCCTGGAGGAGGGAAGGGAAATGAGCCAAGCATTAAACCTCCCAGTAAATCCTTTCCTAATGACAATATGCCCTGAAAGAAAGGGGCAGACACTGAGTGCTGGGCCCTGGACTTTGACCTTCCCCCATTGCAAATTAGCCCTAAATGGAGGCACAGCAAATATGGAAACCCTGGGAAACAATGGATCCCAGAGAAACAAAAGCAACGGGAAAGATTTGAATACTCATCCCTTGGAATCTGGACTCCTATCAGCCCAGACAATAATGACTTTCAACCTTTGTACAACGACCTTCCTAAGTTAAAGTTTTAACCTGTACAGCTAGCCCCTGACCTTCCACCCGCACATGCACATCCGCAGTCTCCAGTGAAACTATAAAACCTAGATTCCTTCAGTAACTGGGGGGCCACCTCCATACCCAGAAAATGGGCCCTCCGGTGCCTGATGGATGGCCCTCTCTGCAGAATAAAGGAAAACTTGCTGACCCGAGTTTTGCTTCCCTTCTCCAGCCTCCATCTTTTGTGGACCATGAGCTTATACTAGTAACTACTCTGGTAGAGAAGGTTACTTACACAATTGCAGCAGCAAACCCTGACTGGTGTTATCTTTTCCCCGCTCCACCCCACCCCACCCAAGGGCAAACAAAAGCTGTTGCAGGTTGAGTATCCCTTATCCAAAATACCTTTGACTACAGTGTTTTGGATTCAGAGTTTTTTTGAACTTTGGAGGATATGCATATACATAATGAGACATGCAGGGGTTGGGACCCAGGTCTAAACATGAAGTTCATGTATGTCTCATAGGCATTTTATACCCATAGCCTGAGGGAAATTTTAGACAATATTTTTGGCACAACTACTATGGCCTGTCACATGAGGTCAGGTGTTGAATTTTGCACTTGTAGCATAATTTCAACACTCAGAAAATTTCAGATTTTGGAGCATTTCAAAATTTGGAATTAGGGAGGCTCAACCTTATATATATATATATTTTTTTTTTGGGGGGGTCTATTGCCTTTAGGATCTCATGTGCAAGATGCAGCTGAGTGGTCCCAGAGAGAAAGAGGATGCAGACAGGGAATTGTTTACCTAGGCTGTAAGAGAGAGCTCCCTTCTGAGAAGACTGAGGTCCCCTAACACTCAGAAAATACTTGGGGTCTTGGGATACAGATGACCCTGCTTTGACATCACCTTCTGTGATTTCATGTCACATATCAGCAATACAGGGAATACATGTTCTCTCAAGACGTTTCTGAAAGGAATGTTTGGGGTCTTGAGAAGATTTCAGGTCTTATAGTAGGCGTTGAAAGAAATCAACAAAATCAGAAACTTAATTGGGAACAAGTGTTGGATGGGCTGATCAGTCTCCTTTTCCCAGGGAAGCTCCACGTGGCCAGCTGCTGAATACACTTCCTCAGCCAGACCGGGCCTTTCTGGTTTGCCTTCAGCCAATAGCAACCCACGCCTTTCCCCACAGCACCCCTTTCCGCCCTCCCCCCCCCCCCCCCCCCAAATATACTAACCAATCCCCCAGACACAATCCCGCTCAGGGAGCACCCCAGCCAATGAATTTAAAGTTGCCCATGCAGCCAATCCCCATTCAACACCCACCTCTAAGAAGGTACTTAATTTCAGGGCCATAGTCTCTCCCCCCTTTTTTCTTCTGCAGCCGCCTTCATCACCCAGAGCGGCCACCATGCCACTCCAAATAAAATCCCCTGGCTGAAATGTGGTTTTTGGTGTGATCCTTTTGCCTAACAACAAGTACATGGAAACCAACAAAAAATTACTCCCTCTCTCTATGCGAGCAAATTGGTTCCTTTCCCACTTTTCCAACTTTTCTGGTTCAAACAATACATTAGTTGTCAGAATTCCCACAACTTTTCTGACTGCATGAATAATAGGTAGCCCCTTTGTGCAAATAAAGGGTCTTTAACTTGCAATTCTTACAAGAGCAATATATGCCCCAAAAGGTACAGCCACGGACTTCTCTGGAGTTAAAGACCCCCAGCATGGTGGCCTCTGCTAGAACCTCTGCAGACATCTGCTGAATGAATGAACAATGAGATTATGGATGCAAAAGCGATGGTGAGATTTGCTTATGGTCTTTCCCTTGCCCAAACTAGATTTTACCACCCTGCACCAAGCAAGGTAAGGACCTGTTGGGTTGATTTTATTTGTGTCTGTAATCTGAGTTTGCCGCGTGAAGGACAATATCAAATGGGTGGCAGATTTTTGTTCCAATGTTGGCTTTGTACACATGGACAGTCTGGCCTTGAAAGATCCTCCCTCCTCAGGCTGTGACAGCTGCAACTTTCAAGGGTGTGGCCTGAGCCAGGGAATCCCAAAAGTATGCTTTGCTTGGTTCCTGGAAATCTTCTGCAGAAGGGCAGCTAGGGATCTCCAATGGCCAGTCCAACACTTCCTTTCATCCTACTCCTCACCTTCCAAACTGAAGGCGAGTCTTCTACAGACACCTCTGGAGGCAATGAGAGCTCATGTGATCAGTTAATGATGCTCTGACAAACACCCAACCTGGTTCTTCTTAGTTTTATTGTTGTCTTCTATCACTCATGGAACAAATGCCCCTCCTACTAGGATACAAAGAGGGACAAAAACAGCTTGGTCTCTGTCCTGAAAGCACACACCACAGAATGAATGGATAAATCAGCTGCAAGAAGGAAGGTGGCTGGGAGAGGAGGTGGGAGATGGAGAGCAGAGAGAGATGAGAAAAAGAAAGTCATGGAAGAGAAAATAATCCGATGAGATCTCTTCCTCTTGCTCTCTCCAGTTAATCTTTTAAAAATGCACCAATAGTTGCAAAAGGATGCGGCTGATCTGAACTTGACTTCCCTAATGAAGAAGCCTCAGCTCTCTGGTTTTGACCTTCAACCTTCCTCGTGGGAAGAGCTGCAGCCAGGGGCCTTGTGGGGCTTGGAGCTGGTTGCACTCTATCGAGTTGATTGGTTTAAAACCCGGGACTAAACACTCCACCAAAGGCCTCCATTTAAAGGTCGTTTCGAGTGATCTTTCACTCTGGACTTGGTGAAATTGTCACCTGGTGATATCAGCCTCAAATCAACCCAGAGAACAAGTCTGGGGGTCCCCGGTCTTCTGTGGAGAAGTGTGGCGATGGCTTGTCTGAGGTGAGGGGTGCCGGGTACTCTGGTTTGCTGAGGACGGGGCTACTGGGAAGAATGCCTTGTTCTCAGGATTGCTGTCGCCTGCCTCCGTCAGTCCCCGAGGGTCTTCCTGACACATCGTGAACTTGCCTCCTTAACCTGCCAATCTAATCTCAATGTTAAATTCGGGATTTTACAATTCCTGGTAATTGCGCGGCGAACGAGTCCCAGACCCAAGAAGCGGGTCGGACCGCCCGCGATTGCTCCACGTGTCCTGCAGAGGGCGCCCTGGTGTTGCCATCCTACTTTGCGGAGGATTCTCGAATATATCATCTTGATTTGACAGAAAGCAGTGGAAGCATGCTGAGAACTGACGGGTACACCGATTCCACTTTCCACCTTCTTGTCTCAGGCACACACACACACACGCACGACCGTATAATCCCTTGAAAACAACACCCAACCTTAGGTTTCTTCTATGAATGGATGGGTGAGCTTTTTTTTTTTTTTTTTTGGTAGACTTTTCTAGAGATAAACCATTAACATTAGAAAAGTGTTAAAATGATTGTTGTCAAAACAATCCAGACTGTTGTGGCAGATGGAAGACAGGAAGTGTATCCAGGTCATTGAACTCAATGCAGAATGAAACAGATATGATTCCCCACCCCCAAGCCTCCTTTTCCACTGGATTGAGTCTCCTGTAAGGATATCTGGGGTAGATTTCATAGCTTTTTGGTCACTTTTGGAGTTTGTAGAAGTATTGGGGTTGACAGGACATAGCACTGGTTCATACTAAAACTTTGACCATTTGATTAGTGCTTTTCATTTCCTCTTGCCCTTGTGGGGTGGATGGGAACTGAGCCTCTTCTAGTTGAAACGAAGGTGGGTATGGGGTGCTTTGCACTCTGGTCCTCTTCCTTCCTCTTTCCCTTCCCAGTTGGAGCCATGGGAGTTGGAAAAGGGTTAAGTCCACATTCTGGACTGCACATGGTGGCCATCCTCTCCCTGAGCCACCACAGCTGCTCCCCTAGCTCGCTGCCAAGGGTGTCAGGAAGAGGGATGATGACAACTTCATATCTTGCAAAGAGATCACATCTGAGCAGAGCCCCAGGCAAATGTGGTCCTTGGAGTGAAACATCTCTGCTGACATGCAATGGGTGACCTCACTCTAGATTCTGGTCACATCTGTGCAGCTTCACGCCTGGGTTCCTGGCTTGGCTTCTGTCCTGGTTGACTCTCGGGTTGCAGGCACACTTGGGATTCTTATTCCTAATCTGGAAGCCAGACCCACCAGACCTATGTCCCCAGGTGAGAGTGGGAGAGTGTCCTCTGGCCACCTGTTCTCAAGTCTACTTTTCTCTACTTCAGAGGCACAGGGATGGTTCAGTAAATCTACCCACTTAGCAGATGCATAGCAAAGCTCAAGATCTAGGTTTTTTTCAGGCATTCAGAGTTTTAGGAATAATTTCCTTAGGGATATCTTGCCCTGTTTAGATGGAAAAGAAATAGGTTGTTTTCATGAACCAAACACTTCTGCCAAAAGTTCAAAGTTGACCCTTGATCTTTCTCCCCATCAGGATGGGGTTCTAGTGGTCATCAGTGGGGGAACTGGTTTTTGTGAAATGTCCCACTCAGTGGCCCTTCGTCAGACCCCTCTTTAGCCTCTGACTTTGATGAAAATCTGGGACAAGAGGCGAAGTCCTGCTTGGTGTCTGATATCGGCCTTTTGTGTGGATGTTCCTGTGAGGAAGAGTGGAAGGTTTTAGGTAATATGTGCAGCACCCTATGGTGTTAGAATTAGGTACCCCCTCCAGTATTCTTCCTGGTGCCATGCAGGGAGGTACAATCCTGGAATTGGCTTTCCTTCCCCTGTCACTCACCCTCTTCTGACTGTACATGTAGGAACCAGGGCAAGGGAAGAGGGGAGCTGGACACAATGGAGCAAAGGCACTGCCAGTTGAAGACAGGTGTGGGAAAGTTCAGACACGGATCACAGGTGGAGAGGTTGTTGTAGTAGTCCATGTTCCATTGCTATTACAAAGTAGAGGATAAGAAGGGTAATTGGGATCACAAGACCCTCCTCTTTTACCCGTCCTGAAAAGTCATGTCCAGATTGTGAGCACAGCCTATCATGGTTTCAATTGGGTGTGACTGGAGCTTTTCCTTTTTACATGTGACACACCCAAATGAAGAGGAGAGCCCTCTTTCTCCAATGTGCCGTGACTGGGTTATGGTTTGAGTGTGTGGTCCAAGGGTTCATGTGTTAGAAGCTTGGTCCTTAGAGTGGAAGGACTGACAGGTGGTGGGTCCTTAAAAGGTGGGGACTCATGGAAGGTCCTTAGGCCACTGGAGGAGCTGCTCTGAGAAAGGATTAACACAGTTCTCGTGGGATTCCTGAGCTCTTTCGAGAGCCATTGCTCTCTGGCTTTCTCTTTGTGATCTCTTCCTTCCACATGGGTTCCCACTGCTGTGATGCCATTCACCATGAGGTCCTCATCAGAGCAGAGCTGATGCTGGCACCATGCCCTTGAGTCTGTGGAACTGTGGGCTAAATAAACCTCTTTTCTTTATAATTACCCAGCCATGGGCATTTTGTTATAGTAATGAAATGTAGCTGAATTAATGCCTGATTTAAAGACTATCTCAAGATCTGTGAAGAGTGATCTTAAAAGATCTCTCCACACAGATGGTTACGTGTCTGGTTTAGATAAACCATTATGTAATGCCTTTTTAATAAATAATAAATTTCTACATATGGTGGAGACTTCATTTGTTGGGCTTTGCTTTGGTTGTTGGAAGAAAGGGAGCTGATGGGAGAGACTTTTGGGAAAGCTGAAAGAATTGTGCCTTTTCTTTTACCTGCAACCATGTATTAGAATTATCAGAGCATGATGAAGTTTATCTTCTCTCTCTCTCTCTCTCTATCCTTCTCCCTCCCTTCTTCTTTTCCTTCTCTTTCCTTTCTTTGTTCCTAAAGAAAACAATCTTCTATACTCCTAGCATATGGCTATGAACACTTAAAGTTCTAATGCTTTGATGTGTCTTAACACGTGTCAATCTATACCCTGCCCAAGACACACAGGACAGATCGCAGAAACATAAGAGAATCCTGCTGGTTACGTGTCTTGTTTCTTCTGGCCAGAAAGCCCTGATTTGCTTACCACCATCACCACATGTGAATTCACATGTAAAAAGGCAAGTTTGTTTACTTGGAACAGAAAGTTGATTTTGAAACTCCCTTGGCTTATAGCTGCTGGGTTTACAATAAGATGCATTCTTAAAAAAAAAAAAAAAATGGTGGTAGGGCAATGGGGAGAATAAAACCAACAAGAAAATATTGTAAAAGAGAAAGAAGGATCATCAGGTACCCATTCAGGGAGTTCAACAGGAAACGGTTGACAATCAAGTGATCAGAAACGATTTGGATCGCTGAGGCTAGAGAGAAGCAGAACAGGCAGAGGTCACACAGGACACTTCTCTAAATACTGTCTTGAACAATAAAACAAGAGCTTTTAGTGCAGTTTGCTGTTAAGCACTAATTAGGTGGTGAAGATCTCAGTGGAGGCCGTACATGTCAATCAACACTTCAAAATTTTCTGTGTTGTGTTGTGTTGTGAATGAATTTCTTTTTTCTTTTTTTTTTTTTTTGGTACCAGGGATTGAACCCAGGGGCACTCCACCACTGAGCCACATCCCCAGCCCTATTTTGTATTTTATTTAGAGACAGGTTCTCACTGAGTTGCTTAGGGTCTCGCTAAATTGCTGAGGCTGGCTTTTTTTGAACTTGCGGTCCTCCTGCCTCAGCCTCCCAAGTGCTGGCATTACAGGCGTGCGCCACTGCGCCCGGCTTGTGAATTTCTTTATGCCAATTTTTCAATAGATTATTGAAATCTGAAGAACACGATTATAAATATCCCCAGTAATTTGTGTTTTACAAGTGTTTTGAGTTGAGATCAGGAAACTGGTTTCATGTCTACAGTTTCAAATCGAGACATGCATCTTGAAAATAACCCGATTGAGAAATAAGTAGAACGAATTTCATTATAAGATAATAAAACACACCCCCTTCCCCAGGGAAAGGTCGTCTTCCATCTTCACGTTTTCTTTCATTCTGTTTCTCCCTTTCGGGTACTTTCCCTATGATGCAGCTAGAGTGAAGAGGGCGGGATTCAGGAGGTCCAAGAGAACTTCCTGGAGAATGTGATTCTGGTGCAAGTCAGATGGAGATGGTGGGTGTGATGGAGAGTGAGGTGAGAGGAAAGGAAAGAAGCACAAAAATCATGGGGATGGTCTCCTGTTGCCTAATGATGGGGACGTGTTCTCAGAAATGCGCCCTTAGTCGATTGCATGGCCACGTGTGAATGAAATGCCCTTTAGCAGCCCAGGGATGTAGTTCAGCTTCCTGAGTCTAGAAGGAAGGTGGGACTCAGAGGTGGAGGTGGAGGTGGTGTGGGGAAGGGTCAGGAGGAGCGGAGGGAGGGGTGTGGTTCCAGAACGAGGAAGACTCGGGATTTTATAAATGTATTTTATTTTCAAAGATTTTTCTGATTCTAAATACTTGAAAAGTTTTGAAAACATGAAAGACCCAAAGAAAACAGTCTTCCACACTCCTAGCATATTGCTATGAACATTTAAAGTTCTCATGCTCTGCAGTGTGTCTTAACATCTGGCAATGCACACCATGCCATAGTATTAAACTTTTTTCAACATTTTCCTGACTCCTGCTCATTCATTAGTTCATCAAGTTTCAACAAATTTCTATTGATTTTTTTTTGGTGGGGGTGGTACTGGGGATTGAATTCAGGGACACTGAAACACAGAGCCACATCCCCAGCCCTATTTTGTATTTTTTTTTTTAGAGACAGGGTCTCACTGAGGTGCTTAGCCTTTTGCTTTTGCTGAGGCTGGCTTTGAACTCTTAATCCTCCTGCCCCAACCTTCTGAGCTGCTAGGATTACAGGACTGCCACCATGCCTGGCTCTGTTGATATTTTGATTTGAATTGTTTGGGATTTATGCATTAATTTATAATATTACTCCTGTCTACAAGCATGATATCCCTTAATTCAATATGTCCTTAGTGTCTTGATATAATTTCATACTTTTTAAAATACATCCTGGACTAAGCTTTTTAAAGAATTTCTTCTCAGGAATTATTTTGCTGCTATTATTGGGATTTTTTTCCTCCAATTTTCCTGAGCATTTAATTCCAGGCTAATGAAATTCTATTTATTTTTATACTTTTATTTTAATACTGTCAAACTGCTACTAACTTTAATATTTTTAGCAGATTTGATTGTTTTTCTACATAGATAACCAGAACTAAACATCACAATAAACCTGTCTTTTTCTTTCCACAATTTATGGGACGTGTTTCTTTTTGTTGCCTAATTGTTAAAATGTCTAGGTTTTGTTTCATAGAGATGAGAGTAGGTCCTTCTCTAGGGTATTACACTTAGCTATGATGTTGGCTGTTACTTTTCTTTCAAACTTTTTAATTATTTTAAATTTAAATTATTTTAAATTGAATGACCTCTTAGGCCTAGTTTGCCAAAATTTTTTAAACTCATGATATGTATTGAATTTTGTTGTATGAGTCTTTGTCAAATATTAAGATGGTTACATGCTTTTTCTCCATTAGCCTTTTGATGTTACATTTTCTGCTATTAAACCATCTTTGCATTCTGGAGTACACGGTGAACTTATATTTTAAAAATATACTTTATTTTTAGTTTTTTTGGGGGGGGATTTTTATTTATATTTGTAAGTAAAATTGACCTTTCCTTTTCCTAATTCTGTCTTATGGAAATTGCTTGCTTTATTAAATGAATTATGAAGTTTCTCATTTTTTAATATGTTCTGAAAGCATTAACATAGGTTGGTTACTATTTCATTTTTATAGGTTTAAAAACCGTGCTGTGAAACAGTGTGTGTCAGGGACAACTTTGCTGATGATCCTTAAATTATATTTTTTATCTACTATCATATAAATTGATTTATTTGGATTTTTTTCTTTAGTAATATGTAAATGTCTAGAAGTTGTGTATGTATCTAAATTTTCAGCTTGATTACCATAGATAGATACAAAGTAATTCTTCTACCAGCAACAGATGCCCTAAAGAAGCCCACTGGTGTTCTTCGTTTGCTTTCTGACTTTTTAACTTTTGCTTTCTTTTTCCCCGCCTGTGACTTAATCAGCTAAAGGTCTGTATTTTACATTCTACCCTCTGTTCTGCTTGGATTTTTTCATGCAAACATTTTCTTCTCACCTCTTTCTTTCCTTCTTTCTTTCATCTTTAAGTCCTTCTTCCTCCTATTTTTTAGGGTTATTTGTGATTGTTGATTTCTGTTCCCAAACTTCTCAAGGTAAGTACTTAATAACTTTATTAAAATACTTCATTTTACAAATTAAATATTTGCTCCCACAGTATAGCTTTGTCTGCAATTCTGAGATTTGGTATGTGGTGTTCTTCCAGCCTTTATTGGATCACTATTGGGACGTTTAATTTTGATTTTTTTTTTTACGTTTTCATTTTAACAAATATTGTCTCTCTTTTTTCTTGCTGACTCAGTTTCTTTGCATGTAACTTTGTTAATTGCTTCTAATTTAATCGCATCACAATCTAAAAATAGATTCTTTACCAATTATAGTGTGGTGTTAAATAATCTTTTGTCACAACTTCTGTAATTGAATTGGCATTAAAAGCAAGGTGGTAATTTTTCTATTGCTACTTCAGTGTCAGAGTATTAGGTCATTGTCAAGTTGCTTTACTCACCAACTACTAAGTCTCCAGGAAGAGGCTGAGCCACACCTAACTGGAACACAACTTGGAAGTGCAGTTATATATCTGTTGCCAGAGGGCAATGTGAACAGGCCCTTCCCCTCTAACCTCTCTGACCCCTTGCCCCTCACCACTCAAGGGGCATAAAGGTGCTCTCACATCCGGGGCATGAGATGGTGGGATTGGAACTTCAGAAAACCAGTGTTTGGGGCTCTATTGTGAGTGTAAGGGATGGGCTGGTGTCTCCATTTCCTGGTGGCAAGTCCAGGGAGAGTGTGACAGTGAAGTGCAAGTTTTTGGGAGGTCATATGCCACTTGCACAAGCACGGCTGCCCCTGGAGGCATGCCCAGAACATGACAGGGCTGTGGGCACGTCTGCAGCGGTCACTGGGTCATGTCAACTGCTAGTGCTTGCCCTGCCTCTGCCTGCTTTGGCGTCTCCGGCCATCAACCTCCCCTATGTGGGGCCACTCCTTTTTCACCCCAGGACAGTCATTCATTTTTCTACCTTTTTTCCATCCATCCTTCAAAGGAAGGCACTGTCAGTGACTTCACGGCGATATGACTTTCTGAATAAGGGGTCTCAGGGAATCCCAAGCCCTCCTTTACCCTTGCTTGGGTCGCTCGGGATCTCCTCTCACATCTGCGTGCTACCTCTTGCACACACACTCACACTCAGTTTCCAGCTGGGTATCTCTCTGCTAGGGTCACTCATTAGCATAAAGAAGCATTCTGAAATATTCCCTGAATTTCTATTTTATTTCTTCTATGTTGTCTGCAAATAAAATGCCACATTTATGTCTTTAAGCTTCTAAATTGAACTCTAACTAGTTGCTTTCCCAATGTATATTCTTTTAAATATGATCTGTGCCTTCTAAACCCTTCTGGTATGCTCTTTTCCTAAAAATTACATTCTTATTCAAAGCTGTGCTTCCATCACCCAAGTCCAAACTGAGTGAGAAGAATGTCACTTGAACTTCAAGTCACTCCTCTCCAGGCCCCTTCTATTGTAACCACACTTTGTGCTGTTTCTTGCTCAAAACTCCATAGCCTATCATTAGTTTGAGGCTTGTCCCAGTAATAGGAAGAGCATAGTGGCCAGGCTGGAAGGCCTGGAGGATGCCACTCAGCCATTGTTTTCTGGTCTGCAGACGTAACGATACCAACTGTGGAATGCTCAGACATGAACCTGAGAGCTGGGGACCCTGCACACTCTCAGCCAGTACTGTCTTTGTGGTGGTCAGCAGCCAGCCAGGACTCTTCCTAGTGCTGCTGACCATAATTCTGTCGCCAGTCTTTGTGTCTGCTCAAGATGATGTCCCATCCTCAAAGCTTTCTCCACCTGCCTGCAACCCTCCTGCAGAGCGGAACTGTCCTCTAGGGCGGAGGTTCTCCTCTATGACTGCACCCCTAGGGACATGGGGACGTTTGGCAATGTCTGGAGACCTTTCTCATTGTCACCGTTGGGAAGGGATAATACTGGTTCCTAGATGAAGAGGTTGGATGCACCTGGGTGTGAGGCAGAAGTGCACGGGTCTGCAGCTCCTTCCTCTCCTGTGTTCTGAGCACTCTGTGGTGCAAGGTCATGTCCTGTGCAGCTCCAGCCAGGCAAGGGGGTGAGCGCCTGCAGAATCACCCACCGATTGATTAGTATTAAAGAAATGCCTTTCATTTCCCCACTGGGAGTGGATTCGTGACAGGCAATTCAAACTCTCGAAACCACAAGTGGTGGATCTCATGAGAGCAGCAAATAACACAGTGAAAAACTTTTTCTTTCCTTTCTGAGAACATTTCCTTTCTCAGAAAAAGAAGTGTGAAAATCACTTTTTCTTGTAAAGTGGTGACTAGAAGCAATCATTGGTCATAACCGCTAATTCAGCTGCCCCAGGAGCCATGTCATCTTAGATGTGGCTCCTTGTCCTCCCCATCACCCTCCTGCCCATTGCGCTTGCGCGCGCACACACGCGCACACACACACACACACACACACACTCCTGATTTTCTCCATGTGCTCACATCTGGGGCCATAACATGTCACACAAGTTGGCATTTTTCTTCAACTTGACATGAGTGAAATTTAAAGTAATTACAAAATCCAATAGTGTTTTACTGTTATTCACTAATGGAAAGTATTTTAATTTGCAACTGGACATTTTTTTTTCCCCCACAAAGGAGCAGTTACTTGGCTGGCACCAAGAGTTGATTTTTGTTTTAAAAAAGTGTTTTTGTGTCTTTTCTTTCTTTCTTTCTTTTTTCTTTTTTTTTTTTTTTTTTTTTTGTGGTACTGGGATTAAACCCAGGGTGCTATTCCACTGAGCTACATCCCCAGATTTATTCATTCATTCATTCATTCATTCATATTCTGAGACAGGGTCTCATTAAATTGCAGAGACTGGCCTTGAACTTGTGATCTCCTGTCTCAGCTTCCTCGGTTGCTGGGATTACAGGCCTGAGCTACCTACCACATCCAGCTCTTCCGTGGCTTTTATATGACAGGCACGCATGCTTTATCCAGATGAATCTATGCTGTTTTCCTCCCTCAAAAATGAACAAGGGCGAAGCCGGGTGCAGTGGCGCACGCCTGTAATCCCAGCACTTGGGAGGCTGAGGCAGGAGGATCCCGAGTTCAAAGCCAGCCTCAGCAACTTAGCGAGGTCCTAAGCAACTCAGTGAGACCCTGTCTCTAAATAAAATACAAAATAGGGCTGGGGATGTGGCTCAGTGGTCGAGTGCCCCTGGGTTCAATCCCCAGTACCAAAAAAAAAAAAAAAAAA
>JAJEJO010000704.1:148589-202456 GCA_020662805.1 Glaucomys volans | reverse complement strand
CAAAAAAAAAAAAAAAAAAAAAAAATGAACAAGGGCAGCTGGGACGGTAGCTCAGTGGTAGAGCGCTTACCTAGCACGTGTGAGGCACTGGGTTCAATCCTAAGCACCACACATAAATAAATAAAATAAAGGCATTTCATCCATGTACAACTATAAAAATTTTTTAAAAAATGACAAGGGGTTACAAATTGATTTTTCTAAGACTGGTTTCTACATGGAAAGGAAGAAAGACCAGCACCCCTTCCACGTTTTGTGGGGATTGAACCCAGGGCCTTGTGTATACAAGGCAAGCAGTCTACCAACTGAGCTATATCCCCATCCCCCTCCATGTTGTGTTCTTAAGTAGTCTGCAGCCTTGAGATGAAATTTTACATCTAAATATCTAGATCTATCATTGATTAACCATAAACAACTGCTACTCATTTTCTACCTATCTATGTGATATTATTGTCCATTATGCATTTCCATTTTTGTTCCTCCTATGGGTCACTTTTCCTGGCCCTTATCTTTCTCAATCCTGGAGTGAGGGATTTGGACATCATTGCTGGTCCTCAAACCTGGTGGCATAGAATAATGACCTAAGAGCTTAAGGAAGTACGCAATGCCCAGTTGGTTCCAATTAGTCAGGCCTGCGACTCAGTGAAGACCATCTTCCGGGGTGAATCCTGTGATCTGACAGCACCCGGGTTGGTGGAGGTGGCGACATTAGCGAGTCAGCACTGTCAAATGGTGAGGTCCTGCTGGTGATTCCGAGGGTCAGTTTGATTGCAGCTATCCTAAACCTTTAAAAAGCATCTAGGTATTTATTCTGAAAAGATAAATACACTTGGCCCTCTGCATCTGTTGGTTGCTCATCCATGGATTCCACTAACAGTGAATGGAAAATATTTGGGAGAAATTCCATCTATAAGAACATGTACAAACTCTTTCCTTGTCATGATTCACAAGTAGAACAGTAGAGCAACTATGTCCATAACAATGGCATTGCATTAGATATTGTAGGTGATCCGGAGCTGACTCCAGCTGCGTGGGAGGATGATTGTAGGTTACATGCAAGCACTGCATCATTTTAAATAAAAGAGCTGAGCAAGCATGGATTTTGGTATTCACCAGGAGTCTTGGAAGCAATTTGTCATGGACATAGAAGGGCAACCCAATATTGGGTTATGATACTGTTCATTCTGGAATTATATGAAATAGAGAAAAAATGAAAATAAGGGAATGCTTAAATAAATTATGGCATAACCATCCAATGCCATACTACACAGACACTAAAATAATAATGCTATTGAAAAATATTTTGTATCATGGGAGAATGCTCATGATATGCCAAGTGAAGAAGTGCAAAATAATCTCTTTTTGTCTTGGGGGACTGTATGTAAGAATGCATTTGTAAGGTTGTAAAGCAAAATGATGACATGTAGGCATTGTCTCTGAGTGGTAGGGTTAGGAGTAGTTTGGATTTCTCTTCCTTTTGCTCATCTATATTCTTCTATGGCCACAGAGCACTGCTATAATTAGGATTGTTTCTAATCTGTCCCCTTCCCAACATATATATTCATTCCTTAAATTCTTTCAGCTCTATCCCTTTTTTCCCAAACTGCAACCTGATGGAGCTTAGCTACAAACCCAGGTTTTCCAGAAGTATGGAGCTCAAACCAGCAAACCCAAGCACGCTTCACTCTGCATCTGGCCCCCAGGTCACCCCAAGCAAATGGAGGAGACAGATTCCTAACAAAAGGTACAGTCCAAACCGAAGAGGCATGTGCTCAATAAAGTGTGCAACCCAAAAGGGGGATTTGAGGGGAAGTTCCAAACTGGGGAGGATGCTTAGAGCCTTACCAGGCCAAGAAGCACCAGAGAGTGAGGTTTCCCAGGTGAGACTGGAAGGACAACCTGCTGCAGAGATGACGGGAACTTAACAACTGGGTTGTTAGCACACATGGCATATTTGGGAAAAATAGATTGGGCCTGAATGGTAAACATGGGGAGGGAAACATGTGTTGATGAAGAAATCTGGGAAAGTCCCAGATCTTACTCTGCCATTGTGTGATGTAGGGAAATGTGCTTCCTATTAAGACCAGACTCAGCCCAGGCCCTGGAACTGACAATGATTGTAGGATGGATTGGATTCCAGTTCCTACTTACTGTAGAGGCTGGGAACACTTTTGCAGTGCACAACGTGGACAACTGCTCCTGCAACAGTGTTATGAAGTAAAGATATAGTGACTCAAAGAAGGTAAATAATTTCTACAAAATTCTGTAACTTATTTGGTGCAGGGACATGCATTCAGACTAAAGGCTCATAAGCAATAAATTTGGGCATTATTTTATGAGCTATGAGAAGCCTTGCTGGGTTTTGAAGAGGAAATTAAATTGAGGGCACTAAGATGAGGGTAAACATAGAGAATAATGAGGAAGTGAAACCTAAGGAGACCTGAATCAGGGCAGTGGCAGTGAGTGATGATGGAGTGGATAGGCATGAGGGATACTGTGGAGACAGTATAAATGAATTTGCAAAACGGGTGAAGAAAGAAAGTGTTAGAAGAGAATCTCTTGAAATGGACCTCGAAGCCATCACCATCTGTTGATGGTTGAAGTTGCAGGAATCCGTGGAAGGTTAAGTAAGCACAGATCTTCAGAGAATGCCAATGGTCGGGGGAATCACTGAAGCAATCTGAAGAGAGCAGACACCAAGAAAGAGAGGGAAACCAAGAATGGTGTGGGGTATCATGGAAGAGTGGAGGGGGAGGTAGTGGAAACCCAGAATGGAAGAATGGGGTAAGGTTTAGGGAGGCCGAGAGTGAAGCATCAGGGAGGAAGTGGTCACCGCATCAAAAGATAGCAGTGGAGAATTGATGAGATCAGAGAAGATTTCATCAGCATGTCAGTTGGAAGGTGTTCCTTTATCTTTAATTAATAGCCATGCAGTGTCACAGAAATCTGATGCTAGACCTCAAGGGGTGTGTGTGTTGGGGTTGGAGTCTACCTCCTAAGAGTAAGAACTTGGACAAGGAAAGGAAGGACAGAGGGAGGGCAGCAGTTGCATAAGAGAGTAAAGACCAAGGAAAGTTTTAGTTACAATGGGGGGCTCTAGAACATTCTTAGAGGCTAGTGGTAGGAACCTATGGAGACAGAAGTTAAAAGTGATTCTGAGCAGACTCATTCAAAGGGTGAGACTACCAGGATTTGGGAGGATGGAGAGATCTAATCTGGCCACCAGTGGAGGAGCTAAGCACGGCAAAGAAGGCATGTTTCTCAGAGGGGAGTGAGGAATAGGAAGAAGATGGATGCAGAGCCTGGGAAACATTGAGTTGGGAAAGAGAGGTGATCAGGGTATGTCACAGGGTGTCTATTTTTTTCAGTGACTAGGAAATGAGACTTTGATGATGAGTTTTCAGATCTGGGTCAAACAGAACATCTGAAAAAAATGTTATGGGAATGGGAAGGAACTACATATTGGGGAAAGAGAAAGGTCAATCAGCAGTGGCAGGCCCTCCGGCTGCAGCTGGCGACTCTACTCCTGAGGAATTTGTGAGGAGGGCTGCCATGTCCATCTCACCCACCATTCCATTTCCATTGCATCTCTGTGATGGAACACAGGGCCTGGCGAGAGCAGATGCTCAGGAAGTGTTTGTTTAATGAACGCATTCTGTTGCTGTGCTGACCATCACTTATTTAGCCAGTGGAGAAAACAGAGTAAGAGAAAAGGGAGTACATGGGAACAAATGCACCAGATGCAAGGTCCCCTTTGGGATGATGGGGAGCCTCCCCTTGTCATGCTCAAAAGAAAGAAGGATGCACCTCACCCTGAGTTCACAAGCATTTTCCACTCTATCCTTTGTGTCAGTTTCTTTTTCTGAAACCCATCTACCCAGCTTGGTGCAAACCAGCCAGGCATAGACAATGCCCATTACTGGCAGAGAGGTTGCGGGGCCTCCTACTGGTGCAGCATAAGTGTGAAGTTTCCATCTACTATGGCTCTTCACTGGAGGTGGCAGCTGCTCTCCTCTTGACTCTTCTCTTTGCAAATACGATTTTTTTTTTCCTTTTCATTTTCCCTCCACCTTTCATTTCTAGGTTATGATTTTATACTCATCTGTTCTCTTTGGCTTTATCACTCCTCCCCCTGGTCCCCTGTCCATTTCTCTTCTGGTCTTTGAAGCATGAAAACCTTCCTCCTAGGCTCTGAGTCTCTTTGTCTTTGGCTCTTAGTTGAAACATCTGTCCCAGGGATCTGTGACTCACCAAGGTGGTTGATGTTTTCCTGAGCTGATCTGACATGAAAATTCATAAATACATTTCCAGGGAGGGGCAGTCACACTCTTGCTGTTTCCCTGTGTTGGGTTATACCTTTCCAAGAGCCCTTTTGGGGTGCAGTCTTCCTAATGGAGTTTCCTGGAAGGCCCCTCTAAGCACATGTGTGATTCTCTCAGCTCCCCTGGATGAGGTTAGGTCTCTGAGTCCACACCTCCATCCCAATGCCCTCTCCCTTCTTTTGAATTTAGGCTATCAGCTTCCCCAGCCCATTCTGGAGGCTGAATTTTAGGATTCATAGTGTATGTTGGAATGGAAAAGATGGAAGAAAGAAAGAAAGAAAGAAAGAAAGAAAGAAAGAAAGAAAGAAAGAAAGAAGAAAGAGAGAGAGAGAAAGAAAGAAAGAAAGAAAGAAAGAAAGAAAGAAAGAAAGAAAAGAAAAGAAAGAGAGAGAGAGAGAGAGAGAGAGAGAATGGAAGGAAAGGAGGGAGGGAGGAAGAGAGAGAGAGAGAGAGAGAAAGAAAGAGAGAGAAAGATAGATTAATTTCCTATTTGCTTTCCTAAAAGCAAAATTCATACATAAATCATGGCACCCACAAGTGATAGTGTTAAACATGGTTAAATAGAGGGTGACAGTTCCGTGCTTGAGGTCCAGTGGCTTACAATTTTAATAAGGAGGCTGATGAGCTTCCTTCCAAGTGTGGAAGCTCATCTTCTTGGTCTCGCCACTTTCTCTATGAGTGGACTTTCCTCTCCTAGTGCCCAAGGCACCGAGATGGAGAGAAATGATTCACTTGGTTGGCAAAGGTGTGATGTTTCTGAGGCGCTGCTGGTTATGAGAACTTGTGTGGCTTGGAAATAAGGTGAGCGGGTCAAGGAAACCACTGACTTACAGGCCTCCTGTCGCGTTGGGTTAGTGGGAACTCAACTGTGAAAGTGAATCCACCGCATGTCCTGGGGTGGCTTAAAACCCACCTCCGTTTCCGTGGGATATGCGACTGCAGATGCAGTGACCACTGTCCTCCAGGCCGCAGATAAGACTGGAGGTGGGTTGCTGCCAGTTGACAGAGGTCAATAGGTGACCTCGGGTCTTCCCATCTAGTGATGCAGAGACCCTGTCTGTCCTAGCCTCCTGGGGCTACTGTAACAGAGTGCTTCAGACCAGGTGGCTTAAATAAAAGAGGGGTTTTTATGGTTTTATTAGTGCATTATATGTCATAGTGGGGTTCATTTTGATAAATTCATACATGCACTGAATATAATTTTTTCCACTTCAGTCCCCAGTACTTTCTTTTCTCCTCTACTACTCTTTCCTTCTGTTCCCCTTCCTAGATTCAAATGGTTTTCCTTCTACTTATTTATTTATTTTTAAATTGGTGCTTTATACTATATATAAAGGTGGATTTCACCGTGGTTCATTCCTATATGTACACAATATAATTTGGTCCCTTTCCTCATTTTCCTCCTTCCCCTGCCACCCATTTCTTTGCCTCATAGATCTCCCTTCTATTTTCTTCTATTTTCATGGAGTCACTCCTTTCCCCTTATTTTGCTATGGCTTTTGCATAGGAGAGAAACCATTTGACCCTTGGCTTTCTGAGTCTGGCTTACTTCACTTAGCATGATGTTTTCCAGTTCTATCCATTTACCACCAAATGCTATAATTTCCTTCTTTATGGCTGAGTAAAACTCCATTGTATATATATGCCACATTTTCTGTTGACAGGCACCTGGGTTGGTTCTGTAGCTTGGCTATTGTGAATTGCACTGTTTAAACATGAGTGTTTAAATAAACCTAGCATCAGAGGTTTATTTGCTCACAGTTCTGGAGTCTGGAAGATCAAGATCAAGGTGTTGGCAGGGTTGTTTCCTTCTAAGGTTGTCAAGAGAAAGGTCTGTTCCAGGCCTCTTCTGTCCTTGGCTATGGACAGCTGTGTTCTCTGTGTCCTCACATGGCCTTTCCTTTTGGTGTGCACATTCCTGGTATTTTGCTGTCTTATAAGGATATCAGTCATATTGAAATTAGGGCCCATCCATATACAGTAGTACCCCATTAACCTTGGTGATTATGTTCCAAGATCTCCAGTGGATGCTTTGAACCCTATATATGATATGCTTTATAATCCACACCTATGGTAAAGTTTAATTTACAAATTGGGCACGGGAAGAGATTAACAGTAACTTAGCATAGATCTTAGCAAACTCAGCATGTGATGTCTTTCCTTTGCTTACTAGAACCTTTACCTTTTACTTAAAGGAAGCACTTTACAGCCATTCTTTGGCTTATTTGGATTACAAACCTCACTACTCTTGCACTTTGGGAACATTGGTAAGTAAATATGGGTTACTTGATGCATTAGACACCTATCCCTTGCTATAACAAATACCTGAGACAATAAACTTATAAAGAGAAAAGGTTTATTTTGACTCAGAGTTTTAGAGGTGTACACAATCAATGGGCATTGCTTTAGGCCTGTGATGGCACATCCCAGTGGAAGCATATGGTAGGGAGATCTGCTCACTCATGGCCAAGAAGAAAAAGAGATAAAGGAAGAGATGAGGGTTCCACAGTCCCTTTCACGAGCACGTCCTCAGCGACTTGATTATCTCCCACTAGACCTCACCTTTTTAAGGTTCCACTATCTCCCCGAAGCACCAAGCTGGAGAACAACCCTGTAACGCTTGGGTCTTTGGCGGACACTTAAGATCCAAATGACAGCATTTGAAAACAACACTCTGATACCATGACAGTCTATCCAACAACCAAGATGGACACTGAAGTGATTAATGGGAACTTAAGATGCACTGGACGAAGGGATGATTCACATCCTGGGTGGGATGGAATGGGACAGTGTGAGGTTTCATCATACAACTCAGAGTGGTATGCAATGGAAAACTTATGAATTGTTTTGTTTTTGGGGGGATCATGGTTGGCCACAGGTAACTGGAACTTCAGAAAGGAAAACTGTGGTTAAAGATGACTACTATAATCTTAATTACCCCTTTAAAGAGCCTATTTTCACACGCTAAGCTGTATATCAGGGGTTAGGAGTTCCCCATTGAGGGGGCCACACTTCTGTCCATACATTGTCCATAGTGAAATCAGGGGCATAGGCTTAAGGAGAAGAGAAGCACAGTGATCCCTGAGACCACCAGATCCCAACCCAGAGGCTGTAGCTTTGAAAGTCCCCTCTGCCATGGCTCTGCCTTCCTTAAGGACATTGAACTAAATGAAAGAAGCCAGTCACAAAAAGATAAATGCTGTGTGATGCCACTTGTGTGGGGTACCTTGTGTAGTCAAATTCAGAAAGTCAGGAAGGAAAACAGTGGGAGCCCAGTGCCAAGGGCAGAAGGAAGGTGTGGAGTCAGTGTTCAGTGGGTACAGAGTTTTGGTCTGGGATGATGAAAAAGCGCTAGCGATGGATGGTGGTAGGTGGTACACGAAAAGATGAAGTTACTTAATGCCACTTTATGCTTAAAATTGGTCAATAAAATAAATTTTATGTTATGTATATTTTATCATCATGATAAAAAGGATGTGAGCTGTGGTGTCAGACCTGAGTTTCAGCCTCTCATTCTCCTCCTCCAACACACACATCTTATTTTATTAGGTCTGAGATTTTTGACCTGCACAATGGGAAAACTTCCTACCCAGGGCTTAAAGGAGACAATGAAGGTAAAGTGTTTAGCAAGGGCTTTGGGATATACTTGGCACTCAGCCAACCATAGCTAATAAATACTAAGAACAGTGACAGAGAAAAGAAAATGCAGTGTTCAAGTGATTTATTTCAGAGCAATTTGCTTCTTGATGGGGTCAAAATAATCCACAACCATGGATTCAGGGAACTGAGATTGACCTGCTTATTGCTCCTGGAAGTTCTGGGATTAGGAGTCTTCAGCAAATATTCAAAGGAGGCATTTTGCATTCGCAGATGAGCTGCCTCTTTATCATGCATGAAATTAAGCACATCAGGAAGAGCTGGCCAGAGCCAGGTGCAGGGTGCTTTCTTCTGTGGCCTTGTTTCTTTGCTTCTGGCTTCATGCTGGCTGCTAGGCCAGGCCTGCTAGGCCAGTGGTACACGAAGAACCTGTTCTCAGGTGGGAATGCATGGACCTGCCAGTACAAATTGGCTTTGCCGACCAGATCTCTGTGCCCAGTGAAGCTCCACAGCCCTGGCTGTCCTCCTGTCTCTGACCTGTATCCTTCTCCATGGGGGCCATTTCTCAAGCCCTGAGTGACTTCATTCTCCAGGCTTCTGCTGTGGCCTTTTGCTGCCATCTCACTCTCCATTCCTTCAGAGTTGGCCCATGGTCTAGACACAATTGACTTCAATAATGCACTTTTTCAAGTATACAAAAATTTAATTGCTTTTAATAAGTAAGCAACCCAGAGTTTCCACTTGGAGCTTGTTTTAGAGAACTATTTTGCTACAGTGACTAAAGGATCTGACCAGAACAATTTTAGAGGAGAAAAAGTTTACTTGGGGGCTCTCAGTTTTGGAGGTCTTAGTCCATAGAAGGCTGGCTCCATTCCTTGGGGCTTGGGGTAAGGCTGAACATCATGGAGGGAGAGTGTGGCAGAGGAAAGCAGTTCACATCATGATCAGGAAGCAGAGAGAGAGGTTTCCATTTGCCAGATACAAATATATACCCAAAGCCTTGCCCCAATTCCAACCTCCTCCAGCAACACCCTACCACTTCAGTTACCACTTAGTTAATCCCTGTCAGGGGATTAAATCACTGATTACATTACAATCCAATCATTTCTTCTCTGAACCTTCTTCCACTGTCTCACACGTGAACTTCTGGGACACCTTACATCCAAACCATAATAGAGCTAGAGGAGTGTGGTTTTCATACATTGGTGAAGAGCAGTATCAAGCCCCTGTGAATCATTTTAATCCTTCCCGTGTCCAAGTTCTGATGTGGGGAGTTGGTTGATCCCAAGGAGCCTGGAAGGAGACTCTTCTCTGGGAGAATGGTGGAGGACTGGTTCACTGGATTGGGCTGTTCCTGAAACCCACGTGGCTGTGTTATTTCTTCTTGGCTTTGAGCATCAGCCTGCAATGCCATCCTGCCCATCCAGGGCTCTAGCTGAGCTGTACCTTCCGTGAAGTCCAGATGAGCTTCAGTGGTCATGTCTCCTCACCCATCCCTTCAGGCTTAGCTCAGTTTGCAAAGTCCAGAGACCTGGTGAGCACACCCAGCATGCCTGCTTGTCCCAGCTTTCTCTATTGAGAAGCATGCTGTTTCCAGCCTGTCAGTTGGAATTGGTCTACTCAGGAAACTCCAGTTTTCTTCTCCCCACCAGCTCACCCACCATGCCTTATACGCCAGGTCCTAGCCTTCTGATACTACAGATTTTACAACTTGATTTGCATTTTTCTTATTGGTTTTTCAGTCCTGGTAACTAGGCCAGGAATGCTAACAGTGTGACTGCCATGGGGACCTTTTAGGAGGCTGTGTTTGGGAATGATTTCCAAATGCCATGCCCATGGCCCTTGTACAGAGTAGACCGCCTTTTAGCCTACCAGGTGGCTGAAAGAGACACCCAGAGGAAAAGTCCTCTCCCCTTGCCTTTTGAGTTCCATGAACAGGGCAAGGAGAGGCCCCAGGTTCTTGGTGTAAGGTAGTCTCTACTGCCTCCAAGCCTCCCATGAAGGCCCCACTCCCATCTTTTCCTTCCCTCCTACTCTTAGGTTCTCTCCCCATCATTTGCCAAGACTTCAGGGCTAAGTTTAGAATTTCTTTCATCCTATTTGAGTCATTTATTGGCCACAGACCCCATCACCTCTCATCTCCAACACCTTAGATTACCCTGCTCTCAACATCTCTACAGCACTCTGGAAACCCCAATTCCATTTCTTTCTCCTATCCCCACTCCCTTTTGAAGCCCTTCCTAAATTTTCTGGGCTTCACTCTCCATCTGCAGCTCACCTCCTGGATCTCAAATTCTGCTGGAACTATCTGTGCCTCCTCTCCTCACTTTTAGCTGGTGATCTTCTTTCTCATCTTCAGAGAAAATGGACAATGTGTTTAAATCCTGGTTCACCTTCTCAGTGAGGTTGCTCCAGAAGACTCCCTTGCTCCTGATGAGTACATGCAGGTAGTGATTTTCTTCTTCCACGGAAAGAAACATTTGTCTCCTCGTCCTCATTTCCCTTCTGGATTTTCCTTCATTTTTTTTTTTTCCTTCTAATTTTCAGCAAAATTCCCTGAAATAGTTCTATGTTCTCATTGTTTAATTTTCTTTCTCCCACTCTTTCTTACAACTTTGGATAGGCTTTCACTCCTCCTGATCCACAAACACTGACTTCTCAAGGCTACCAAGATGTCCATGTGGATAATTCCCATACTTTATTCCTAGTCTTTTTCCTATTGGAGTTGTTGGCAGCATTTGATGTGATTGATTGTTCCTTCATCTTTAAAATCTCCTTCTTGGCTTCCACATGCTACACACTCTTGGGTTGAGGTTTCTTCCTATCTAACTGGTCTCTCTCTCCCTTTCTGTTTTTGTGGCTAGTTTCTTTTCTTTTACCCAAATTCTTTAAGTACAAGAGCTCTGGGGTTCACATCTGTCAGTCTCTCTCATGGTTATCTCATCTGGTTTCATGACTTAAAATCGATGTGCTGATCACTTCTACAGATATATTTCTGGCCTGGACCAATCCCCTGAGCTCTAGCTAGTCTACTCAGTCTTGCCGCTTAGATATTTCATACTATCTCAGACTTCATGCATTCAAAATGGAACCTCTTTCCAAATCTCCCCTACCTACAGCCTTCTGATTTCTGTTCCCTCTTTTAAGGTGCTATGGATAAAAACTTGGAGTCTTCCTTTCTTTGCCTCCCACCCAAACCTCATCTGAAGGCAACTGCAGTCAGCTTTACTTTCAAATTATTTCCAGATTGTAGTCACTTACTCTGACTCTTGCCTCTCCCACCTTCATCCTAATCTGCCATTTAGATGATTATAGCAGATCCCACATGTGCAACTCCCCTCCACCCACTTCCATTTTTGACACACATCCAAATCTATCAGCCAGTGTAATCTTTTTAATATTTGTCTAAGATATCAGGTCACATTCCTGATGTCTCTAAAAGTGTCCACCTCAAGCACAGTGAAAACTAAGTAAAATTTCCATAACAGCCAACAAGGACATCCATTGTTGTCCCCAAGACCCTCCAAGTCGTCTGTCTCTCTGCTCATTCATTCCAACATTGCCCTCTTTTACCCCTCTCACTTGCTCTTCCTCTGTTGCCCTCTGGGCCAACATTCCCACTGTGCTCTGTGGAATCTTCATAGATTATTGGCTCATTTATTCATTCCACAAAGTAGTCACTGAGCTACTATTATGCAGAGATACAACAATGAAGATAGGAAATGCACTTCCTGGTCCCATGGAGCTCACAGTAGAGAAGGAAACGTTTTGAACAATGTGTACGAGTGAAGAGTGGCACAATAGGCAATCCAGGGTTATGGGAACACACAGGGAGGGAAAGGCATACAAAAAATGTGAGTCTAGAAAATTCCTTAGGGAGTCATGTGAGCAAAACCCTAAAGGATCAGTGTGAATTGACTAGGTGTGGGGTGCTGGTGAAGCAGGGCAGAGGACAGTTCTGCTCCACTGTCAGTAGGTTTTCCTCACCCCTAAAGCCTTCAGAGAGAACTTTCTTTCTAGCTCCTGACTCAGCAGAGACCTGGTTCTCCTCTGAGAACATTACGTCTGCGATGGGGATGCTGCTTCTTCTTTTCATGACTTTAAGGTGTGGGAGGAGGAAGTGGCTATTTTTCAGGGACTTTTCCAAATAGCCAAACTTGCTGAACTTAACTCAATGTTTTTACGTCTAATGCTCTTTTCCCTTCTCTGTTTCCTGCCTGGGCCACCTGCCGTATCTCTGAAATCACTTCAGCTAAGGTCAGTGGTGACTGTACTTACTACTAGCGGAAATTTCTCTACCTTAACCTCTTGGTGGCACTTACTAATACTTGTGACACTCCTTATCTGCAGATTTCACAACTGCAGATGCAACCAACCTCTGGTTAAAATATTCAGAAAAAAAATTGTACCTGTACTGAACACGTACAGAATTTTTTCTTTGTCATTATTCTCTGAAATACATTATAACCACTATGTGCACTGTACTAGCTATTATAAGCAATCTAGAGATGGTTTAAAATATGTGGGAGAATGTGCATGGGTTATATGCAAATGCTACACCATCTTATATGAGGGGTTTGAGACTGTAGGTATTGGGCCTCTGCGAAGGTCCTAGAACCAACCCTACCTGAGGATTCCACCCACCGTTATTGCCAAGGAATGCACCCACCATCATTGCCATGTCCAGCCTCTGTCCACCCTTGATTCCCGTCCCCTTACCTACTACTGCATTGGCCATCTTTTAATTTTCCTTCCCAAATGCCTTTTCTTCACTGTCTACTAGAATGTCATGATCCCAGGGCTCCATCTTGCTCTTATAGTTCTTGCTCTTGTCTCTCTGCCCAAATGACCCCAGTCACCTCCATGATATCAGCTGCTATTCACATGCTGAAAAAAATGACCTATAATTTAGTTGACTTACATGTCCAAGACCTTGATGTCAAGATGACACCTCAAAATCAGCCTATTCAAATGGGACTGGCCAGGCCTTTCTCTTTCTCACATAGTCCTCCTCCAGGATGTGTGTTTCTGGGACTGAGTCTCCACCATTCTGCCGGACTTCTCTTTTCCTCCTTCCAGTGCAAAATAATGAACCCATTTCATCCTACTTTTAAACACAGAAATACAACATGTTCTTTTTCCTTCTGCATGCTGACATTACTTTTCAAAATTTTAGTCCTTACCACTTCTTGGTGGGGTTGTTGTAGAAGCCTCCCAACTGGTATCCCAGCTTCTCATTGGCTGGCTCTGATCATTTTTGTGTGGTCATGAGTTTTTAAGGTCTCAACTGACTCTTGTGTTTAGTCAGAATGAAGATTGGATTGTATTTTGCTGTGGGTCAAAATGAAGACTTTACTTACCCTTTCTTCATCTTCTCTTTTCTCTACTCAGCTCCTTCTTTCCAACCACAATTTCTGGAATCTTTATCCTTCCTAAATATTCTAAGTTCTGCTGGACTGAAACAAATTAACAAATATGATTCCTCTGAGATATGAAAGTTTAAACTTCTTTTATCTGCTTCTCTTTCTTTTAGATAGTCTACCTTTAAGGAACGCTAAGTCATATTTAAAATGCTAGGATTTTACATAGAGGATCCTTGCATGGCTGCATTGTGTTATTTTTGCATTTATCTATTTATGTGAAGATCCACAGATTATGCTACATTCCTTAACATAGAATTCCAACATGTAGTTGTGATATTTTGTTCTTTTAACAAAATATGATTTAACTCGCCTGTTTTAAGTGTTGTTATATAAGGAAAACTTTATAAATTAATTTGAACATTTCTTACCCTAAAAAATTAATCTGTAAGATCATCTTTGCTTTGTACCTTATTCCATATATGTAAAATATCTCATATTCTCTTACAGGATTGAGTCAATGTATTGTTATCTTAAGGCATTTTGCAATCAAGATTCAGAATGCTATCTCAGAGAATTCTGAAGACTTCCATCATTTCTAAAAATGGGTAGCCTTTTTGCCTGCAAAAGCTTTTCCTGAACAGTCTGTTCTATGAGGCGCATGATATTTCCATTTGTCTAAGCACATGTGTTTGTTTTGAGGTGTCTGTCTCTGCAAACGTTGTCAGTTCATCTATCTTGGCAGGCAAAGCCCTAGGCAGCAGGAAGTTCATTTATCTATTCCCATAATACATCAAAATCTGTGATCTATTCAGAGCAAAAGGGTATCATGGACAAAAATAAAACAAACAAGGAGATAAAATTTTTGTCACTACTAACATGATAACAGGGGTCCACTTTATGCTTTGAATTAGCCCTTGCTGCTCTGCCACTGCAACTTATTTTTGGAATGGACATGTTTCTTTCTCTTCCTCTCTCCCTGCTCCTTCCTAGTCTCTCCCCTTTTCTAATCTCAGGGGAAACAGGACTACCTTTCTTCCCCATCCTAGGTAGAGTTATCTGTCCCTTGAGCACACCCCCACCATAGAAATGAAGTAATCAGGGCTGGGGACATAGCTCAGTTGGTAGAGTGCTTGCCTTCTAAGCACAAGGCCCTGGGTTCAATCCCCAGCACTGGGGGGAAAAAAAAATGGATGAAATAATCAGACTTTGGGGATGCTATGAGAAGATCTCAGAAAGGACTATCTACAAAATTAACAAGTGAATTACAACTCCAAAAGAGAACAGGTGGAATGTAGCCTTTGAATCGCCTCTTTAAAAGCCCCCTGTTTCTGCTGATGGGCAGAATCCCAGCCTCTAGGACAGGAGTCCCCTGTGTCTCTCCTTGGCTAGCAAAGCAATAAGCCTTCTCTTTCCTTTTTCTCAAAACCATGTCCTAATTACTGGATTGGCATCCGGGACAAGGACCGAGCTATTGGCCACAACATAACTGACTAGCCCACACTCTACTTCCTAACCCTATAGCCAGAGATATAGCCACCCACCTAAAAGGCTGATGAGAAGTGAACAATAACCACAAAGATGAGGCAGAGGGCCACCTACAGAGCAGGTATCAGAGACCACTTGACTAGGCTTCTGATCCTGGCTGTCACACGGGCTAGGTGACCCTTACCTCTCCATGCCTTGGTTTCCTACACAATAAAAAAGATAATGCCACCCTTAATCTCAGGGTGGTTTTAGTTTCTGGTGAGCTTGACATGAGCTTGACTTAGGCCTAACACACGTAAAGGTCTCAGTGAGCGGCAGTGTGCTGAAATTTGAGCCACCGCACACGCTGTCAAACGGCACCCTTCCTCCCTGCCCCAGTTGATTTTTGTGAGACCTTGTGGAGCTGTTCCTGTGCTAAACTAGAAATATCTGGGGTCTTGATTTTGGTAGCTGCTTTAATCATAGAAAAAAAACCTGGGATTTTGGTCTCTTTTGAGAACTTAAGAGGGTTAGCTTAAGAGAAAATGCTTTTGGTTCTTTGGAAGGTGACTTGGATGGTTGTCACTCTTCCCAATCTGAAGGTGTGTGCTGTGGTTGTGTAGGGAAATTCAACTTGTCCCTCTGAACTTTCCATCATTGAGTCTGCTGAAACAAACTGAAAACAGAAAAATTAACTGGAGAAAAGGTATGTACATTTATTTAAAAATTGGTCAGATGGTTGGAGCTTGTCATAGGCTAGAGGCAAGTGAGGGAACATAGGCAATTTTAGAGCGGTAAAAAATGATTTTTATGGGAAATAAATGGGCCCAAAGACTAGACCACGGCTGTCTCTCTTACAGTCTGCTGAGTTTCTTCTCTGGTGGTTTATTTTCCTCTGGGCGATGAAATTTTAGATTTTTCTCTCCTCCCTTCCTTTTTCTTCCCCCACCCACACTCTCTCTTTGATTCCTCCCTTCCTTCCTTCTTGGAAGAATTTCCTTCAGTCAAATAAAGGAACTTCAGGGAGAGCCCCTCCCTTTGCTTGGGAAGTAGGTTGGGAGAGAAACAAAGGAACATTATAGACCTTGATTCCAAGGCAACTTCTAAATCTTTCCAGTTTCCTTTTACCTAAAGTGTCTCGCAGGTCCAAGTCCACTTTGGGGTGTTATGCTCTGAGCTCCGCTGTGGTCCATGTCAGTGTGCACCAGCCCAACACCTGTCATCCTGTAGTAGGCTTTCTGACCCTCGAGAAGGTACATGAACCCCCTGTTCCAATTTCCCAGTTCCTAGAAGGACTACTTCCTTGTGTGTATAATTTGTAAATAGGTTAAAGATATTGACAGTCTTACCTCTCACTTTGGTAAATTGTCAGATGAGTTCAAATCAATTTTTGGAATATTAACTCATTAATAAATCTCTGAAACCGACCCCCTCTCTTGTCAACCATGAGGTAACGTAAGAAAAGGAGAAATGGGGACAATCTTGCTGTCCATTCCCTCATAGCTTTGTGCTCGGGAAACAGGATTCTGCGGTATTCCTGACGCTCTCTGGGCCTCTCTCAGGATGCTGTGGAGGAGTGGCTTTGCCTGCTGCTGTGTGAGGACCAGAGGCCACTGTCAAGGATGACCCGTTCAGACTGCTGCTTTGAGGACTTGATGTGAACTTGGGAGTCCAGTGAGCTCCCAGAGGGGGAATTCTCTCAAGGTACTTCCCACACAATGGTCCTGCTAAATAAATCATGGATTTTTGCCGTTAGTTCAAAATTATGTTTTTAGATAAAAATTATGTTTTCCCATTAAAAACCGTTTATGGAAGTTAGAGAAGTGCAAATCAAAACTACGCCGAGATTCCAACTCACTCCAGTTTCCCAGTTCAGAATGGCAACTTTCAAGAATAGAAGCAACAATAAATGTTGGTGAGGGTGCAGGGGAAAAGGTACACTCACACCTTGCTGGTGGGACTGCAAATTGGTGCAACCATTATGGAAAGCAGGGTGGAGATTTCTCAGAAAACTTGCAACCACCATTTGACTCAGTTCTCTCACTCCTCAGTGTATATCCAAAGGACATAAAATCAGCACACTACTGTGATGCAGCCACATCAATATTTATAGCAGCTCAATTCACAATAGCTAAACTATGGAACCAACCTAGATGTCCTTCAACAGAAGAATGGATAAAGAAAATGTGGTATGTATACACAATGAAATATTACTCAATCTTAATGAAGAATGAAATTATGGCATTTGCCTGTAAATGGATGGAACTGGAGACTATTACGCTAAGTAAGCTAATGCCAAAGAACCAAAGGCCAAATGTTTTCTCTCATATGCTAATTCACAATGTGGGGGTGCCAGGGAAGAATAGAGGTACTTTGGATTAGACAGAGGGGAGTGGGTATGAGGGCAGGAAGGACAGTAGAATGCATCAGGCATTGTTACCCTATGTGCATATATGATCACATGGCTGGTATAACTCTACATCAAGTGCAACCAGAAGAATGAGAAGTTATACTCCATTTACGTAGAATGTGTCAAAATGCATTCTCCTGTCATGTATAACTAATTAGAACAGATTTAAAAAATAGTATTTATGGACAGGTGTGGGGCTCAGTGGGAGAGCGCTTGCCTAGTGTGAGGACCTGAGTTCAATACCCAGTACAACAAGCAACAACGACACTTTTCCACTTGTCACCCTTACTGCATGCTTCATTGATGGAGGGAGGGGAGTGCTGCTACTGCTCTTCTCTGCCACGTGGGTCACCAATGGGAACAGTCACGCTGCTGGGATACACCCCCTGACCTTGGCTTCCATACCCGTTACACTTCCAGACCCAGGTGGTCATTGTTTTCCAATGGACCCAACTGTGCTGGGGACTCTGGCAACCAATCTATATTCATACTTTGAGGGTCCTGTATGGTAGGGCCATTCTATGGCCCTGTAACTTGCCTCTTTAACTTGAAATCTCTGGGAACACTACTTTCTATCCCCCAAGAAAACATTCGGTTTCTGCGCAGAAAAATCTGTTCCCTCCGTCGAGTTCATGAAAACAAAAAGTTCAATTAGGTTCTTCTGCTAGGACAATGATTGCCAACTCATTTGTATTACTTTCCTTAGAAGCGACTCAAGAAAAAGAAAAGGAAGTCCTGTTCTGAAATGACTGTTTCCCAGGAGGGTAGGAGGTGCTATGGTTTGAATACGATTGGTTCCTACGAAAACTCCTGTCAAGGCTTTACTTCCCAAAGTAACAGTACTGAGGTGGTAGGGCTTTTAAGAGATTGGGTTAGACCTTAAGATGGATTAATGCTACCCTGCAATACTTTTAACTCTCATGGGACTACCCTTACTGAAACATTTTTTTTTTTTTTTTTAAGAATCTGTACTACTTTATTTGATAAAAAGAAAAAAACAGGATATGGAGCATATGAGATAACAGGCGTACAGTTTATCTGTCAAATAATCTTGTTTCCAAGAACATTTAGGGTCATCCTGTTCAGCTCCTCCTTCCCTCTTTCTTTTTCTTTTTAAAATTTGATCTGATGGCACAGATGGTGTGACTCTACTTTGTGTACAACCAGTGAAACAATAGCTGTACTCCATTTGTGTTCAATAAAAAAAAAATTTGATCTGATTAGTTATATGTGACAGTAGAATGCATTTTGACACATCAAACATAGATGGAGTTTAACTTCTCATTTTTCTGGTTGTACATGGTGTAGAATCACACAGGTAGTGTAGTCATGTGTGCACATAGGGTAATAATGTCCGATTCATTCTCTCCTTCCTACCCCTTTACCTACTCCCCTTCCTTCACTTCCCTCTGCCTAATTCAGGTTTTTATACATGAACTTGGCATCTCCCTTGAGTTCCTCTTTTGCAAGCGTGCACCAGCATATATTCTTGGACCTTCCAAACAGTAAACTGAATAAATTACCCAGCCTCAGGTATTTTGTTGTAGCAGCACAAAATGGATGTAGATAGACTGAAACACCTATGGATTTTAAAAAATATCTTTACATGAGAATGAATAATTACCGTTTATGGCTCTTCTAAGGAGTCAAGCATTTTACATAATTTCCTCATGTATCACTGCAATAATCTTGTGAAATCATAATGGAGATCTCTATTTTATAGGTAAGGAAACTGAGGTTTAGATAAGTTTAAGTAACCAACCAGCCCAAGATTACACTGCTGGTAAGCAATGAGGAGGTTCTCTCAGAGGTTGTGTGACCTTGTAACCACTGTGTTCATCTGCATTCCAGCTCTTACTGGGGCTGACCAAGCCAAGTTCCTTAAGCATTTCTTGTTAGGTGAGGTGAATGAATGGGAAAAGACAATATATATATATATATACATATATACACATATATGTATATATATATGTATATACATACATATGTATATACATACCATGGAGTTTTACTCAGTCATAAAAAAGAATGAAATTATATCATTTGCTGGTAAATAGGACTGGAGAACACCATGCTAAGTGAAATAAGCCAGACTCAGAAAACTCAGGGTCATGTGTTTTCTCTCAGATGTGGAAACTGATGAGAAACAAAGGGAAAAAAGGAATTGGGAGGAATCTTATGAAAATAGAAGGGAGACCAACAAAATAGAGGAAAGGGACCAGGGGAAGGGAAATGGAAGGTCTTAGGAATAAAGTCGACCAAAGCATATTGTTATATTGTTATTGTGTGCTTGTGCAAATATCCAACAATGAACACACTGTTCTGCATGATTGTAATGCACCAATAAAAAGGAAAAAAAAAAGACATTTCCTGTTAGGTTCTGTAGGAGATTCTATCTTTGGAGGTGACTCAATTATAGGTCAAGGAGCTGAATGTGATGTAATAGTATTTGCATAGCTTGTGGGTAAAGAAAAGCAAAACAAAACCTGGAAAGGCAAAGAAAGAGAAAAAAACAGACCTCAAAAAAAAAAAAAAAAAAAAAGAAAAAGGAAAAAGCTTTGATTTACATAGATGAAGTGGCTACCTTGGGGTCCCTGAAATAATCTGGGAGGAACTGCTATGGACCCACCAAGCTGGAGCTACATCTAATGTCTTATCTAGTGTCTTGGTGCCACTAAGCACTTGGATGTTAAAAATATCCTCGACTTCTCAAGAATACATTTCAGGGGTCAGAGGTCTTTATGTCCATTCTTACATTCAGTGATAGAGTTAAAGTCATCGTTAGATGACATCAACTTCTCAAAGTGTCTTTCCCCACTAGTAATGGAAGAGCTTCCATTTATTAACAAAAACTACCTGTCTCTATCTATCTCAAATCACATAGCCCCCATGGGATTTGAAGTTCTTGTTTTATTTTTGGAGCGCATGCATTATAGAATTCCTCTACTTAAAGGAACCAACAGTAAGTGAGCATTTCGACTGACAGCAGATTCCTTGTATTGATTCAATAGCTAGAACCAGAGAAGATTGGTGCCTTGAATCCATCAAGATGGAGCACAGGGCTGTGCAGGAATGGTGATGTCGGTGATGTTGGGGAAAGCCTGTGAGGCTGGTCTGAGGAATCCAAACAGTGGAGGACCAACTCAAATTCAAATCACACAGCATCTAATTCACAAAGAAATCTGAACTGCAGAGGAGATGGGGAAGCTTCAAAACTTCTGGGTTTCTGCTTTCACTTCTCCAAGGGAGCTTCTGGTTTGGTACTTCATGGATATCTGAGAGGCAGGACCCAATGCTTGGAAAAAGGGGAAGCAAGTGTGAGGTGTGGCTCAGACTTCATGGCCTGATAAATGGGTTAAGGGTGGGGCTTCCTCTGAAGGAAGGGCCTGGGGAGGGCAGGCTCCCCAGGCAGAGGTGAAGGGAAGTGGTCTTATAGGAACTTCAGCCTGATGGTCACATGCATAGTCAAGGGGCTGCTTCCATTGCCAGCCCACTGGCATGGTGCAGAGGGCACTTCTGGCTCTTCCCTGTTAGGAAGGGATTTTCACTGGCAAGAATCTCACCACTTTAGTTCCTTTTCATGGCTGATCCAATGAGGTGCCAAATTCCTGACTCTTGAGCAGAGGTTGAGCTGGTACAGATTGACCAATTCCGTAATCAGACTTTTCTTAAATCGTTCAACATGGTGGCAGGGTGATTTTTATTTCTTCTTTTAATTTTCCATTTATATGAATATGACAGATTAGAGTTTATGGATATTGCATATTATAACGTGTCATTTATAGTATATGTTTTATATTATGCATTATGACATAGTTTATGTATAGTCTATGCTATAATTTGTATTTGCTATTTTGTATCTTTTAGATTCTATGTTGTGACATAGTTTGTGTTCATTTTAAATTTTTTTATGTATCCTGTGTGCCAATTCATACTCAGCCAAAAACACAGTTAACTTAAAAATAGAGTACAGTATGTGGGAACTTGCATTTCCATGAAGTTCTGAAACATTTCATAGGCAAAAGGAATTTAAAATTAATGGACACATTTTCAGAGAAGGATGATTGCTTGGGTCCACTAAGATTAGATTAGAATCAGACCAACTGAAATTCTCCAGTGTGGGTGTCACTTCTTGTTTTCACATGGAAAAATTGTCATTTGACTTTAAGTTGACCTTAGCTTCTCAAGTCAGTAGCTCTGTCCCTGAGGTTGTTGAGCAAATCGAATACCTGCCAATTTCACCAAGATGGAATTACAGAGCAATTTTACTCCTGAGTAACTTTTTTGAAACTGTCCCTTTGTATGTATTGTGCTTGCAACAACAAACACTTTCTTTACATATAAGATGGTTCCACAACAACTTCAATTCAAATCACACCGGAACATAGCAGAACCTTCTGGAACATTCCAGAATCCTCTGGTCCAGTCATACCCATAAGCTATCCCTTTGTTCCTGTTCACATTCTGGCCTTTCTATGCATACCTCAACCTTCTTCACAACAGAGGGTACAATTTTTAAGACCCCTCCTTACTTTCTTACCTGTACATCTGTTTCTGTTCTTTCACCACTGACCTTTTTTCTGTCTAGCTCCACGAACTTTCAGAACTTAGCTGAGACAATCTGTGCAATCTGCCGCAGAGGTGTGACTATTTTGAGGCCGTGTAGTAAAGCAGTTAAAATGAAGCTCTGGAGCTGGGCTGTTGGTTTTCACAACCTAACTCCCTTCTTTCCTAGACTTGTGACATTAGGCAAATTGCTTGACTTTTCTATATTGGAATCTCCTCATTCCATAAAGTGTAATACCCATCTCATAGAGCTGATTTGAAGGAAACAGACCATGCCTAGTGTCTGCCCTGTAGCAGGAATTCCAGAGTTTGGGCTCTTATTACCATGTTAACCAGGTTAAAAGATCTCTTCTGTGAGTCTTCTCTTTAAAGAAAAATAATAGATGAGTGTCTCCATCCTTAGTAAATGGCAGAACTGTTTTTTAAAAAAGAGTATTTAGTTTTTTGTACATCTCCTTTGGGTATACCTGCGACGGGCTGGACAATTTGTATCCCATATAGTCCTCAAGGAACACTTTGGGAAGGCTGTTAAAGAGTTTTCAAAGTGAACGACTCCAGTAATACTAAGAAGTCAACCAAGAGGTCACCATATGCTTTCAGTGATACAAAGTGCTTTTCTGAAGTAGTTGTTGTTCGGCCAGCAAAAGCAATGGCATTAATCCCTATACAATTAAAATTTGTCCATGACTATTGTTAACTCTGACTACACATTTTAAAAAACCCTTGTGGGACGTTTTTATGAACAAATTTGGGTCCATGATATATGTAACGAGGAATGAGCATCCTTGTCAACACTCACAATGGTATTGCAAAATTACAGTTCTTGGAAGCAGTTTTCTCAGAATGAACTGCCTGTGATTCTCAAATCCTGCTCTTTGCTGCTTCGTATGTAAACATGATCACCTGCTGAAAAGTGGGGCTGTTAGGAGAGTTTCTGGATTTCAAAGGTGTTTTTTCCCAAGGTGGCTGCTCTTCCTTCCTCTTCTACTCCCTTCCTCCACTTCTTCTCTTCCCTTTTCTTTTTTAAGTGGTGCTTGGGGTTGAATGCAGGCATGTACTCTACCACTGGGCTACTCCACCTGGCCCTCAAGGTGGCTATTCTTTGGGCAGATGCTCTCTGTCATTGAGTATAGAGACCACGAAATAAGGAAATGTCACAATGAGGAGGAGGTAATGGTGGGTAATAACTGACTCTTACTTTCAAATGTCTGTGTCAGGCATTCCTTTCAGAGCTCTTTGCATCTGAAATAGGTCTAAAAACCAACTGTAGGACACAGACTAGCAACATAAAAGGTTGAACCATTCCACTTTCTGAAACACATTAGCAATCATATTTCATAGAAATTTTGGAATTTGCATGGACTATTCCAGTCTTTTCTTTGGGATTCAATGGCAGAACCAACGACTGCATTTAAGTTGTTTTCTGGGTTGCCAGCTCTACTCCCTAACTTAGAATAAACAGCACCAACCAGCTCTACTCCCTAACTTACAATAAACACCAACCAATCATGGAACTCTAACCCTAAGTCTGGATGGGGTTTCAGAATTCTGCATCCACACTGCTCTAGAGAACCACTGCCAAGTGATCAGAGCTGGAGATAAGTTGGAATCCATTTTTCATTTTCTTTAGTCTTCCCCTTTCTACTTAAATCAGCCTTTCACACTATAAAATACCAACATGTTAAGAAGAAAACTTAGAGAACCTGCTGTGAAGGTATCTGGTGTGAGACTCTCAGCACCACACATGTGTGACGTTGAACATGGGTTATTGCTCCTGTGATGGAGACTAGAAATTCAGGGTAGTGTGGGAGGGTGGCATCAGCACATAGGAGGTGGGGAGTGCAGGAAGCAGGGAGGCACCAATAAATAGAAGACGACCTCAGAATCTGAGACATAGGGAACTGGAAATAGAGAAGGACAATGACAGGAGAGTGCATAGGAATGGTTTTATTTAACATTCGCTATGTACACTAATTGGCTTCAGGTAAAACTCATCTATATTCCGTCTTCAAAACAGCCAGATGTAAAGGCTTGGGCAGAGGAAGGATCACCTGGAATGGAGATGTGTACCTGCCAGGCAAGTGTGAGGCCCTAAGGTAAGTCAGCCTGCCTGTTCAGGAGAGAATGGGGCTGGAGAGGGTAGATGCGATGCTCTGACAGAGTTACAAGGGATGCTTGCAGGTAGATGCTGGGTGGGGAAAGGTAGTCAGAAAAATTAAACAGGAAAATTCCCTGGCAAGTATGTGGTGGCTCAGAGATATAAACTGCAAAAACAGTTACACTCTGCAGTAAAAGCAGAGTGAGTAAAGGTGCCCTGATCAGCAGTATCAGTAGAAGAGAGTGAAAGAGGGATGGTGTGTGTTGGGGGAGAACCAAAAACCATTTTTTTACTGGATTTGGGAGAGCTGAGGTCATTGGTGATCAGTCTCTTTATACATCTGTTTCAGACAAGCTCCTTCCATTCTCATTTTCCATATGTAACCCTTAACTCTATAGAAACAACTTCATGATGGACAGCTGTCCCCTCCTTATGCTAGATCCCCAGACCTCTCTTCATCTAGCTGCTTACCAGCATTTGATGATGTTACTTAATGTTTTCCTTTCTTCAATTCATCTTCTTCCTTGGCTGTTGAGGTGAAAGCCAACCTTGGTTTTCTATTAGTTTCTCAATTGTCCTTCCAGGAACCTTTAACCTCCTGGTCCTCTCCATGACTGTTAAAGCTGGACAAAGTTTCATGTTCATCCATCTACACCTCAGGTGGGAGTTACCACTTAAACATTAACAACTCCAAGTTCTAATTCTTGAGTTCATACATCCAGCTGACTCTTTGTTCTGATATCCTAAAGTAACTCCTCCCACCAATTCCACATTTCCAAAACCAAATTCAAGTTCTCCTCCCCACAAAACACAGCAAGTAAACCCTAGTCCTCCTTTCTTCCATTGCTTGATAAGCAACTCCACCATCTATTCTGTTGCATGAACTGAGAACCTTGCCTTGCCTCCTTTTCTCTCATGTCAATTTTATCAGAAAGTCCTGCTAATTTTTTTCTTATGTGTTTTTTCTCCACTTCTACCACCATCTTCATTCAAGTTACCCCCATTTATCTCCATCTGTATGGCAACAATTTTATTACTGATTTTGTTATTTCAATCACTGAGCCCAAGTTCTTCGATATTTCCCATTGAGTAGTGAGACCCATGTTCTATTTCCCTGAATCTGGGTGCACTTGGGACTTCACTGACCGAAGAAGTACCATTAAAGTAATGCCATTTGCCTTTGGCACAAGATCATTAAGGCAATCTTTCCTTTCCTTTCCTTTTCTGCAGTTCTGTGAATTGAACCCAGAGTCCTGTGCCTGGTAACCAGGCACGGGACCATTATGCCACATCCCAGTCTTAGGCTACGTTTCCTTATCTTTCTGCTCAGATGCTTAGTTGGGAGCCCAGAGATGCTGTTATCTTCATGCTCTTAGGAAGCCAAGCCACAGGAGGCATCCTATCTTCCAGGTCTAGTCTTGGCAGTATCTCAGCCAAGGCCAGACAAGTGAGCAAGCCTTGGATGATTCCATCTCCTGACCATCAAGTCACCCCATTATTCATCCTTCCCAGCTAGAGCCCCAGACATTATAGAAAAGTCCTAAGTCATCCACATTTTTCCCTTGTGCTGACCCTTCACCCTCATGGCCTGTCCAAATTCCAGAAAGATAAGATTAGTTGGCATAAGTAAACGGTTGTTCTAATCTGAGAAGTTTGGGGATGATGCTATGCAGCAATAGTAACTGAAACAGTGACATATCCCATCTATCTTCACACATTTCAATCTGATAGAGTAGCCTCCCAATTTACAGCTGTTAAATTATGTCCAACTGCTCTTAGGCTAACGATCAAAATTCTTACCCTGACTCAGTGGATTCTGTAGTCTTGCAGCACGAGCCCTCTCTCTGTGTCCCCAAGTCAAACTGGCCCTCTTTCGGTTCTCTGAATTTGCCATCCTCCTTCCTGCCCTTCTGCTTTGTGTCTTTCGTTGTATGCCATCCTCTCCTCTCTGTGCACCACTGGTGGCAATTTATCCTGCGGATCACAAATCAACTTTGGCCACATGTTCAGGGTCAGATTTTACTGCTGTGACATCTCTCCTGTATCTCTCTCTAACGTGGCATTTATCACTGCTGGAGGAATTCTGGACTCCATTCTGGAGGCATTAGGAAACATGAAGTGCCTCTGAGCAGAGTCATTGGACTTTTCATCCAGCAACAAGGTACAAAATGGGTTGAAGTAACAATCAAACATAGACTTGACTTGAGAAATATTTTTGTTAGTCAGTCTTCTGCTATTGTAACAAATACCCAAGATAATCAACTTATAAGGAGAAAAGGCTTATTTTGGCTCATGATTTCAGAGACTTCAGCCCATGGTTGCTCGACTCTTTTCTTTTGGGTCTGTGGTCAGGCAGAGAACATCAAGGTGGGAGCACATGGTGGAAAGAGCTCCTCAACTCATGGTGGCCATAAAGAAAGGAGGAGACCATAACCCCACAATCCTCCTTGAGGGCATGTCTCTAAGGCCCTAACTCCCTCCAACTAAACCCCACCTCTTAAAGGTCCCACCACCTCCCAAGAGCACCACAGACAGACAACCGAAACTTAAGCACATGGGTCTTTGGGGGACAGTGCTGCAAATCATAGCAGACCTTGTGTTGTCTGTTATTGTAAATATTTGATTCAAGTCTGTTTTCAGACTGTTAGTACTACAAGGCCAGATATCTTGCCTGTTTTTGTTTACAGTAATGTTCTTAGTGCATTGCATGGAGCTGAACACATTATACAAACTCAGTGTATACACTGTAGGATGAATAAACAAACCTTTGTGGTTCACTTGCAAGGACAACATTTTTAAACATTGTGATCTATTTAGTGGTTTGGAGGAAGAAGAAACTCTTGTAAGTCTGTTCTTGAGGAAATTGCTCTTTGGTTGGGAAACTAGGATAGGTGCATAATCACCTCTGGTGGTTAAGCTTCTCTTTTATGATGAACACTGTACTGGGTGCTTCAAGCATTTATTTATTCTTCATAAGTCCTACAAGATAGGTGTTGTTATGATTTTTATTTTGCAGATCAGAGAACCAAATCTTAGAGAGATTAAATAAGTAGCTGTTATGGTTTGGATGTGAGGTGTCCCCACAAAGCTCATGTGTGAAACAATGCAAGAAGGTTTAGAGGTGAAATGATTGGGTTTTGAGAGCCTTAACCTACTCAGTGGATTAGTTCCCTGATAGGGATGAACTGAGGGGAAATGAAGGCAGGTAGGTTGTGGCTGGAAGAGGTGGGCCATTGGGGGTATGCCTTTGGGGTATACATTTGGTGAGCTAAGCTTAGTCTCTGTTTCCTGATCATCATGTGAGCTGCTTCCCTGCACCATACTCTTCCGCCATGATGTTCAGTCTCCATTTGAGTCCTGAGGAATGGATCTGGCTGACTGAGACCTCTGAAATCATGAGCCCCAAATAAGCTTCTCCTCCCTTAACAATTGTTCTGGTCAGGTCTTTGAGTCACAGCAGCAAAAAAAGCTGACTAAAACACTAGTCCAAGACTACATGGCTAGTACATAACTCAGGTAAGATTTGAACCAAACATTTTGGTTCAAATAACTGGATTGAAAACATTATTTTTATTTATTTATTTACTTTGTAAAGAGTATTTGGAGCTGAGGAGAAGTAGGAAATAGAGTAGGAGGGATAAGAAACTTAGATTTTGTTCTGTAAACAGTAGTGATCTATTAAATAGCTTTGAGCAGGTGACTACCATAATCAAAACTGATCCTTCAGCACCCATCACAGAGTGGCTGATATTAGACTACGCCTCTCACTATAAACAATTAGAAAACTGGATGGCGCACATTAAAAATTTTCCAGGCTTTGGAAAAAAGCCACTGTTTACCTTGATAAAGGAAGAAAGCAGGGAACTCCTACACTGCCCAGCTTTTTGCCTAGGGACACTTTCCAAACTGTGGTGAAGGACAGGTAGCACAAACATTGCAGCTCCTGTCTAGCTGAGCAGGGAGCAATCTGAGTTTGAGAAGATCATGCAGGACATCTGAGAGAAAAAGGGAGACAAGCAAAATGAAGCAAATGAAAATCTATAACTAAAAACCACAATATCTGCAATGAAAAAGTCCCTGGTTAGGTTTCCCTGAAGATTAAGCCACAGAGAAAAAAAACATCAGTGGACCTGAAGACAGGAGAGTAGAGACTAAGAGACTATAACAGAGTTGGGGAGTGAGTAAAAAACATATATTCAGGGGCAACATTAAATTATCTAACACATATGCAATTTGAATACTGGAACAAATGAAAAAATTTTGAGGAATAAAAAAAATTGAAAAAATCATGGGAAAATTTCAAAATTTGATGAAAAAAATTAAAAGTCCCATTCTTTCAAGAAACTCAACAATCACAAATTGATTAAATAAAAGAGATGCAGCATAACCAAACTGTTGAAAATCAATGATACAGAGAAAATTTTAGCCAGAGGAGTGGAAAATACATATCTACAACAGAAGACAGATAAGAACAGTGACTATCTTGTTAGAAATAACGTAAGCCAGAAAATAATTGAACAACTTCTTTAAAACACTAAAGGAAAAAAAACTAGCCACCTGTTAACCTATGATTCTATATTCAAAGAAAAGATCTTTAAAAATTAAAGTGAATTAAAAGCATTTGTATGCAAATCAAAGATGAGAAAATTTATAGCTAGCAAACGTACAGATAAGAGAAATTCTTCAGGGAACTGAAAAGTTGTAAAATAGCTCAGTCCAATTATTAGTTAAAATCATGCCTTTGGGAAAGAAAGGGATGATCCTCAGATAGTTTATTAGAAAATGCTTTGTTATTCATTGATGTTTTGGCCTTTTTTTCAGTATTTTGCAAGCATCAGCATAGCTTATGCTTATTCAACTTGGGAAATAATCTTACTTCAATTGGGGATCCTCAGTTCATTTCTTGTCCTTGGTGTTTCATAGAATGAGTAAGTTGGGTAAAGTGAGTTAGGTGAGCAGAGAGTGTACAGGACAGCCAAGGAGAAGCCACTGGAATGATCCAGGTAATGGGTGATGAGTTCCCCAATAGGAACCCATGTGAGGCAGACGCATCTGTGTTAGGATCAGTAAGAGTCACCACCTGGTTGAATGTGACAAGGAGAGGCAAGGATGCCCAGGTGTTGAGGTCGAGAGCCAGGGTGCCATTGATAGGTGGAGTGGGAGCTGGGAAGTCAGTGAGGCAGAAGGAGAGCCAGGTTTCGGATGCCCTGGTCTGATGTTCTGGGCACTGAAGTCAGAAAGGCTGAGGTTTAAATCTGAGTTCAGCTATGTGCCCTTAGGCTAGTAATAACACCTCTCCAAGCCTCAGTTTCCTCTCTCTAAATTTGGAAAACAATAACTCCTTCTCTGAGTTGTCCTGAAGTTTAACATAAAGTAGGACAAGCATAATGTGGAGCACAGTGCTTGCCATAGAGCATAATCCAGGAGTAACAAGGCACCTCTGACCAGCACCACAGCCCCAGCCATGTTGCAGCTGTTGCTATGGGAACAGAGTCCTGTAAAGACATTCCAGCACTATGATCACGGAATCCTGAGCCGTGTGGAGCTATGGTCACAGAGATCTAAGTAACATGTGTTCCGGGCCCAGGTCAGAGGCCGCTGGGGTTCCAACTAACTGGATTTAGTGGTCTGTCCCCACTGGAAACAAGAGGTAGCCATATGAAAAGGAAAAGAGAATTTAATCATTCAATTTTTAACTCAAATTAGGAAAGGAAATTGACCTGCCTTTCCCATTCCACAGAAATGTTACCATTTATAGATTTAAAAAACTCAGTAAATATACATAAATATATTCAACCAGGCAGTGCTGGCCAGGGAAATGCTTTAATTCTGGTCCTCTGCCCTTTGTTAATCCTCCTGGCACCAGGCTAGGACTTTGGGGGCACTCAGTTTCCATTCTCAGTTTGAGGAGGTGACATGGGGAAAAATAGCCTAGGGAGCAGGTTAGCAGCAAAGGGCTGGGGGTGGGTCGAAAAGAAAAATTGGGGGCTTCTAATTTTAAATGGGCCCCTTTACAATAGTACGATGATCACAGACTCTGAAGTGATGTACAAGTGTTACTGTGACCAGAGTCCTGACTGTTCTGATAGAGAGTCCTGGGAACCTAGATGGAAAGGACAATGTGGTAAAGGCAGATTAAGGAGATGCAGACAAGAAGGGCCCACTGGATTTTGTGTCTAGGGGCATAACCTTCACTGAGAACAATTTTAGGATAGTGCTGGATGGGACAACCTGATCTCAGGGTGAAGCAGTAAGTGGGTCATGAGAAAGTGGGAGCTGGAAAACAAGCCTTGTGTCTGGTGCAGGTTTGGCAGAAGACTGGGACATGCTTATGAACTGGGAATAAGAGTCTAATGAAGGAAACCTGAAAATGAGAAGCAGGGAGGTCGCGGCAGGGGACACACCATTCTGAGAAGATGGGAAGAGGGATGGGAAGAAGGAAAGAGTGGGCAGAGGTGAAGGAACATGCAGTGAAAGGTATATTTATTTAGCTACCTCAGCAGAATAGGATGAAAGCTGGTCGGCAGACAGGTGGAGGTGTGGTTGGGCACTGAGAATGGCAGGAGAGGGGGCCACTGCACAGGGGAGACTGATAGGGAGACCACTATGGGAAAGTGAAGAATGGCCATTCAGGCATGGTGGCTGGTCAGGAAGACAGGAGAGGTGACTGATGGTCTGTGTGAACAGGAATCCACTGAGGAAGAGGACAGAGAAACTTTGGGAAGAGCAAGCAGTAGAAACAAAGGCCACAAAGAGGGAAGCTAGAGGGGTGGGTTGGCACCCACCTACAGTGCTGAGGAGAATCCACTTTGCCAGAGACCTGCTCCTGCACTCCAGGTGGAACACTGGTCCTCCAGGCACTTCTAAACCAATTCCTACAACCAGTTCTGCTCCCTGGCTGCATGCAGAACATCCTGAAGACTTGTTGAGGGCCCAGGAAGACGACCTCAGAGTCAGGGAAGGCCCAACATTCCTTCTGGATTAGCTCTGCTCAGGAAGACCTGCCTCCAGGGACCCAGGATGCCAAGTCACTGTGCCAGGTGACACCTGCTAGAGGTAGAAATCCATTGTGTTTGTAGCACCCTAGGATTCCCAACCCTGTGTCACACCACTCCAAGAGGGAAAGAGGACTCTGTTCCACAATTTCTCAGTATAGGTAGAGGGCTGTGAGCTTTGGAAAAGAGGAAGTTGGTTAAACTTCAGAGCTTTCTTCAAAATGACAGTGCAATTTGCAAGCCTTAAATCTCCCAGGGTCATGCTTTCCCTTTGTTTCTGGAAAATACAAGCATCAGAGAGGCTTGAAGCACAACTGGGACGGGGAAGCTTGCGAGGAACCTCCTGCTTTCAGATAGCCTCAGAAGACGCTGATGACTTTGGTCTGGGAATCATGTCTTGCAAAACACTGTTCTAGAAGCCCATTTCCTGCTGATAGCTCTCTTATCCAGATGTTGGATAGGAAAGCCAAGTGTGCTGAGTGGCAACTTGAACAACAATGTGAACATGAAGGAACTCTGTTGGGTCTGTCATGCCTAGCTCCATTTCAGCAGAGACCTCCCCTTAACAAAAAGGGGTGTGCTTTAGTGGCTGTGGTGGTAACTGGGTGCCCTCCTGGGTCCTCTCAAATCACATCTGATGGCAGAGGAAGAAAGAGAGGCATGTGAAAAACAGCATGTGTTCTACAAGTGATGAGTGAATAAATGTTCTCTTGAACTAAGAATCCATATTCGTTAAAGCTTCTCTACTACATCCATTAGTTAAAACAACATCCATTAAAAAAATTCTTTTTTTTAATTGATTAAGTTTTAATAAGTGCATTATGATTATACATAAAAGTGGATTTCACTTTTTTTCATACATGCCCATGACTAATTTAATTTCATTCTGCTGTTCCTTTCCTTTCCCAGGCCTCCTCCCTCCCTGCCATTTCTTGTCCTCTGCTCCAGTGTTCGGCCTTTTCTTTTCATGAGATCCCCCAACCCTTTTTAAAAATCCTTCATTTCTCCCTGGATTCTTCATTGGAGAGAGAACATTTAGCCCATGACTTTCTGAGTCTGGCTTATTTCACTCAGCATGATATTCTCCAGTTCCATCCATTTACCAGGAAATGACATAATTTCATTCTTCATGGCTGAGTAAAACTCCATTGTGTATATAACCACATTTTCCTTATCCAATCTTCTATTCCGGGACGCCTAGGCTAGTTCCATAAAATTCCTTTGCAGATTGCCTGGGTCAATGAGACAGGAGCCAAGCCTGGTGACTTTGCAAGTGGAATTTTAGGAAGCATGCATACTGCAGGACCTCACTAAATTCTGCCAGCAGTACTGTAAGTACCATCATTATCTCTATTTTGCAGATTTAGACCCAGAAAAATCACTTCTCTTTAAAAAGTGATAGAGCCAAGAAACCAAATCCAAGTTGACGCATTTTGGCACTGAACATTTCTGGTGCTTTCCCACTGCCTCTGACTTCATTGCTCACTTTGTAAAGTCCTCTTGAGACCCGTCTTTCATCAGTCTGGTCTATGGACCACCCCTTTAACCCACCAGGCATTTTCTGCTCCATCAATCATATTCTCAGAGTTTGTAAATATCCACTTAAATTTGCAGAAGTCTGAATTCATGGTAAGAAAGAATCTTTTTGTTTTCATTGGAAAAGAAAATAAGATTGGAGAAGAGAGATCAGTAGAGAGGAGGAAAGGGACTTTGGGAGGGAGGAAGACAGGGAAAGGGGAAGTATCAGGGAATGCTATTGGCCGAATGATATTGTTCTATCATGTGCATGTGTGAATAGGTGACAAAAAGTCCCATTATGTAAAACTATAATGCATCCATTAGAAATAGAAGAGGGGAAAGAAAATATAATTGGGAGTTGTGACAGCAGTTTTTGTCAACTTTGAAAAGAGTAAGACCAGAACTTGAAGAAGGGAAGACAGATAGTACAGTTGGCAGGCCCCTGAGGGGAAGGAGAGGATACTCAAGACCAGCAGAGAGGTGAGGGTGGAGGAGATGCAGAGAAAGGAGTGGACGAGACAGAAGAGAAAGGAAGGGAGTCTCTCAGGTCAGAGGTGGAGAGAGGTGGTGTCATCCCTCAATGGAAAGTACAGTGTCTAGGTGACTCTGAGCAACTCCATTAGTTCTAAGGGGAAGTAGTTCCATGGGAAGTGTGATGTGAGTCCCTTAGGAAGAGGCACTGCCTGTCAACAGAAGTGTCAAGTGCTTTATGTAGCCAGCCCTGGAGAGCATGTTTATCAAAACCCTAACACAAAAGCATCAGTCACAAATATGGCGCATGCACACTTCCACGTCCACACAGAAGCACTCCTCCATAAGACCAGTTCTGATTGATTCAAAGGAATAGGGGTGTGGCTGAACCGTGGGGGTCACAGCAGTCAGCCCCACAGCAAATACTAGGGAATTTGGCTTATCTCTGTATTTTGAGTGATGAGATATGGGGGCAGGGAGTCAAATTCTATGAGTATCCTTGATAGCTCTGTCAGAGGAGCTTCAAGTGCCTCCCTGGGGAGTTGTAAGGCTAGGAAAGATGATTCATGGATTTATTTTAGTTTTAAAATTAATATTAATTTTGTCAAAGTTAGAAATTTTAAAATCTAAATTTTAAACTGGTTGAAGACCAGCTTCAATGAACTTTACACAAGACAGCTCCCTTACAGATTTAGTAGACTAAATATTTTCAAATATTTTAAACTGCCTTTGTAAACTTCTTGTATTGGGTTTTCTTTCTTAAGTATTTTGACTAAAACCTTTCCAAGTACTGAATTAATTCTTACGAAGTTAAGTTCTCTTAGGAATTCCAATGCTATATGTAAGCTTAAATTTTATGTGTCTTATTGAGGATTCCACTAAAGTTGTAAATCTAAATCAATTATTCTTTTATCATGCACAACCGTAGAATTGAAAATTTGTACACCAATTGTACAATGAATCAAAATGAAGTCTGTAAAAATTAAAGAAATAAAAATAAATAAAAAAGTGTTGTAGGACTGTAATTCTATTTTAATAGGTCAAGTTTTTAGGCATTACATATGCAAAACTTCAAATATATTCAGATTACCTAAAATAAAACAATAATACCATGGTTTTGAGCCTTGCATGTATTTTCCTGTCCAGGTATAAATATCATGGGACTTGACATGAATCTTGCATTCTGTGTACTTCAAAATTCTTTCAATTTTTTTGGTACTGGGATTGAACCGAGGGGCACTGCCACTGAGCTCCATCTCTAACCCTCCCTTTTTATTTACTTATTTTTCTTTTGATTCAGGGTTTCTCTACATTGCTTAGGACCTTGCTAATTTGCTGAGTCTGGCCTCCAGCTTGAGAGCCTCCTGTCTCAATCCCCTGAACTCCTGTGATTACTGGCATCCCTCACCATGCCGAGCTACTTCAAAATTCTTAATAGATGTTGAAAAGTGACATAGTTATTTATGTATGCACTTCAAGGATTTATCTTGCTTTTTGTAACAAATTCAAAGCCATTCTACTGACAAGTCATATTAAATATGAAAATGGTGCATACTTCTTATTTCATCACATGTTTAGACTTGAAGTCTAAATCCACTTGAAGCCGACATAATGTACTAAGTTAGAAGAACCCCAAGTGCTACATAAAAATGGTGATTACTGTCATATAGTGATTCACTTACAGACCGAATTCCACTGAATCTTAGGACTAAGATGCTTGTGCCCCGAACAAACCCTGGAAGGAAAGCAGCCTCCTTTGCAGAGTATGTCAAGGGTGTTACAAGCTAAGAAAGCATTCAGGATTTCATGGCAAGAATTAAGTGAGGTGTCTGCTCTGTGAAAAGGATGTGTTAAGGGATAGAAGTTCAAAAGGCTAATTGGGAAGGAGAATGAGAAGTCACAAAGATGAAGAGAAAATGAAACATTCAAAATCAGTTTCAGCTCCCCATTTCGATCATCTCTGTGGTTACCTGGATGCCTGCACAAGTTAACTTCAGAGGAGATTGTAAACACTCCCCAGGCGCACCATCCTTCCTGTTAGCCTGGATTAGCCCTCCTTAGTCACTGGATACATGATGCCTTATGCACTAATCAGTATTGAAAGTGAAGACCTCAAAATATCTTGGCTTAATCAAGACAAAACTTTATTTCTCTCTCTTGTATTAGGACTTGGATAAGAAGTGCTCTAGGGACAGTAGACGGATCTCCCTCTGGAGGTCACTTGGAATCCTGGGCTCACTGCCCTGCCATTTCCTGGCTGTGGGCCTCATCCTTAAGGATGAAGCTGACTCACCCCAATGCCATCTTGCAGTCATTAGAGGAGAATCTGCACTGTTTCTGGCAAACTTGTGTTAATAGGTGCTAGATGATAGTGAGACAGGTTAGCCAAGAACATTGGCGTATCTTTTTCAGACAAAACAACATCTCTCCCTATAGGATTTATTCAAAAATATTATTCTGGTATACTTTTAGCATTAGAATAAAGATTTAGCTTGCAAAAGCAGAAATTCTCCTATGATTAGGTAAAGTAGAAAATCTTTGTGCTATTCTAAAAGCAAGCACTGAAGTGGTTTTCTCCTTAAAATCACCATGTAAGTTTCTACCATTGACTAGCCAGTCTCCAGCTCTCCCAGTTGTTCTTATTTCTGTTATGGAAGCAGAAAAGTAATTACTAACTTAAGTAGTATAAACTATGGTCCAGAATGGTTAGTCTACAGTTAGTTGGGGATAAGGTCTTTAAAGTTGGAAACTAACAGTTATTGAGGGTCTACTATTTCCAGACACTAAGCTAGTTTTGAAAAAAAAAATATTATCTTATTTATGTCACTAAAAAACTTGTTCATCTACCCTGTTTGGAGACAGGATATCCATGACTTATGGAGAATTTGAGTGATTTTTCGAAAGATTAGAGGGTCAGAAATCTGCCGGCAGAATCGTTGTCCTGGAAGGAGCATGGAAGATCAAAAGCCAAGTCCACAGCATTGAATTTGTCCCTGAGTGTGTCACGAGTTAGCCATCCCGTCACCAGGCCTCCCTGTCACCATGGGTAAAGGGAGGGAGTTGGACGGAGATATTCTTAAAGTGTCTCTTGTTCACAGTTTGTACTTCTTAGTTCTTTCAGTGTTGACATTTACTGAGAATCTTGGAAACAAATTTAACTGATACAATCCATTTTACCAAGAAGGTTATCTGATGGCACTTTAGCTGAGTTTCAGAAAGTGCAATGTTATCTTTTTGGCAGGCCTTTCAAAACCCCCTGTTTCATTTTTACAGTTGGCCTTTTGCACTGAGTGTTCAAGGCTCTCTTAGCAGATGTCACTGGACTCATGGGCCTGGATGAAGCAAAACAGGATTCCTCTCTGATTTGACCCTCCCATCAACTACAGGTCCTGGAAAATTAACTCATTTACTCAGATGCCAAGCATTGCAAGTCTTTCTGATTCTTGTCAATTAGATAGATGAAAAATACCATAAATAGTATCTAAAATGCATTTTTATTATAAAAATAATATTAGACTATTTACATTCAGTTTTTGGTTATTCAAATTTTTCTTTTGTAAAATGTGTTTCATTAATTTTTTAAAAATTTTTACAGACTTCATTTTGATTCATTGTACACAAATGTGGTGCGACTTTTCATTTCTATGGTTGTGCATGATGTTTAAAATTTTTTTTGTTGACTGACAAAGTCTCCTAATGTTTAAGGATATTAAACTCAACCTTGCCAAGGAACTCCAGGCAACTTTGCCCAGCGTTCATATGTGCTTTAATTTGTCTAAGGATTTAATTTGTCTAGGACAGAACCATGGTCCTGGAAGGAGCATGGAAGATTTTTTTTATTATTATTATTTCAGAAGGTCTCAGATTCAGAACAATATTTTTATTGCCTAGATTTTATTAGCATACGAAATCCTGAAATAATGAGAACTATATATTTTCTTTGATATTTCTGGTATTTTTTTTCATGGTTACTTGTTTAAATGTCTGTTCCTATGAAGAGAGGAATAATCTCCTATTCCCTCTTTTTCACTCTTAATAGCTAACATATGACTTGGATTACAGGTCATGCTTTTTAATGTTTCTCAAGCAAATAAAAAGTGCAACAGAAGTAAGCACACAGTTTATATGTTGCATGGGTCATCTTAGCACTTACTGGATGATCAGAATCCATATTCATCCCTGGACTTGGCAATGTATGCTAGGACAACCTGGAATACAGATGGTTGACAATTGGCCATCCGGTTTAAAATTGCACCAGGGAACTGGAGAGCAACATGTGTGAAATGGGTATATATGATTAAAGGAGGCTGTCAGAGAATTTCCCATGAGAGATGAGAGACTTCCCATGCCTTTAATTGCATTAGGTCATAATTTCCTTTCCTTGCATCTTTAAAATTGTCTGAATTAGGTTAAATGCCATTTTTTCCCAGAATTAGGACAAAGATTGAAGAATCTCTTGTGTCACTGGGCTGTCCAGTTAATCACACAGTCTCAAAATCAAACAACCGTAGGCTGAGTGTATTTAATGCATTTTTTACCTTTATAATATTTTTAGCTTAGGAATTGGATTTTCAGGATATAACTCCATCATAAACCAGGGGAAAATAAACATACATAATATGTGAAAAAGCAAAACTGACTTTTTACTCAATGCTCCTTATGAACTTAAAAGATGGGGACTAGCTGAGTAGGTGGTACAAGCTATAATATCAATGGTTAAGGGAAGTTGAGGCAGGAGGACGACTAGTTCAAAGCCAGTCTGGGTAATTCAGTGAGGTCCTGTCTCAAAATAAATAAATAAATAAATAAATAAATAAATAAATAAATAAATAAAACAGGCTGGGGATGCAGCTTAGTGGTAGAACCCCTGGGTTCAATCTCCAGTAACACACACACACACACACACACACACACACACAAAGTATTTTCTATAGCTTTTGCTTGCCCTCTGTTTATGGTGTATCCAGATGTAATTGAGTTGACATGAATTTTGTCATGATTTTTACCTTTCTCATTATACTGAGAAAGCCAATAGTATCTCCACCTCGTTATAAAATCAATGTTCAATTCTATTTATAGCTTTTCTTTTTTAGTTTTTCCTTTTAAACCTCTAATCCGTTTGAAATTTAACTTTTTAAGTTATTAAGATTTATTTTATGTTGCTGATAATGTATTGACAGGGCTTATATTGAAATGTCTGTGATGCACACATTGATCTAAAGTGGTCTTAACACCATTAACTTAAAAACTGTTCTTTCTCCCACACTTGATGGTTGAGTTTTTAATTCTGTTTTTGGTCCTTATGAATGCTCCATCTGGTTTCTAGGTTTTTATTTAGTGTCATTAAGCTGTCTTTTTTCTCCCGTGACTGTTCCATACCATTCTAATTCCTGAAATTTATTGGACGACAGGAGAATATCAAGGAGGAGGAGAGATCTCCCATTCTCCTAAACTTTTGTTGATTTTTATGTTTTCATGGCTGGTCTCAAGTATTCCTGGAAAGTTGAGAAACAATGAAGATATTAGGTAATACACAGATTTCCCTGTCATAGAATCTGGTGACTTCTCAGTGACTCAGTTACCTTAACTGTAAAGTGGGGGTAACAATTGATCCTACTTTTTTTTTTCAGTAGTAGGGATTGAGCCCAGTTTTTTTTTTACCACTAAACCACATCCCCAGCCCTTTTTATTTTTATTTTGAGACAAGGCCTCACTAAGTTGTTGAGGTTGGCCTTGAATTTGAGATCCTCCTGCCTTAGCCTTCAGAGTTGCTGAGATTACAGGTTGTGCACCACCACACCCAATTAGTTCTTACCTTTTAAGTTTATAATAAGCACTCATAAGAAGTCACTTCAGACATCATTGCCCTGTGTACATGTATGAAAGCACGGATGGTGTGACTCTACTTTGTATACAACCAGAGAAACAATAGCTGTACTCCATTTGTGTTCAATGAATCAAAATTAAATAAAAAAAAAAGAAGCCACTTTTTCTCTTTATTTTGGTGTTGGGGATCAAAACCAGGGCTTTGCACATGTTCAGCAAGTGCTCTACCACTGAGCTGCACTCCCAGTCCTAATTTTTCTATTTTATATTTAATTTAATTTTAGAACTATTTTGTTAAATTAAAAAAAATTCATTGTAAGTTTTTTTTTCAATTGAGTCTTCCCCTCCGGAAGCACAACAAGGTACTTATTTTCTTTTATAACTCCTAGCAAATTTTGCATTTGGAATTGTATATCTATATATTTTGTCCATACATATTTATATATTTCACACAACTATTTCGTCACACACAGAAATAGGACTGGCAAAAAATATGTGGGCATGTTAGAAAATTATCTCTGAGTATTAGGATGTGAGGATTTTTCATTGATGATGATTTTCTAAACATTTTAAAATTTCTTCACTGAACATTACACTTGTGAGAAATGTTATTTTATAAGGACTCTGTTGCCCAACTATTCCAGTGCTTTGAGCTTCAGGCATGTAGGCAGTACCTGCTAGACATTATATGGTATGTGTTACAGAAGCATATTGGCAAATAAATTGTTGTTTTTAAAACCTGGGTCATCAGTGAGGAAAGCAGATTTCAAGAGAACTGAGTAAGATCTTGAAGCAAAACAATTTTAAGTGGATGACTAAATGGGCTTCCTGAAAATGCATGCATGTGTACTATTTAAAATCACTACTATGTGTCTTTCCACCATCCTCTTTTCTTCTGAAGTCTAAATTTTCTTGGAATCCTTCAGTGTATTTGGATTTGATCTCAGGATAATCTGTCATGCATATTTACAGAACAGGAGAGGTCAGCAAATGAAGGACATCAAAATATTACTAGCCTCTGATAGAAACTTCTGGATTTCTAGTTTTTAGAAGACTTGTCACCATAAAGGAAAATGTTGACATTTATTTAAATAGATGGGAAGAATGAGAACATGACCTACCAATCAGCTTTTGCCCTTCATGATCTCACTGTGTTGGAAGGTAAGGAGTGTCTTTGAGCCACCAGAGAACAAAGGCACTCCCCAGGTGAGACACTAATGTATGCCCCACAAATCTGATTTCCTTCTTATGCTCTTACTGTGTCATAAGATGAATTGTTTGGAGATTTCAGAGAATAAGGTCCACCATGAGAGCAATGTTTCCTAACAAGAGAAGATCTCTGATCAAGGAGAAGACTGCTGGAAGTCATGAACCCCCATTCAAGGCTAGCTCTGGCTCCTCCCCACTGCTTTTGGAAGCCTTTCCTATTGCAACCTGAGTTCCCCATTCAGTATGTGCTTATCATCATCCAGAGACCTGTTCCCACCAGCACTCTCACACACCATTGCTGTTCTGTACTGACTCAAGGCAACCCTTGATTTTGAAAGCAGCGTGATGGAAAGTTGCTTTCCATGAAATCTGAATATGAATCTGAATATGAATCTGTTTCCTTCAGATACTTGGGCAAAGATCTTTCGAATATGTCGACAAACACATAGAAGGGAAAAGACTTATCTGATTAACTGGCAAGAAGTTCTTTTAAGAGTTATGGAACAATCTCTAAGAGCGGAAGTTTCTTCTGATAATAGAAACCCCAGAGTTACGATAGATGGGGCTTCCTGACAACACCAATGCCCAACAAGAAGGAATAGAAGTCAAATTTTTGATTAATTTGTAGGGGAGATAAAATGCAAAAATAAATAAGTAAATAAGATAAAACCTGAAGATCAAGTCATGAAATTTTAGCAAATATCCCTGACTTCTCTATCCTTGTTAAATGCACAAGGAAAGGAATTACAACTCTAACAACTATTATCTATGTGTTACAACTGAGCAAATTAAAGTTTAGCAGATGATACTACAATTTATTGTCTTCCACAGTTTCTGAGGGTCAGGAATTTGAAAGTGACTCAGGTGGGTGATTCTGCCTCAGGATCTCTCAATTAGTTGCGGTCCAGCAATCAACCACAACTTGTCATCTCTGAAGACATGACTGGACTTGAGGATTCACTTCTAAGTCACTTGTGTGGCTGTGGGCAGGAGGTGTTAAAGTGTCTCCAAGTGGAGCACACACTCTGACTGCTCACGTCATGGTTTCTCTCGGTGATTCAAGAGCAGACAGTCCTAGATGGGCACCTGGATGGGCCTTTCACAACCTAGTCTCAGGAGGGGCATGTGATTACTTATTGCTGCGTTATCATTGTCACACTGACCCACCCTGGTACAGGGTAGGATAAAACCACACAAGGGGTTTTATCAGAACATCAGGAGGCACAGATCATCTGGGGCCATCTTGGAGACTGGCTGCCATACCTATTAAAGGTAGTTTTCATTGAGAGCTCACAATTTCTAGCTTCTCCATTGGGCATTCTTTTGCTTAAACTTGACAGTGCTGGGGAGGGACTTGTGAACCTTGCTAAAATGTGGAAAGATTTAAATATGTTTTCTAGAAACCATTGTTTAAACTTTTTTCATTCTTTTATTTTGGAGAAGGAAAGGTCAGAGGTGTGTGTGTGTGTGTGAGAGAGAGAGAGAGAGAGAGAGAGAGAAAGAGAGACAGACAGACAGAGAAATACAAAGATCAAAATTATTTTTTCTTCTAGATGAACCTATCTAGTTTTAATATAATTCCTATTCCACAAATCCCCAGATCAAGCACCTCTCTTAACTCTCAATTAAACAGGGAACTTTTCTGAACTTCAGAACAGCAACTATGGGGAAGAGATTTCATGCTTGCTTATAATTTTTAATTTTTCATGTAGAGAGCATGCTGTCCAAAGTCTTTACCAACTAACTGCTTCAGTAGCATCAAGATCAGCCAGTGCAATTCCTGAACACAGGAAGATTTTTTTTTTCATCCATTGTGGAATCATAAAAGATCTGAATGAACTTATGTAGTATAAGTTACACTAGTAAAGATTACAGTAAGTTTCTTTTCTGTTCAAAGTCATGAAAACAGGGCCTGGGGGAAAGGGGTGAGGTAGAGATAGGAAGCTAGGTTATATATTTGGCTTGATTAGAATTTTGTGGGTTGAAACTCTACTCCTCCTCCAGTTTCCGTCTTTTTCATAAATACTGGGATTCAAGTCATTCTCACGTTTGTATTTGTGGAACATTTTTTTCTTTTTTTGGGGGGGGACTCTATTCCTTGGGAGATTAAAGGGGTGGGTCACACTAGTCAACATATTTAGTAGGCTGTGTAGCAACCAGGCAAGGGGTGAAAAGTTTTTGGAAGTGGGGGAAAGTGTGGTCATGCAGACATGAAGGTAACAAAGGGATGTGACAGAGCAAATTGATTTGCTGACTGTACTTCAGATTCTTTCTAATAGAGGTTTAGCCTTTCCAGCTGCCTCGCACCTTGGTGGATCTGGGATGAGCACCAACATGCTCCCAAGCACCTCTAGGAGGGAATGGTGGTGGTGGGCTGTGGGAGCAGGAGAGAGCCCTGGTGTGTGGTGGGCAGCCCCATGGGGGTCTGTGAGGTCATCCATGTGATGTGCAAATCTGTAGCATCACATTGCATTTTAGATGTAAATGGATTTGATGTAAATAGATTTCCCATGCAAATAGAGAAGAGAGCCTCTTCTGCCCAGGAGAACAGAGACGGGACGTCTGGACACAGAAACTTGAGAGAGCAGGGATTGTGCAAAACTGAGTCTCCTAGGAATTACCTGACACAGATGGGACTCTGGATTGTCACAGCTGTGGAACTGGTAATGTATCTGAACCAATGATTTCTAGTTTTTCAAGGTACAGGGAAGACCAGCTAATTTTTTTTTTCAATTCAGTGAGATTAAAATATTTTTTATTAACATAATTATTGTAAATATTAGTATGAGTACAGTGTGATCTTTCAACACACACATATCATGTGTACTGATGAAATTGGAGTAATTAGCATTTTGGACAATACTGAAGCTCATTTTGGTTTGGATGAACAGATAAGATGTCCTCTTCATGTGGGCTCACTCCAAACACAAACAAGCACTTGCAAAAACGTGTACACACACACACACACACACACACACACACACCAGTCATTTATATGTTCTTTAGAAGCACCAATCTGTTGTTCTCATCTTCAATGAACAAGTTTGACTAATTTCGATCTCTCTTTTCATATGGTTGAATGGTGAGTTGTCACAAATGTTGTTCTACCTTCCTGGAGAGAATTACCTTCCATTGGTTTGGTTTCACTTTCATTAAGGAGAGTTACTTCTAAGGGTTACAATCATTTTAATGGGTAGATTATAGTTGGGGTGCATCTTTCAAGATCTTCAGGAAGGGGGAGAGATACTGCAAGGTGCTAGGACTGCCAAGTACATGCAAGAGCAGGCATCTCTGAATCCATATCTTGCAGAGCCTTTGTGAATAGAAACTTCCTGAAGCCACCCATGGGGCTTCTCAATTCCTTCACCTCTTCATTCAAATGTGACCGTTTATTAACCCTAGATGACCTCTCTGGATATTGGCCTTCCTGGATTTAACAACATTGCTGGAAGCATTGAAAATACCATTTTTCACCTTGATAGCAATCGAATGCTTAAATGTGATTGATAAAGACTGTTTGAAGGATAAGTTCCACAGCAGAGAAGGTTCCAGGTCTAAAACATTGCTATCGTGATACTTACATGATGGTTACAGATATCAGGAGATACAGAATTAGGGAAGAACCATAGCTCAACCACACCAGAAAGATGGAAAAATCATTCAATCTTGAGTAAAGACTTTACAGTCTCTTAATAACCCATCCTAATTTTTAAAAATACTCTGATTTTTGGAAAGGTCTTATATCTCAAATTTGCAGATTTAAAAAATGCCATATTTCTCCCTCTTATTTTCCTAGTCTTAAGTTCCTAGAGCTTGAGAATGGGTCTCGTTATCTCTTTCATCTCTAATAGAGCCTGACGCAATGTTGGGCACATCAGTAAGGACTGTTTGATTTATTCCTTATGTGTATTTTCTCTAGTTCCCCAGCAGTGGGAAATAAATGACAGAGGACCTCACATGAAGATTTTGTAGTAGGGAATTGGAATCTATTATTTTTTCTTGCTAAATAAATTGATTTTCTGTAAGGTGTCCATGAATAAGGGGAAGTGATGATTTGGGTCCCTTGAGGGGACTGGAGTCTTGATACAAATACAAAAGAAAAGGAGAGAGATTGAAGGTGGGGTGTTGCTCTAATTTTGTTACCGACTTGACATAGATGTGACATTTAGATGTGGTACTTGGTATCAATAGTACCATCTTTTCAGATCCATTTTGATGGTTTCTTTTTATTTTAAACACAATCATACTGGGTGGAAAAGATAAATAGCAGTACTATTAGTACTGATTGTATGGACAGCATTTCACATAGGTCATTCTTTAGTATTGACAATAATATTCTTTGTGCAAGAAATTTAGAGAGGTTAGGAAATTTGCCCATATTCACTTAGCCAGTAAGAGAAAAGCCAGGTTATACCTACAGCCCCTGTTCTCTCTCCATATTGGAAGATTTTGGCAGATGGCATCTCCTGATTTTTCAGAAGTCACCAACATTTAGAAAAATAATTGCATTGGTAAAAAAAAGGTTTGTCTATCCAGAATTCGAAAACTGACAACATGTGTCCATACAATCTCTATTATCACCATCCAAGACAGGCCATCTGAGGGGCATGTGGAAAGAGTCCAGTTAGGGGAGCTTTAGATCTGGATTTACCTTCTAACAGCCATGACTTTGGGTAAGGTGATTAGCCTCTCTGAGCCTCCAGACAGCCTCTTAGGATTGCATGGGATAGCATGTGCAAAATCAATGCACCTAGAACTGGGCATACATTTAAACACTTTGCAGAAAGTGCCAGAATCTTCGAAACATTGACACTGATGCATCAACAGGGATTCTTGGTGCAGAAGTGTGCACTGTTGCTCTTCGAGCTGCAACTGTGGGGAATTTCAATCTACGGACCTGCCCTCTATGAGCAATGACAGATCTGCCACCTAGTCAGGGAGGTGGAGACTGGATGATTTCATTGAGGCGCTCACCCCCAAGGAAGGCAAACTGTAATTCAGATTAAATATGAGCATCCATAAGATTAAAACAGGAAAGGCAACTTCCTCAATGATCTTTGAAATCCAGGAGAAGGAGGTGAAAACTGCAGGTGATATTTGTTAACAGTTTTGTCAGTTTCAGCTTATCAGACACTGGGTTCCTGTGTCTTAGCTGATAAGGAAAATGGGAGGTCTTTAAAGATTGGGTAGATATTGCATTTTTTGCATAAAGCTATTAGAGAAACTGCCGTTGAGAGTTAGATAAACTCTGTGAGTAGCAAGTTGAGGAAGAAAGATCGATTAGGACGGGAGTGCCAGCTGATGGTAAGTGCGTTCAGGGTGTTTTTCAAAAATGCATTTATTTTAAAGGGAATAGAACTGTCGAATACGAAGTCAAGCTAAAAATAATAATTGCTGTCATTTCTTTCTAGTGAGAAAAACAGTATTCAAAAATACTAGTTTTGAAATCGTGTTTGTAGGATACAGAACTTTGGTCTAATGTACCGGAAAAGATCTGGTTGAGGGTAGGGAAGGATGGGCGCTTTGCCACATACATCCAGAATGATCATATCTCAGAATTACTATGTATGGAATTCACTAAAATCCTGAAGCAATATCTTACTCAGAGTGTGGGAAAGGAAAAGAACTTAGGAAGCAAGGGACTGCAGGCCACAGGGGTAAGGGAGTTCTGTTCGTTTATCCATTAATAGCAAATGTCAAAATTTCATTCTTGTTTGTGGTTGAGTAAGACTTATTGTAAATATATACTTCTTTTTTTATCCATTTACCTGTTGATGGACACCTAGACTACTGTGAATTGTGTTGCTATAAACCTAGGAATGCCCATCTCACGATAGTATGCTGATTGTAGTTCTTTGGGATAAATGCCAAGGAGAGGGAGAGTTGGGTGATATGATGGTTTCATTCCTAGTCTTTTGAGGAATCTTTACACTGCTTTCCGCAGTGGCTGGACTGATTTACAATCCCACCAGCCATGTATTAGTGTACCTTTCCCCCCACTTCCTTGCTGGAAATACTCATTATTTGTAATCTTATTGATTGTCATTCTAACTGGAGTGAAATGGAATCTCAGTGTGGTTTTCATTTGCATTTCCCTGATTGCTAAGGATATTGAACATTTTAAAATATATTCATTTGCTCTTTGAATTTCTTCTTTTGGGAAATGTCTGTTAAGACCATTTGCCTATTTATTGATTGGGTTATTTGGTTTTTTTGGTGTTAAGTTTTTTGGGTTCTTTATATATTCTGGATATTAATATTTTCTCAAAGGAGTAGTTGGAGATGATTTTCTCCCATTCGGTAGGCTGTCTGTTCAGGCTTTTGTTTCCTTTGCTATGCAGAACATTTTTAATTTGATTGACTCTCCGTTTTATGTTTGAGCTTTAGGAATCCTCTTAAGGAAGTTGAAGCCTCTGCCAATATGTTGGAGTGTTGACCTTGTCTTTTCTTCTAGCGTTTGCAGAGTTTCTGTTCTGAGTCCTAGGTCTCTGGTCCACTGTGAGCTGATATTTGTGCAGGGTGAAAGATAAGGATGTAGTTTCATTTGTGTACATATGGATATCCAGTTTTCCAGGCACCATCTGTTAAAAAGGCTATCTCTTCCCCAGTGAATGTTTTCAGCTCCTTTGTCAAGGACAAGAAGACTGTATTTGTGTGAATCTCTGTGTCTTCCATTCTGTTCCACTGGTCTTCCTGTCTGTCTTGATGCTTCTCCACGCTGTTCTGCCCACTCCAGTCTATAGCACAATGTGAGATCAGCATAATTGTGACACCTCCAGCATCACTCTTGCTGTTCAGGATTGTTTTGGCTATTCTGGGTCTTTTATTTTTCCATATGGATTTTAGGACTATTTTCTAGTTCTGTGAATAATGTTATTTGTATTTTGACAGGGATTGTGCTGAACCTATGGATTGCTTTTATATGGCTATTTGACAGTATTAACTCTGCCCGTGGAGATTTGGAACTGCAACAGCTCTCCAACCAGATCTTGAGGCAAACTATTGATGAGCCATTGTCCCCATCCCCTTATGAACATTATTACCCCATTTTGGCTATTCCATGGGGAGTATTTGAGACAGAACACTCTGGACCAAGGAAGACTGCATTTAATCCCTGCTCTTACACTTATTCGTTGCATTACTCTCATCACTCACTGAACTTTTTTTTAATTCTTGGGTTTCTTACCTTTAATCATATCATATTCATGCTAACATCAAGTTTTGTGGGCCATTTCTAAAGATCAAATGGCTGTAATGTGCAAAGTGTGGTACTGAACAGACAATAACATGATTTCAGACTTCATGGTTTTTATATTTTTCCTTTTTTGCTCTGAGAAATGCGAGAATGCATCGTCTCGCCTGGCTCATCAGGACAATGTGAACAGGTTGTTTGGGTGAGGAGGTTGTACCTAAAGTATTTTCCTCCCTGGATGCTTGTGTTTGGAGAAGTGTACCCATTGTTCAAGTTATGAGTGTTTTGTTCTTGTTTTGTCTGGAGGGTCTTTGGTTTTTATGGGTGTTTTCCTGCAGGAGAATTCTTCATCTATTCATTCAAAATATCTGTGATTATGAGGGTCTGAATTTCTCTGTCCACTCTCTACATTTCCCAGTTTTCTCAGAGTACAGAAGCAGACAAATGCAAAGGAAGGGCCTCCAAAGTTTTGGGCAACTTTGAGCCAGGTTGACACCAGTGGGTGGGACACAGTGCAAAAGGTGATGCTAAAATTATGTATTTGTGTGTGAGTGCCCATGTGCATGTGTAGTAGAGACCCAGGACAGGGTGGAGGGAAAGGTCTCTGGTCTGGAACAAAATTCTAACAGCATCCCAAGGTCCAGATGCCAAAAAGAGAAAGGTAAAGAGCTATATTAGGAATGGGGACTAAGGACTTGGCTCAGACACAGGGGGGAATGGAGAATGGCGTCATGATGGGGATGTGGTAAGGGATGGGGAGTTTCCAACTTGTCTAGGACATACTTTTTCTTAGCATATTTGTGATAATGTAAGCAGCAGCTGCCTCAGTAATCATCCCCTGATGCTCTGCTCCTTGCTAGCCTCCAGGGTGAGTGCTTTCCATATACAACTTCCTGCCTTCATATGGTGTTATGTAAAGTAGGAAAGAAACCAAGATCAGATGACTCAGATTCTGCACATTGGGCTTGTGATACTGAGAGCCTTATGCGCACACATGTGATTGGGTTGAGTCCCCAGGACTGGTTCTAATGCCAGCGGTGACTGAGTCCCAGGTGGGAAGGGATGATGCCCTAAAGAAAAAGCACAGACTATACATGATGCCCACTAAAATGTAACTGAGATTTGGACAACAGTTTGTAACCTCTTCCCAAGGTGGGCAATGGTTTTGAATTTCAGTAACTGCCTGTTTTTTGACAACTTCCTCAAATATGATTTAAGGGTGGATGTCATTTGCTAGTTTTGAGCCATTATTAGCCAGAGTTCCCTCTGCCTTCCTCTCAGAAGCCTTGTAGTCCAAGTGTGATGTAGGGACCAAGGACTGAGTACCTGAGCGCTGGAGCCCCCAGTTTCTTAGCCCCACGGAGGTTTCCAGGAATGGGATCACCCGGGGTTCCTGGTCACTCGCCCTGCTCCTCACTTTTCCTGCCCATATTTGGGACCAATCAACATTTCTGAAAGTCCTCTTCTCCCTGAGTCCTTTGTTGGTCAGCAAATTGCCCCGACTCTCTGCTGCCTGCTTGACTGAAAGAACTCCTCAGCATATCTGAGTAGCAACTGAATGTCTTCAATATAGCACCTCAGCCCCAAGCTCTAAAGCAAAGCCCAGGGTCTCTTGATGCCATGCTCAAGATAAGTTTCCTTGGGTTTCACACCTCCAAAGGAACTATGAGCCTGGAGGTTAAGATAGAGCAATCAGCTGTGAATTCCTTCATCTCTTTTTGAATAGGACTGTGATAGATTCTGGTTGTAATGTTCAAAGCTGCTCTCTCTCTCTCTCTCTTTGTTTTTTTGTTTTTTGAACTATGATGTCCAAATTTGAGCTGCTTAGTCCCCTGGCAAGTTTCGGTTAGATCATTCCAGATATAGATACCAATTCTTAAAGACCACAGAAATTATGCATTAGAGGAATTATCTAGTAAACTAACCTTCATGTAAAGTGAATAATCTTTTTGAAATGTGATTGACATTACAATGTTTAAAACTAAGCCATTCTTAAATCATGGTGACCATACAAATGACTTTAGAATGTTTGGCTCCTGTTTTCTTTTTTTCTTTCTTTTGTACCAGGAATTGAAATTGAACCCAGAGGTGCTTAACCACCGAGATACATTCCCAGCCCTTTTTTTTTTTTTTTTTTTAAATAATTTACTTAGTTCTCAGTAAGTTACTAAGGCTGGCTTTGAACTTGCCATCCTCCTGTCTCAGCCTCCAGAGCTGGTGGGCTTAGAGGCATGCACCACCACACTTGGCTGGCTGCTGATTTATTAAGGGAATATTTTGAGCAAATTAAAAGTTCAATGGAGACACGAACTTTTGGTTTTTCCATTTTCTCTGTCCTTCAATTTCCATTTTTTGTCAATCAGACATACAGTTTTGCCTCAGATCTGTGAGTCAAATCTCTGGCTAATTTACCCACCTATTGTTTTAGACTTTCATCTTTCTAATAAAAGCATTCTTAAATCTAACAAGGATTCAATTAAGTAAGCATTTATTTGGAGACAAAATTAATCCTCATGTTTACTCAACAATAGTTCATTTATTTTTTTCCATTCAAAATATATTTACCGAGGACCAACTGGTTGGATATATAAGTGAACAAAACAAATATACATGAGACATAAATCAAGCATCCAGTAATATTAGAAGGTTATAAATGCCATGGGAAAAACATGGGAAAGGAAGATTGCAGGTATATGGGTAACTGGTTGGGTGGTGGGGAGGGTAGGCAGGAGTGAGATACACAGATGCAGAGGGAGAGAAGTCAAGAGAACAGAGCCAAAGGGGTACTCTGAGGTCAGGCGTTCAGGAATAGGAAAGAGGAGCATGCCTGAGCTGTGGCATAGGAGTGAGAAGCCCAGAGTCATGAATCAGAGAGGGAGGAACACAGGGCCTTGCAGAGCCTTCTTCTCATATAAACATTTTGACTTTTACTGGGTGAAATGGGAGCTTTCAGAAGAGGAGGTATTTGAAAGTTTCAGCTTGGCTTCTGCTTTAAAATCAGTAACAAGGGGCACAAGAAGGACCCAAGAATCTGGGTCCTTCATTGCAATGATCCAGGGAAGAGCTGGTGGTGGCCTGGATTAGCAATGACAGCCGTGGGACGTGGAGAGGGAGTTGATGTCTAGATATGTTTGGAAGGTACTTCGTAGGGATCGGCTGGTGCACTGGGAATGGGGGTTGGAAGGAGAGAGATAGAAGAAAGCCTCCAAGGATTTTGATCTATGATGCTGAAGATAAATGGAGTAGTCCTCTAACAAGAAGAGGAGCACTGTTGGAAGAATGGATTTTGGCAGGCAGAACAGGAATTTTTATGTTGAGATGTCCAGAGTGTAGGCAAGTGAAAGTGTCAAGTCAGTACTGGGACTAGAGTCTGTGTCAGGTTCAACTGCAAGAGTATGACCAAGATATGGATGGTGTTTAAAACCAGTAAAGAGATGTACATGACCTGGGGAGTGAGTGTAGGTGGAGAAGAGTCTCAAGGACTGAACCTAGAGAAGAGGCCACGTGGAGGAGAGCGTGGGGTCCTGAGGACAGATGGGGGAGAAGTTGCTCAACTTTGACTGAGGCTGTCTGTCACTCAGGGCAAGGTGAAGACACGACTGGAAATTCTTTAAGGACATGGAGGTAGTTGGTGACTTTGAGTGCCTTGATAATCTTAACTAATTTTTTTTCTCTTTTTAAAAAATTTTTTAAAATTAGTTATACATGACAATAGAATGCACTTTGATACACCATATATAATGGAATATAACTTCTCATTTTTCTAGTTACACATGATGTAGAATTCCACCAGTCATATAGTTATAAATGTACACAGGGTAATAATATCTGATTCATTCTACTATTCATCCTATCCCCATACCCCATCCCCTCCCTTCAATCCCCTCTACCTAATCTAACGTAACTTTATTCTTCCCTAGCCCACATTGTGAATTAACATCCACATATCAGAGAAAACATTCAGCTTTTGTTTTTTGGGGTTTGGCTTACTTCTCTTAGCCTGATATTCTCCAGCTCCATCTATTTACTGGCAAATGCCATAATTTCATTTTTCTTTAAGGATGAGTAATATTCCATCATCCAACTTAGGTGTCCTTCAACAGATGAATGGATAAAAAATGTGATATATATATGTGATATATAATATATATATAAATATATATAGAATGTGATGTGTGTGTGTGTGTGTGTGTGTGTGTGTGTATGCCTGTTGAAGGGCACCTAGGTTGGTTCAATAGTTTAGCTATTGAGCTGCTATGAACATTGATGTGACTGCATCACTGTAATATGCTGATTTTAAGTCCTTTGGGTATAATCTGAGAAGTGGGATAGCTGGGTCAAATGGAGGTTCCATTCAAAGTTTTCTGAAGAATCTCCATACTGCTTTCCACCATGGTTGCACCAATTTGCATTCCCACCAGCAATGTGTGACTGTACCTTTTTCCCTACATCCTTGCCAACATTGTTGTTTGTATTCTTGATAATTGCCATTCTAATTGGAGTTAGATGAAATTTTAGTTTTGATTTGCATTTCTCTAATTGCTAAAGCTGTTGAACATCTTTTCTTATATTTGTTGATCAATTGTATTTCTTCTTCTGTGAGGTGTCTATTCAGTTCCTTAGCCCATTTATTGATTGGGTTATTTGTTTTTTTGGTTTAAGTTTTTTGAGTTCTTTATATATCCTGGAGATTAATGTGTTATCTGTGCATGAGGTAAAGATTTTCTTCCACTCCGTAGACTCTCTCTTCACATTATTGATTGTTTCCTTTGCTGAGAAGAAGGTTTTTAGTTTGATACAATCCCATTTATTGATTCTTGATTTTACTTCTTGTGCTTTGGGAGCCTTGTTAAGGAAGTTGGATTGTAAGCTGACATGGTGATGATTTGGGCCTACTTTTCCTTCTATTAGGAAGGGTGTCTGGTCTAGTGCCTAAGTCTTTGATACACTTTGAGTTTTGTTTCATGTAGGATGAGAGATAGGGGTTTAATTTCATTTTGTTACATGTCAATTTCCAATTTTCCCAGCACCTCTTATTGAATAGGCTATCTTTTCTCCATTGAATGCTTTTGGTGTCTTTGTCTAGTATGAGATAACTGTATTTATGTGCGTTTGTTTCTATGTCTTCTATTTTGTACCATTGATCTACCTGTCTGTTTTGGTGCCAATACCATGCTATTTTAAATACCATAGCTCTGTAGTATAGCTTAAGTCTGGTATTGTGATTCTTCCTGCTTCACTTTTCCTGGTAAAGACTGCTTTGGCTATTCTGGGTTTTTTTCATTTTTCCAAATGAATTTCATGATTGCTTTTTCTAGTTCTATGAAGAATATCATATGGATTTTAATTGGAATTGCATTAAATCTGTGTTATGCTTTTGGTAGTATGGCCATTTTGACAATATTAATTCTGCCTATCCAAGAGTATGGGAGGTCTTTCCATCTTCTAAGGTCTTCTTTAATTTCTTTCTTTAGGGTTCTGTAGTTTTCACTTAGAGGTCTTTTATCTCTTTTGTTAGATTGATTCCAAAGTATGTATTTTATTTTTTGAAGCTATTGTGAATGGGATAGTTTTCCTAATTTCTCTTTCAGTAGATTCATCACTCATGTATAGGAACACATTTAATTTACGGATGTTGATTTTATAACCTGCTACTTTGCTGAATTCATTGATGAGTTTTAGAAGTTTTCTTGTGGAATTTTTTTGGCTCTTCTAAAATCAGAATCATGTCATTGGCAAATAGTGATAGTTTGAGTTCCTCTTTTCCTTATTTGTATCCCTTTAATTTCTTTCTCCTATATAATTGCTCTGGCTAGAGTTTCCAGGACTAAGTAGTGAAAGAGGGCCTCCTTGTCTTGTTCCAGTTTTTGGAGGAAATGCTTTCAATTTTTCTATGATGTTGACCTTGGGTTTAGCATACATAGCTTTTATGATGTTGAGGTATGTTCCTACTATCCTTATTTTTTTCTAGTGTTTTGAACATGAAGGGGTGCTGTATTTTGTCAGATGCTTTTTCTGCATCTATTGAGATGATCATACGATTCTTGTTTTTAAGTTGAGTGATGTGATGAATTATGTTTATTTATTTCTGTATGTTAAACCAAACTTGCATCCCTGGGATAAACACTACTTGATCAAGGTGAACTATCTTTTTAATGTGTTTTTGTATGTGATTCGCCAGAATTTTATTGAGAATTTTTGCATCTATGCTCATCAAGGATATTGATCTGATGTTTTCTTACCTTGATGTGTCTTTGTCTGGTTTTGGTATCAGTGTGATATTAGCCTCATAGAATGAGTTTGGGAGGGTTCCCTCCTTTTCTGTTTCATGGAATACTTTGAGAACTATTGGTGGTAATTCTTCTTTGAAGGTCTTGTAGAGCTCAGCTGAGAATCTGCCTGGTTCTGGGCTTTTCTTAATCAGTAGGCTTTTGATAGTGTTTTCTATTTTATTACTTGTAATTGATCTGTTTAAATCATGTATGTCCTCCTGATTCAGTTTGGGTAGGTTAATATGTCTCTAGAAATTTGTCAATGTCTTCAAGGTTTTCTATTTTATTGGGGTATAAACTTTCAAAATAGTTTCTAATTATCTTCTTATTTCAGTCTTGTCTGTTGTGATGTTTCTTTTTTCATTATGTATTCTGGTAATTTGAGATTTCTCTCTTTTTTCTTCATTAGTATGCTAGGGGTTTATCAATTTTATTTATTTGTTCAAAGAACCAACTTTTTGTTTTGTCAATTTTTTCAATTGTTTCTTTTGTTTCAATTTCATTGATTTCAGCTCAGATTTTAATTATTTCCTATCTTCTACTGCTTTTGGTGGTGATTTGCTCTTC
>JAJEJO010000704.1:120747-148579 GCA_020662805.1 Glaucomys volans | reverse complement strand
TTAATTATTTCCTATCTTCTACTGCTTTTGGTGGTGATTTGCTCTTCTTTTCCTAGGGCTTTGAGTTGTAATATTAGGTCATTTATTTGTTGATGTTTTATTCATTTAATGAATGAATTCAATGCAATGAATTTTCCTCTTAGCACTGCCTTCATGGTGTCCCAGAGACTTATGTTGTATCACTATTCTCATTTACCTCTAAGTATTTTTTTTATTTCATCTCAAATTTCTTCTGTTATCCATTTATCAATCAATTGCATATGATTTAGTATCCAGGTGTTACAGTAGCTTCTATTTTTTATGCTTTCATTGATTTCTAGTTTTATTCCATTATGATCTGATAGGATTCAGGGTATTATCTCAATTTCTTGTATTTGCTAAGAGTTGCTTTGTGGCATGAGATATGGTCTATTTTATAGACGGATCCATGTGCTGCTGAGAAGAAAGTGTATTAGCTCATTGATGGATGAAATATTCTATATATGTCCATTAAGTCTAAATTATTGATTGTATTATTTAGATCTAGAGTTTCTTTGTTTAGTTTTTTTTTTTTTTGGAAGATCTATCTGGTAGTGAGAGAGATTTATTAAAGTTTTATTGTGTTGGGGTCTATTTGATTCTTGAAATTGAGAAGAATTTGTTTGTTGTACATAGATGCTCCATTGTTTGGGGCATACATATTGTGATTGTTATGTCTTGCTGATGTATAATTCCCTTAAGCAGTATGAACTGTCCTTCTTTATCCCTTCTAATTAACTTTGGCTCGAAGTCCACTTTATGTGATTTGAGGATGGAAACTCCTGCTTGTTTACACAGTCCATGTGAGTGATGTTTTTTCACCTTCAGTCTGTGGATGTCTTTGCCTATGAGGTGAGTCTCTTGGAGACAGCATATTGTTGGGTCTTGTTTTGAAATCCAATAAGCAAGTCTATGTCTTTTGATTGATAAGTTAAGGCTGTTAATATTTGAGGTTATTATTGAGATATGATTTGTGTTCCTGGTCATTTTGGTTTATTTCTGGTTTTTAATTGACTTAGTTTCTCCTTTGATTGACTCTTCCTTTAGCGTTGTTTCTCTCTTTGCTGGTTTTCACTTTTTTTTCTCACATCATCCTCATGGAATATTTTGTTGAGAATGTTCTGTAGGGCAGGATTTCAAGTTGTGAATTCTTTTAACTTTTGTTTACCATGGAAGGTTTTTATTTTACCTTCAAATTTGAAACTTAATTTTGCTGGATATAAAATGTTTGGTTGGCATTCATTTTCTTTCAGACCTTGAAATATATTATTCTAGGACCTCTTAGCTTTGAGGATCTGGGTTGAAAAATCAGTTGCGACCTGAATTGGTTTCCCCCATATGTAATTTGATTTTTTTTCTCATAGCCTTTAAGATTTTATCTTCATTCTGTATGTCATTCTCATTATAATGTATCTTTGGATGAGTCTGCTGTAGTTTTGTACATTTGGGGGTTCTGTATTTGATTTTCTGTTTCAGTCTTTACGTTTGGGAAATTTTCTGATATTATATTGTTGAAAAGATCATGCATTCCTTTGGTCTGTATCTCCACTCCTTCATCTATCCCAATAACTCTTAAATTTGGTATTTTCATATTATCCCATAATTCTTGGATGTTCTGTTCATGGTTTCTTTGTTTTAAATTTTAATCCATTGTATACAAATGGGGTACAACTTTCATTTCTCTGGTTGTACAGGAAGTAGAGTCACCCCATTTTTGTAATCATACCTGCACACAGGGTAATGATGTTTGTCTCATTCTATTGTCTTTTCTTTCTCCCTGCTACCTTCCCACCCCTCATTTTCCTCTATATAATCCATCCTTCCTCCATTCTTGCCTCTCCCCCACCATTATGTGTCATCATCCACTTATCAAAGAAATCATTTGGCCTTTGTTTTTTGGAGGATTGACTTATTTCACTTAGCATGATATTCTCCAACTCCATCCATTTACCTGCAAATGCCATAATTTTATTCTTCTTTATGACAGAATATATTCCATTGTATATATATACCACAGTTTCTTTATCCATCTTCTCTGAATGGTCAACTCTATTTTCAAGATTTTATATTTTGTCTTCATTGTCTGAGGTTCTGTCTTCCAAGTGGTCCAGTCTGTTGGTGATTGAATTTACAATTTGGTTTATTGATGCCTTCATTTTGAGAATTTCTGCTTGTTTTATTTTTTATTTTTTATTTTTTTGGCACAATCTAACTCTTTCACTTCCCATGTTTTTTCTTTGATTTCACTCCTTGTACTATCCTTTACTTCAAGATCAGTTTAATGACATGCATTCTAAACTCCTTCTCTGACATGTCTTCCATGGTACTATCAGTAGACTCTGTCATTGGAGCATCTTGGCTTGTTTGGGGTGATTTATTCCCATTTTTTCATGCTGTTTATATTTTCCCATCTAGCAGTATAAATCTAAGGCGGCACAAATTCTACCATACAGACCTACAGTGCCCCCAAAGGCCCCCAGCACCCCACCCTCAAGGTGGGGAGACCTTGAGCATCAACAGCACCTAATGCAAACAATGCACAGCTCCAAACCCACTAGATTCTATCAAGATTTCCACAGTTTTCTCACAACAAATAGAAATGATAAGTTCAATTACTGTCCACACTGTACACAGCAAATTTGCTAAAAATGTTCACAATTTCAATTATTGGGCACAGAGAGAACAGAAATGATGCAGGACATGATGTTCAGGAGGGAGGAGGAGAGAAACCAGAAGCAAAAATCTGCAGTAAGAGTAGAAGAGGAATTGACAGAGACTGATTGTTAGCAAGAGAAAAGATAGAGAATCCAGGAAAACAGACAAGTGAGAGGAAAAACATATACAATAAGAAATTTAAAAATGTAAGAGTACACAGCAAAATTGCAAAATACCATCCATACACCACCATCCTCAACAAACTGATGCATGAAAAATAGAGTCCCTAAAATAGTAAATATGTTGAGAAGAAAAAAAAATTTAAAACCAAAAACCAAAAACCAAACAAAACAAATTTAGGAAAAACCTGGATGGAAAACTGAATAACTGTTTGTTTCAGACTTCAGTGTTTTTTCAATCCTATCTCTGATTCTTCACAGGATTATCAGGCTCAGACTGGCCCACACAGACCCAGTCACCATCCCACCAATCTGAGTTTCAGATACCCCAGGCTTGGACAAGGTGTAGTCCCAAGAGCTCAATGCTGTTCCAGTTAGCAGAGAAATCACCAGGGATGCACTCACACAGAGGAGCGACCCTGAAAAGAAGCTACAGGATGGCAGTCACCAGCACTCCCCACAGGAAGACTCTGTGCCCCCAAACAGAGGCGGCTGTGCCCTGAGATGGCAGTGACAGCAAACTGGCTGGCACACTGGCCTCCCAGGCATTGGCCGGTTCCCAAGATGGAGGCAGCCATGTGTAACCAAACTTGCAGATACTCTGCCGGTGGATCTCCAGGCTGTCGCAGCAGCAGGTCAGCAGCACCTGTGGTAGCCGCACCCGGTAGGAGCAACTTCCCGTCAGGCACGTAGGCAGCAGCCACGCCTGGAGAGAAGCGCTCCCGGCGACAGAAGCAGTGGCATGCGGGTAACAGGGTTGGCAGTGTAGACCACAACCCCACAGGGGAATGGCAGCGGCATCCGCCTTAACTAATTTTAAACAAATTTAAAGAAATAAGCACAGTAAGCCCCATATCCATGAGGAATATGCTCCAAAATCTCCAATAGATGTCTAAAATTGCCAATAGTACAAAAACCTATAAATTCTGTTTATTCCTGTATTTGCAAACCTATGATCAAGTTGAATTTAAGTTAGGCATAGTAAGAGATTAACAATCATAGCTAACAATAAAGTAGAATAATTAGAACACTACACTATAATAAAAGTTAAATGAATGTGGTCTTTTTCACACTGAACAAAAAGGTATTTAAATCTAAGACAGGATGGTGGGATATATCATTTTTCTACCCAAAGAGTGCTCAATGTAAAACTTACAAATTGTTTATTTCTGGAATTTTCCACTAGTATTTTCAGACTATGATTGACCACGGGTAACTAAAATCTTGAAAGTGAAATTGCAATTGAGGGTGGGAGGTACTATGGTAATGCAATGTTCCCAAAACGGGTTCAAATTCTATAGAGTTATTTGAAAAGCAAACAAAAACCAAGAAATAGATTCTAAGATAAAACAGTTAAAATTAAGTAAATGTGTTCAGAAGACTCAGCATGCCCTAGGTTCTTATTGATCAGGAAACAGCATGTGAAAAGGTCTCAGAGGCCCTTAGGGAATAGAACTTACTGCAATTTGTTTGGCTTTATGTTTCTTAAACTTTCATTTTTATTTATTTATTGATGCATTTATTTATTGAGATTGAGGTCTCACTATGTTTCCCAAGCTGGTCTCAAACTTGTAAGTTCAATGATCCTCCTTCTTCAGACTCCCAAGTACTGAGACTACAGGTGTGAGACCCAAGCCCATTATTTTTAATGAAGAGCCAGTTAAAATCTCTTGAAGTTTCTGTTCCATAAGATACACTTTGGGAACATGGATGTTATATAATCAGAAATTTATCTTCTTCCTCTTTGCTAGTCATGGGATCCAAATGGCTCAGATGAATTATGGTTCAACTCTTTCTATGAACACATGTGCTTTGATGGACCAAGCTTTAAAATATGACATGAATATTGTGCTAGGTGTGGTGGCACACATCTGTAATTCCAATGGCTCCGGAGGCTGAGGCAGAACAATTGTAAGTTCAAAGCCAGCCTCAGCAACTTAATGAAGCCCTAAGGAACTTAAAAAGACCCTATCTCCAAATAAAAAATGAAAAATAGGCTAGGGATGTGGCTCAGTGGTTAAGTGCGCCTGGGTTCAATCCCGGTTTAATAATAATAAGTGTATGTATTTGTGTGCATACACACCCACACACATGCATATATGTGTCATAAAATGTAGCCATAGAAGGAAATAGGTAAAAAGCGAGGGAAAATGCTACCAAATCGAAGTAAAGAGAACTTGCCAAGCATTAACATACACATTTAAATACACTTGATGTGGGAATAAAATGATATACTTAGGTGTGGATTTATGGATTATTTTTTTCAAATGATTAGCAAATGTTTATTGACCACATACTGAGTGATTCATCAGGCTATAAGGCAGAATTCCTGCCCTCGTAAAAGATTTTGGCTTTTACCTGGTTGTCTTTTAAATTATTTCTTACCTTGAAAAATATTTCTCAGGGCATGGCATGCTTAGCATGTGCAAGGCCCTGGGTTCAATCCTCAGCACCAAAAAAGCATAAACCAGAACAGCATAAAATGCTTTTCTTTTTCTGTTGTTTTCTTTTAATTACCTGCAAGGGAAAAATTCCTCAAAAGTATTTTAGGAAGTGGGGTGCTTGTATGGCACCTCTCAGTCTAGTTACTTGCACTCCTTTGATGATCTCATCTTGTCTTTGAATTTACTTTCATCTATACACTGACATATCCCATATTTCTATCTCTAGCCCTAAACATGTCTAAACTAAACATGTCTCCTGAACTTCAGAAGCAAATGCCCTTTCCACTGATGACTTGAGGTCTCCAGTTTCATGCCTAATAGGTGTGTCAGAAAACCAAGTGAGTCTGAAGCTGATCTAACCTTACTCTAAAACCCATTCCACATAAGCAATTCAGATCAGTGAACAGCAACCCCATCGACCTAGTTGCCCAGGCCTAAAAAGCTCGAAGTCATCCATGATTGCTCTAATGTCCTGTCCTTCAAGACAGCTGATTAGCTCTACCCTCAAAATATTCCTGAAGTCCAATCATGTCTCTCCAATCTATACTTCTGCTGCCTCCTCTCTCTCATCTGGGTGTCCCAGTGGCCTTCTACCTTATGTACAGCTTCATTCCTTGCTGTCCTTAAAGGGTATTGTCTGTACCCAGAGGGTTCTAAAACCTACATCAAGATAGAGGTCATGTCATTCCTTGGCTTAAAACTCCTGCTCTGCAGCCGGAGTCCCATACTGCTGATCCCTCCACCTGGGCTGTGCTTCTGCTCTTTATTAAACATCACTTCCTTAGTTGGCCTTCTCAGGTCATCTGGCCTGAAATTGCACACCTCCAACTGTCCTTAGATTTCTCCCCTGCTTTATTTTTCTGCCCAAGTCTTCCATCATCAAAAATAATTTATGAATACCTTTTTACTTATTTCTGTGACTTATTGTCCTTTGGTAATTTATACATTTCATAAGGGCAAGTATTTTTGTCTCCGATTGTTCAGTTTGGTGCATGGCTGTAGCCCCAGTATCTGAAATATTGATGGGCATTCAACAAAACTTCACTGGAGTCTGGGGGGTCAGCATTTTTCTCTTTACAGCCCTTTTGATGCAAAATTGGTATGTTCGACTCTACTGGATGCTAGAACATGGAACTCCTCACGTACCAGGGAGTCAAAAGTCCTGCTTGGTCCTTTCACTACCGTCTCACAACGCAGAAACTAGAGTCAGACCTCATGCCCTTGAAGTAGCTGGTATCTTTACCTCCCCATCCCCTCTCATCTTATCTCATTTTAGCACACTTTATCACCAAATGGGTGGAAACACATAGTAGTTTTTTTTGTTTTTTGTTTTTTTTTTTTTAACTGGGGATTGAACTCAGAGGCAATCAGCCACTGAGCCACATCCCCAGTTCTTTTTTGTATTTTATTTAGAGACAGGGTCTCACTGAGTTGCTTTGCATCTTGCCCTTGCTGAGGCTGGCTTTGAACTCATGATCCTCCTGCCTCAGCCTCCTGAGCCACTGGTATTATAGGCGTGTGCCACCACACCCAGCCACATAGTAGTTTTATTGTCTGTTGCCATTCATTGATCATAAGTGATTGGAGACACCATAATATCAAGGATTGTATGATGTGACAGCTCCAGACATGCTCCTGCTCAAGCAATGAGCCATTACTTTTTGGTCACAAAATCGACTTGATCTATCTGCACTTAAGGCTGCAAACATGAATTACTTTGAGGGGCCACATGGTGGTAGGAGACCTGAACTCTCTCTTTTAAACCAGTCAAATCACTGAGGAATCATAAATTCATCCATTTTCCAACCACAGGAAATTATAGAAAACATAGTGAACCTGATTCCAGAAATATCTGCATTGGATAGCAAATAAATATCTCTGCTTTTCAATGGGCATAGGAATTCCATCTTTGCTCTGGTTTGCTGCTGAGTGGACAAGACTCATCCATGTTATGGAGAGTTTTCTTTCTGGCTGGTCAATTCCTATGTGATGCCCCTGTTAAACATATTAAATGTAGTCTTGTTCTTACCCAGGAAACTGGAAGTAAGCCTAGCTGATTGCCCTTAATTTTAAGTGGACAAACCAAAATAAATATAGAAGGAAACTTAAATGAGGGAAAAAAGACAGATCAACAGTTATTCATAGGACAACTTGTTCTTGGAATTACTTTGTAAAAAGAGTCATTCATCTCAACAGAACATTTATTATGCAAAGTTTTATGATGTTGATGAGGCCTCCACTGGACATTTCTTGTGGTGTGACAGATCCCAGAAATGAATCGGGTCTCTGGACTTCACTACCATGCTCTTCCTGTCCATGTGTGAAAGAATGCAATTCTCAAAGGCTTTTATTTTAGTTTATTTATTTTTTGTTGAGAAATAACCGACATCAGTTAAAAGCAATGACTTTGAATATTTGGTTGAATAAGATTAGACCATTGTATTCACCTGTGGAATTACCAGGACAAACAGCCCATAATACATCTCTTCTTGCTGGAGAATATACCACCCTTCCCTTTCCATCAAATTTCCTCCCCTTTTCTGACTTATAGCAAGATAGATTATAACTTGCTTATTGTTGGATTTCATGTAAGTGTGATATGTAAATGGACTCTGCACGCAGGTGGAATATGTAATGTAGACTCTGTGTAAGTGTAAAAGGGAATTTCAGTCTCAAAGGATCTTAGTTGTGATTTCATTGCTTCACATATGCAAACACTTAAAATTGCCAGCAGATTTTCACATGACCATCAACCGCTTTTTTTTCTGTCCTTGGTCCCCAGAGTTTTCTCTGTTTAGGAGCTCCTATGGGACTTCTCCAGGACAACTGAGACCTTCCCTAAGATAAAGGAGAAAAGACAGAATTTCAGGGGAGATGCTTAAAAGCATGGTAGGGATACATAATTCCCCTTCAGATCCACAGATAAAAGCTTTGTTTTTCAGTCTTCACAGTCTGCTCTCTAGTCAGCTGTACTGATCCAACCAACATTTTTGAGTGCCTCCTTTGTGCTGGTCACTGTTCCAGACATGTGAACTACATCAGTGACAGAACTGACAAAAATACCTTGCCTTCTGGAGCTCATATTCAAATGGAAGAAAACATAAACAATAAACACAATTCAAAAGTAGGATGTTAGAAGGTGACAAAGGCCCTCCAAAAAGATCCATGTGGATCAGGAGCTAGGGAATGGGTGAGGAGACATTGCAATTTAAAATTGATGGTTCAGGTTCTCAAATATTTGGATTCTAATGTGTTTCATGGCATTATTTTAAATAGTCGAAAGGGAGAAGCAGCTCCTTAAAGGGGTGAATGGATGAACCAGTTGTGGTATATACACTCAATAGAACATTACTCACCCATCTAAAGAAATGAAGCTCTGGTACATGCTCAGTGTGGATGAACCTTGGAAACATCATGCTAAGTGAAAGAAAGCAGACTCAAAAGGAAACTTACCATATGACTCCATCAATATGAAATAACTCCATGAGACAAACCCACAGAGTAGGAAAGCAGATTGGTGGTTACCCTTGGATAGGGAGAGGGAGGAACGGGGAGTGACTGTTATGGGTATGGGGGCTTTATTTGGGGGTGATGAAAATGTTTTAGGACTGTCTAGTGTCCATGATAAGAAGGATGCAAGACTGGAGAGGAGGAGTCAGAGAGGTGACAGGTGCCATTCTATAGCATGAGTCCTTTCAGCTAGTGCAAGGGTACTGGCTTTTCTTTTTGGTGAAGTGCAAGGACACCTGAGGGGCTGCATGATTGGCTTTAGGTTCTAATGGGATCTATGGAGTCTCTGCATTCAGAGTATACTGAACAGGGGACAGAGGTGGAGGATGTGGCAGCAAATTAGAAGTAATTATTTGAATCCAAGGGACAGGTGATGATGGGTCAGACTGGGAAGATGGTAGTGGAGGTGGGAAGAAGTAGTCGCAGGTGGGATGCACTTTGAAGGTGAAACGGATGGGTCATCCTGATGGGCTGCATGGCAGGTATGTGGAGGGAAGTCCACCCTACCTGGGGAGTTTCAGCCTGAGGCAATGCTGTTTGGAGTCACCATAGCTGATAGAGGGAATCTAGGAGGAAAGCCCACTTTTCTTAGAGGCAGGAGAGGGAAGGAGAATGGAGGAGATACAGCATTCAGTCCTGGAGATGTGACATCTTTGCTCATTCTGGTTTGTCCTTGAATGTACTCTAGTTGCTTCCGACTTTGGAGAGGACAACTGGATGAGGAGAAAGATGGAGGGAGGAGAAGAGCAGAGGATGAGTGTCCCTAGATTGAAGTGTGGCAAAGAAGGTCCACAAGACCAGCCGTTTGCTGAAGGGTCAGCTCCTGGAGCTAGACCAGCCTCCTAACATGGTGCAGGTTCTGTCCTTGCCCAACCCCAGGGCTACACAAGTTTTCATGAGGAAAAGGAAAGAAGACAGAAAAATGGTATCCAAATGCTCTCTGATTAAACATGGGTGGCTGGGTGGGGAGGTGGGAAGCAGGCTCCTGATGGTTCAATGACCAACTTAAATTCATGTATATTTAATGAGACAAAAATTTCCTGGCTTATGACTTGGATTTACAGTAAGACCAGGGCTCATTTGGCTGCTTTGGGGTGTTGTGACATTAATAGCCTATATTTAGTTGTGACATGGGCCAAGTCAAATGAGTAAGCCTCAAACAACATCTTCTATGTAACAAAATACTTAAAGGTCAAAGGCAAGCAGCTAGCTGTTAACTTTGGTGATACAGGTTTAATTTAATTTATTTTTAGTGGAAATTTCAGAGAGGTTGATTATAAATAGACACTCATAAGTTTTAAAACTGTAGCCCAAAACCAGGGGGAAAGGGTCAAGTTAGATTGGATTTATTAGATTAATTTTGAAAGCAGAATAGCTATAAAAGGTCTTTTTAAAAAAAACAGGGGGCATTTGCTTGAGAAACAGGAATTCCGATGAACTTGGCAGATAACTTGGCGGTTTTAAATCCTTGTTTGGTTTACTGATTTATCCTAAGTCTTTGTCTTTCACATTTTAAGTTTCCATAAAATACTACATTCTATGTTGGATGTGCCAGGGTTCTTTTTATTTTTTTATTTATTTATTTTTTTTGGAACCAGGGATTGAACTCAGGGACACTCGGCCACTGAGTCACATCCCCAGCCCTATTTTGTGTTTTATTTAGAGACAGGGTCTCACTGAGTTGCTTGGGGCCTCCCTAAGTTGCTGAGGCTGGCTTTGAACTTGCGATCCTCCTGACTCAGCCTCCCAAGTCGCTTGGATTACAAGCGTGCACCACCACGCCCAGCTCAGGGTTCTTTTTAAAGAAGATGCCTAAGGGAAAGCAGACTAGTTTATTTTCTTTAATAACTTAGTCCTGGTTATAAGAAGGGAAGCTTTGTACTACAATCTATCTCTCTTTTAGTTGATATCAGGAGTGGGTGGAGACCTTGGCTTTGAAATTCAATAGGTCTGGTTTCAACGTCAGCCACAACCTGGTGAGCTTGGTCATAGTATTTTGCTAGTATTTTCCTTGGGTTTTCACATTAATCTGTAGGATTCTAATGATGTTGATGATAAGTACTGCACAATATTGTGCTTTCATTTTTGATTTATTATTTTTTTAACTGATAGAAATGTACTTTGAATGAAAGGACTTAATTGCCAGATGGATGGCAGAATGATTTTAGTGCAGTTAGACTTTCTCAAATGCTTTTGTAAAAATTTGTGATTATTATATTAATATTTTGACCGACACCTTATTTTTTATTTTTTTATTTATTTTTTGCAGTGCTGGGGATTGAACCCAGGGCCTTGTGCTTGTGTGGCAAGCACTTTACCAACTGAGCCATATCCCCAGCCCTGACTGACACCTTATTTTTAGAACTATGAAACCAATATATACATGGCCTAGTTTAATGAGTAAATGCCCAACCTTAGCAAATATTTTGAAAAAGACCTTTCAGGACACAAAATATGAAACAATTGTGAGTTTTTGTATTATTTTATTTGACAAACCCTTATCTGGTGCTTACTAAGCTCTGGGCAGGTTCCAAAAATGCAGGTTTTCACTCTTTGATCTCATGCTTGGACTCATAATGTGAGCTTGATAGGAAGAATTAAAAAAATAGCAATGAGCAGAACTAATTCCTTCAAGTCACACCAAACATCTCATAGCCACCTTCCAGCAGTCAAAGGTCTTGGTGTTTCTTCCTCTCAGAGTTTGTCACTCATGTTCAAAAACTGGTCAGACCCCTGTGCAGATAAGGGAGCCACTGTGGGTAGCAAAGATGCTGCTGGAAACTGGCTCAAAACACTTACTAAAGGGTCCTCTTTGTCAGTCCTTCCTCCTTAACTTCCCATGCTGGGGCAGTCATGTGATCTGGTGATGAATCTGGTCATTGTAGCTGGATGATTTTCAGTTCAAGTTCTGGCTCTATTGCTCAGTGTTATGTAGCTTAGGCAAGTTACTTAATTTCTGTTCCTCAGTGTCCTCATCTGTACACTGGGGATAATTATAATAGTGCCCACACCATGGGGTGATTTTGAGAAGCAGGGATATTTGTAATTCACTTAGAACTGCATTTGTCATAGAGAAGGTTCTATGTAAAGGTTAGCTATTATTATTTCATTATCACGTGTGTCTGGAAGTAGTCCCTAAATCCTTTTCAGATATGATGACTGAAAAGTTAAGTTGAACGTATGTATAGTAGAGTTATAACAACTATATATAACTAAAGTCAAATTTAGCCATTAACATTTAATATTAAATATTAATATCATGGAGCCCAAAGTTTGAGGTGATACTTTTCTTTGTTACTATCTTTTCTTTTTTTTTTTTTTTTAGATTTTTAAAAAGTTTTTTTATTCATTTAATTTTGATCCCTTGAACACAAATGGAGTACAGCTATTGTTTCTCTAGTGGTACACAAAGTAGAGTCACACCATCTGTGCATTCATACATGTACGCAGGGCAATGATGTCTGTCTCATTCTGTTATTATTCTTGTCCCCCCATCCCAACCCCACCCCTCTCTTCCCTCTATGCTATCTATCCTTCCTCCATTCTTGCCTCCCTTCCACCCCACATTATGTATCATCATTCACTTATCAGAGAGATCATTCAGCCTTTGGATTTTGGGGATTGGCTAATCTCACTTAACATGACAATCTCCAACATCATCCATTTACCTACAAATGCCATAATTTTATTCTTCTTTATGGCTGAGTAATATTCCATTGTGTATATATACCACAGTTTCTTTATCCATTCATCTATTGAAGGGTATCTAGGTTGGTTCCACAATCTAGCTATTGCAAATTGAGCAGCTATGAACATTGATGTGGCTGCATCACTGTAGTAATCTGATTTTAAGTCCTTTGGGTATAGGCCAAGGAGTGGGAGAGCTGGGTCAAATGGTGGATCCATTCCAAGTTTTCTAAGGAATCTCCATACTGTTTTCCAGAATGGCTGCACCAACTTGCAATCCCACTAGCAATGTATGAGTGTACCCTTTTCCCCACTTCCTCGCCAACACCTGTTGTTGCCTGTATTCTTAGTAAAAGACATTCTAATTGGGGTAAGATGAAATCTTAAGGTGGTTTTGATTTGCATTTCAAAATAGACAGGTAGGTCAATGGTACAGAATAGAGGACACAGAGACAAACCCACATAAATACAGGTATCCCATACTTGACAAAGGAGCCAAAAACATACAATGGAGAAAAGATAGCCTCTTCAACAAATGGTGCTGGGAAAACTGGAAATCCATATGCAGCAAAATGAAACTAAACCCATATCTCTCACCCTGTACAAAACTCAACTCAAAATGGGTCAAGGACCTAGGAATTAGACCAGAGACTCTGCACCTAATAGAAGAGAAAATAGGTCCAAATCTTCATCACGTTGGCCTAGGACCAGATTTCCTTAACATGACTCCCAAAGCACAATAAATAAAACCAAGAATCAATGATTGGGATAGAGTCAAACTTTGTTACTATCTTAAAAGGAAACTTCTTTTCTTTTTTTCTTTCCACATTTTTTATTGGTGCATTTTAGTTGTGCATAATGATGGAATTTGTTGTTACATGTTCATGCGTACACACAATATAACAATATAATTTGGCCAACATAACTCCACAGGACTTTCCCCCTCCCTTCCCTCCTCCTCCCTGGTTCTTTTCCTCTATGAATCTCCCTTTGATTTTCATGAGATCTTCTCCTCCCACCTTTCTTTTTTTTTTTTTCTAGCTTCCACATATGAGAGAAAACATGCAAACTTTGACTTCCGAGTTTGACTTATTTTGCTTAACATAATGGTCTCTAGTTCTATCCATTTTCCTGCAAATGACATGATTTCATTTATCTTTATGGCTAAATAAAGATGGTTGGACACCTAGGCTGGTTCCATTTTTGGCTGTTGTAAATTGTGTTGCTATAAACATGGGTATGCTTGTATCACTGTAGTAGGAAGACTTTAATTTTCAGGATAAATACAAAGGAGTGGTATAATTGGGTCATATGGTGGTTCTATTCCTAGTCTTTTGAGGATCCACCATACTGATTTCCAGAGCAGTTGTACTAATTTATAATCCCACCAACAGTGTAAAAGTGTTCCTTTTACATCCTCTCCAGCATTTATATCGTTTGTATGCTTCGTGACTATTCTGTGTGACCTGAAATCTTAGTGTAGTTTTGATTTGCCTTTCCCTAATGATGTTGTACTTTTCTTCATATTATTTGTTGACCATCTGTATTTCTTTTTTTGAGAATTATCTATTTTATTTGTTTGCACATTTATTAATTAGGTTATTCAGTGTTGTTTTGAGTTCTTTATATATTATAGATATTAATCCCCTGTCAGAACAGTAGCTAGCAAAGATTTTTCTCCCATTCTGTAAGTTTTCTCTTCACATTCAGAATTGTTTCCTTTGCTGTGCAGAACCTTTTTATTTTTTTGCCATCCTATTTATTAACTCTTTATATTATTTCCTGAGTTTTTGGAAGGAGTTCTATTGAGAAAATCATTGTCTGGCCTAAAAGCTGGAGTGTTCTTCCAGTTACATGTTCTTTCAGCAGTTGTATAATTTCTGGTCTAATTCCTAGGTCTTTGATCCATTTTTAGTTTATTTTTGTGCAGAGTGAGAGATAAGGGTCTAGTTTCATTCCTCTACATAGGGATAATCAGCTTTCCCAGCATCGTTTGTTAAAATAGCTGTCTTTTCTCCAATGTACATTTTTGGAACTTTTTTCAAGCATCAGATGACTGTAGATGTCTGGGTCTGTCTCTGTGTCTTCTATTCTGCAGCATTGATCTGTGTGTCTGTTTTATACCAGTACCATGCAGTTTGTCTTAGTATCATTTTGTAGTATAATTGTGATGCCTCCAGCATTGCTGTTTTGGCTTAAAATTGCTTTTACTCTTCTGGGTCTTTTATTCTTTCAAATGTATTTTAGGACTGTTTTTTCTAAGTCTGAAGAATGTCAGTGGTATTTTGGTGGGGATTACAATGGATCTGTATATTGCTTTTGATAGTCTGGTTATATTAACAATATTAATTCTACCTATCCATGAACATTGGAGGTCTTTCCATCATCTTCTGAGGTCTCCTTCAATTTCTTTCTTCAATGTTCTCTAGTGTACATTGCAGAAGTCTTTTACCTCCTTGGTTAGATTTATTTCTAGGTTTTTTGTTTGTTTATTTTTTAAGGCTATTGTGAATGGAATTGATTTCCTGATTCCTTTCTCAACAGATTCATTGTTGGTATTTAGGAAAGCTATGATTTTTATATGTTAATTTTCTAACTTGCTTCTTTGCTGAATTGTTTATCAGTTCCAGCAGCCCTTTGGTGGAGCTTCTCAGATCTTCTAAATAAAGCATCATATGAGCTGCAAACAGTGATAATTTTGAGTTCCTCTGAAGGGAACTTCTTGTTCACAATGTTTCTCTACTTCTCTGAACTCCTTAGAAAATCTTCCTTATTTTCCATCCAAGCTGAGAGCATTATTTGGATTGAAATCTGAGGAACTGGACCCTATTTTTGTGCAAGACTGACACACTCTGGACCACAGACAGAACATTTAGAAATGTTCTGCACTATGAAGCTTTGCGTGCTTCTCAAGGTTCATTTCCCCCTCTTTATTTTCAAAATTCTCCAGCAGAGTTGACTGTGCCCTTCTAACCAGTCAAATGAGGTATCAGGAAATATCTGGAAGGAGAGCTCAAAGGTCCATGATGTCAAGATCATTTGGAAGGAAAAGTGAAATAATATGAGGGCTAGAAATAACAAACATGGTTTATTATTCAGCTTGAGCAATTAATGCTAAAACAGAGGGAAATGATTTGAGTGCTCCCTTTAAACAGAATTTTTCAATGTTGTCATCCTTTTAATATGTGTACCAAGTTCACAGATTCTTAGAACGTGATACACTGGCAGTTTTTAATGAGTCATGGGTTTTGGCTAAAAATCAAATTTCAGGGTGTGGGGGAGTGGCAAGTTGCAAGATGTCTTTGAGTGTTTAAAATAAAAGAGAGAGAGTGTGTCCACTTGGGTAGTCTACAGGAAGGAGCTAAAGGGCACGAGGCCATTCTTAGTTCAGACCTTGACCAGGAGCTTGCTTCCTTCAGCTTCAGTCTGGTAAGCATGAATTACTTATCTAAAGTTTGTAGTAAGAAAAGTATCAATAATGCATGTTGAAAGGAAATGAGCCTTCTTAAGGATGGTTGTGTTTATTAGCATGCATGTAAATTTCTATATTGATTACGCCTCTCCCCCAATGTTTTAAAGAAGAATCATATACTGATGTTTTAAGAAAGAAAGTATCATAAGTGATTCTCTTACTGAAAGTAACAAGGAAAGTATTTTCTTATTGTTCACAGTCCTTCAACTATTCTTAGAGAGACTTTGGTGACTTTGGGGGACAAGTTGAGGCAGGGACCAATTTTTGAGGTTTTGGAGCAGAGTATCAGATGATAACTTGGTTAATTCTCTCTCTCTCTCTCCCTCTCTCTCTCTCTCTCTCTTTCTCTCTGCTTTGTGATGATTATCTCCACATGTGCTGGAGTGTGTATTAACATGTGTGTGCAGAGTTCCACTAACTTGTGCAAATATTTGTAATTTTATATAGTCTTGCACTTCCTAGAGACTATTGGATTTTGTGTGTGTGTGTGTGTGTGTGTGTGTGTTTAAATAAACATTCCTTTTCTTTGTTCTTCATTTAACTTCTTTGAGGACATTCTCATGAGACTGGTAAAATATAATTGTGAGATAGCATGATCATTGATGGGTACATGAAGCAAAGTTCAAAAGGATTAAATGCAATATTGCATGTCTGAAATCTGCCATTTTACATATGTGTACTTAATAACTATGTTGACCCCTTTTTTCTCCTTAGTAGCCTTGAGTAAGTAAAAAATCATGGGTAAATCATTACTTTTCTTGTGGTTCTGTATTATTTATTTTTCAGTAGAGACTTTGGCTACTCTTCCTGACTTTAAGTCTTAAGTAGCACCACCAATGGCCTCATGGAGACCTTCCCCAGCCTGTGCCATTCATTCATCTGGAGCAACCTCTACAATCGGTCACCAACACTTGTCCTGGATTGATAAGCAGAGATTGGGGCTTTGGATCTTGGCAATTCTAACAGTTCACATTCACTTCACAGCAGCTAAGGATAGTAAGTATTGCTTTTCATCTAATGCAAAACAATTAATTCCAAGAACATGTACCTTGTTTTAAATTGCTTGCTTCCAATTGTTCCAGCTGAATTGTACATTAGAAAGCACTTGAAAAACTGTAAATGCTTGACAAGCATTCTTCATGACAAATCTATCAGAAGAAATTCTCCAAAATAAATAAGTCATGATTTTAGATGTACATCAGAATTTAAGTCAATGCCTGCATGTAAGAGGTATTACAAGCATTTGTAGACTGACACATCTCTTTAGGTAGATTTCACTGCTTTTCCCCAGGAACAGTAGGTGAATTTAGTTCCAAATTCACCTTTGATGATCTGTGGTACTCAGCAGAACTTTTCGTTAAAGGATTGAATCATTTACTTATTGTTTCTTAAAATGTCAACATGTGTGACCCATTGTTAAATTCAATTCTAGATAGAAATATTTGGAATTTAAGAATTATGTTATTTCATGATCATGTTTGTATTCTTTATTCCCAGATAAACGATTCTGGGGCCTCGAAAATGAGGCTTTGATTGTGAGATGTCCAAAACAAGGAAGATCCCTTTTCCCTGTGGATTGGTATTACTCCAAAACAAACCAAAGTATTCCTACCCAGAAAAAGAATCGTGTGTTTGCCTCAGGGGAACGTCTTAAGTTTCTCCCAGCCAGCGTGGATGATTCTGGAATTTATACTTGTGTTATCAGAAGGTATTATCCAGGAAGCCAATTTTGTCTTTGAACTTGCTTCCCTTTCATTAGTAGCTGAGAGTCTGTTCCATTCTCACTTGTCTTCCTTCTCTTGTGAAACAGCTGAATTTATAAAGTGATTTGGATAAAGGAGTAACTCTGGGAACATCATCAGCTTGAGGATTATGAGCCAACTCTTTGGATGTACAATTGTAGGGATTAATTGGTAGCCTAATTAGGAAAAGGACTAGCTTTCTCTGTCACCAAAAGAACCAAGAGCAATTGCTCACTCTTGGCTGGAAGCAAAGAACCAATTGGCACAAAAATAAGTAACCTAAACTTCTGGCACCGTGGAAATCTAGGGTAGGTGAAAAGGGACAATAGCCAGACCCTGAAGTCTTAGAGGTCAGCCAAGGAGGGTTGTGTGAGATTGCAAGGGCTACAGATCACTAGTCCATATATAAATTTTTGCGTTTTGAATTCATGCCCATAGTTTGTACCTACAAAACATTAGATAAGCTACATTCAAAAGTCAGACTGGGTATAGTTACATGCCTCTGTTACCCTGCCAATTTCAAGTTCACCACCTAGCACTAGCTAGCTGTGTAACACCAGCAAGCTGCTTCTCTTCCTGTCAGTTTCCTCCTCTGTAAAATACATGTGATAATACAATCTACCTCAAAGCCTCATTGTGAGAATAAAATGAGGCAAAGTATGAAAATACTTACCACCACAACAACAGGCGCATAGTAAACTTTTAATTAATACTCATGATCGTTGTCATATTGGGATTGTGGCATTACAGCAGATGTAGTGTATGAAGAAAGGGGGGAAAGTTATTTTGGAGCTAAAATAGGTGTTATTTTTTTTCTCAAGGGAAACAAAACCTATCGTGTTGAAACTGTACATTTAAATAATTATTTTTCCCTAAGAAAGGAACCATTAACAATTATTGTTTTACAAAGGAAAACGAAATCAAGCAAAGGCTAGAGTTGACAAATTATTTCCTAATTCTGAGTAACCTTTTTGTTTGTCTGACTTGTTTCAATAGTCCCACCTTGAATAAGACTGGATTTGCAAATGTCACCATATATAAAAAACAGCCAGATTGCAAAATCCCAGATTATTTAATGTATTCAACAGTATCTGGATCAGAAAAAAATTCCAGAATTTTTTGTCCTACAATTGACCTCTACAATTGGACAGCACCTCTGGAGTGGTTTAAGGTAAAAGGAAATTTTTTTGGGGGGGGGGGGCGGGGGGTGAAATACATGAAAATTGATGCAAGTTCAAAATTACTGAAAAGGGAATGGGACTTTTGTTTCAGAATTGTGAAGCTCTTCAGGGATCAAGGTATAGGACACACAAGTCATTTTTGGTCATTGACAATGTAAGGAGTGATGACAGAGGTGATTATACCTGTAAATTTATACACACTGAAAATGGAGTCAATTACAGTGTGACGGCAACCAGATCCTTCATGGTTAAAGGTAAGATCCTAACCTGGACAAATGGGAAGTTTTAGCAAAGATAACATGGGAAGAGTTGTGCTCCTTTGTTTTCCTGCACTTCATCCTTCCTGGTTCTTCCTCCTCCTTCATCCTATCTTTTGCATCCTCTTACTATGACAGAGGGATATTCCTAAACACTAACAAGATTTAAGAAATTCAAGGGAGAGATTATACTCCAAACCCAAAGCCGCATCTACTCTTTCTCTTGTGACTTAATTTTCTAAAAGTAAAGCAATGTGAATGGTAATGTAGTTGACTTTTATTAAATGGCAATGCAATGATCTATATAGGGTATTGGTTCCAGGACCTCCTGAGGTACCAGAATCCTTGGAAGCTGAAGCCCTCATATAGAACAACATGGTATTTGCATAGATCCATGTGTCTCCTCCTTGAATTCAACCCTAGATGATTTACAATACCTGATACAATGTAGATGCTATGTGAAGAGTTGCTGTACTGTCTTGTTTAGGGAATAATGGCAAGAAAAAAAGTCTGTACATATTTAGCAGGGAAGCAAGTCCTCCCTCCCCAAATTTTCAATCCATGGTTTGAATTCGCAGATGTAGAACCTGTAGATATGAATGGTTAACTGTAAGGGGTACAGTTGGATATATAAATATTGTTGGGTGGGTTTTCAATCCTGATTTGCAATGCTTTTGACATAATCAATGACCTCAAGTAGGTCACTTATTTCTAGAAAGTACTTTCTCCAAATATATTTTGAATTTTATAAAAATCCATTTAGGGAAAAGGCTTCACATTACAACTTGTCAGATCTACAAAGAGGCAGGATCTTAGCACAGTTTGGTCTACAGCTGCAGATGAAGTAGCATGTTTCAGGTAGCAGTTTTCTTCGAGAAAAACCATGTTGGAGAAAAGTTTTGGTGTGGATGTTTTCAAAGCTGCACTGCAATAACATAAGGAGTGCCAGACCACTTTTCTATTCTTTCCTTTCCCGGTTTTAACTTCAACCCCGATGGTCATCCTTCATCACATCACCCTGAAATAAATCAGCATGAAGGAGTGCTCCCAAACACTCGCCTGCTTCCCTGTCCCTCAGCCTCAGTGGCCACAGGAGAGAGAACTCCCTAAGAGGAAGAGACTTCTCCCACTAAAGATGGGCCGCAATGGTGGAGAACAAAAGCAGAGACCCGAGTACTGCATGCATCTCTTAGGAGTCTTTCGACATCTTCTCTGTAATTTTATGCTTATTCTGCAGATTCGTGGGGTTTGAACATTTGTTAGGTCACACAATAAATTTAATGGATTGGACCAGCATTTGTTTTAGTGATATTGAAGAGAATAAAAATACCAAAAAGCATTATAATAGTAATAGAAAGTACTTAAACATTTTTTTTAAATTTCATTTGTGTATGTGTGTTGTCAAAGGTTATTGTCAGCAAAGTTTGAGAATGTTTTTTGAAATAAGTTAGAAATGTGAAAATACAAGCTTTATATCAATGATTCATTGCTCTTTTGATTGTTATGTTCTCTTTTTGTTTTTAAGATAAGCAAGGCTTTTCTATGTTTCCGCTAATTACAGCCCCTCCGAACAATGAAACAAAGGAAGTGGAAATCGGTAAGAAAATTGTATGAATGCTGTGTTGACTGAAAAATTTTCCTTATGATCCCTGACCTGAATTCCTCTAGACATAGTCAGCTATTGAGTGAGGGGACCTTAAAGAGTAGGAGAGGACAGTGTGGAAACACTAGCCCCAGGCACCCGCTGAAAATAGGGGCCACCATTGTAGCAATATGCAACACTTTCTTCTGTACTGTGCTCTGGAATTCCTGGAGCCTTCACGGATAGGTCTGTTTTATTGTTGAAACTGTCTACCTCCAGCACAGAAGTAACGAAAGGCATGCGAAAGGCATGCTCCAGTTCGTAGATAATAAGTGATAGAAAAAGAATGAGAATACTGACCTTCTGGTTGTTCCACCTCTGCCTTTCCTGGTTCTCATTAGAGGTGGGCATGATTTGAAGGTCTCAGCATGGGGAATAAGTGTCCTCATGACCTGGTCTCCCCTGCCTCCTGGCCATTAGCCCTGCCCACTCACTGCCTCTCCACATGGCTCTCCGATGAGTGACACTTCCCACATTCTTGTCTTTTTCTTAGTGCGGTGCTGGGGATTGAACCCAGAACCTTGTGCTTGCAAGGTAGGCACTCTATCAACTGAGCTATATCCTCAGCCCCCCACATTCTTCTCTACTGTCACCATATTGTGCCTCAGTTCCTTCTCTCAATACTAAGCTCATATATTGCTTCTGTGTGCTTCCCCCCTTTTTGACAAAGAGCAGGATCCAAGCCTCCTTCATCAACTCTAGTCCAGAACATCATTTTCTTGTGCAATCTTTGATAGATATAGGCTGAGTTTCTCCCTCTGTCCTCCTGTGTCTTTTTGTCAGTTTTTCCATTAGAAATAGCCATATTTTGTGCTTTGATCATTAATTTATACCATCACCATCTCCCAGAGACTCTACGGTTGATTTTTTTCTCTTCGTCGATTTTTTTGTTTTTTTTTTGGAACCAGGGATTGAACTCAGGGACACTCGGCCACTGAGCCACATCCCCAGCCCAATTTTGTATTTTATTTAGAGACAGGGTCTCACTGAGTTGCTTAGGGCCTCGCTAAGTTGCTGAGACTGGCTTTGAACTCGCAATCCTCCTGACTCAGCCTCCCAAGTTGCTTGGATTACAGCGAGTGCCACCACGCCCAGCTGGTCGATTGATTTTTAACATAGCTTCTGATAGGAGCCAAGGGCTCAGGCAGGGATGGTTGAACATCTATGCCCACAAAGCATCTTTCAGTTCTGCATTGAAGAAGTCTCACTACCACTGGGGGTGGAGCAATGGAGAATACTCTTTGTGGATGCTTAAGTCCTGGATGATAGTTGAGTTGGGTAAAAGACCTTTTTTGTTTCCAATGGTAGATTATGGCAAGATGAAGAAAATTCAGGTGTGAGGGGGAAAGATAGAGGAAACAATTAAAAAAAGACCCCTCCAGTTTCTAGTAAGGAGACATCCTACATGATCATGTGAGGCTGTGAAGCCAGACTCATCTGCCCCTTTAGTTTCCTCTGAGGTGAGATGGAGCTGGGCTGAGCTTCCAACTTAGCTGAGAGTGACATGAAGACACTGGAGAGAAGGGAAGAGGCAAAGAGTGTGAAGAAAGGAGCTCTAGAGATGAGGAAGGGAAATGGGGGTAGAATTACAGAGTACATCAGGTGTTCCACCAATATTTTTCACATTAAATGAAATTAAATACTGCATGCAGAATTTAATTTTACTGGAGAATTCCTTTATTTCCTATCTAGGAAAAACAGCAAATATAACTTGCTCTGCTTGCTTTGGAAAAGGCGCTCAGGATTTGGCTGCTGTCTTGTGGCAGATTAACAGAACCAAAGTGAGGGACTTTGGTGAAGCAAGAATTCAAGAGGAAAAAGGGCAAAATCAAAGGTATTTTTATATCCAAGTTAAAGTGTCTCCTTCCCCTCCCTCACTGTTGGCACCTGCAAAGGAAACATTAAAAGTAACTTGAATGGTAGGAATGTACATCATGCACAACCATAGAAATGAAAAGATGTACTCCATTTGTGTACTATGAATGAAAATGAAGTCTGTAAAAAAATTTTAAAAAAGTAACAAGTTGCCTTCTCAGTTTTAGAAATGAGTTGACTTGTCTGAGCATGGTTTTAAGAATTACTGATGTGAAGACAGAGGATTTGTCCTTGCAGTACGACTGTCTGGCCATGAACCTGCATGGAGTGAGAAATCACACCATAAGACTGAGAGGGAAAAAGCCAAGTAAGCAGTGTCTCTGAGGCTTTGGTCACCTCGTCTGGTCTATCAACTGTAAGCTGAAATGAATCACTTTCTTAGACGACAGCCTACTGCAGTTTGGTTCCAGGAGCTCCATCAGGACAATGGAAATGACCCGGGTCCTAGAACACACTTCTCCTGTTCAGAGTGCCCACTCTCTGCAGTCTGGTCTTTTCAGAACATTTCCACATGTTAGGAACCTTCTTTTCTGCTCTCACTTCTCTTCTACCTCCTCCCTTTTCCCTCCTCCTTGCCTCTTCCCCTTCATCCTCCTCCTCCTGCTTCTCTACAGACTCCTCTTCTACCTGTGACTGCTTCCTTGGCCACCCCACCTAGGTGCAGACCACAGAGGGATGCTGATGTGTACAGAGGGATCAAAACAATAATAGAGTGTCTACTAGTCTCTGTGCTTCTGACTGCGACCACACCCAGGTCGCATTAACTCTCCTCAGTGACAAGATGCTCTCGGCAGGGACAGATGACTCCACACCCCACTCCATCCATCCGTCTCTACCTGAAGTGTCATGTAGGCAAATCCCCTCACAAGCATTCAGTTCCTGGACTCTTGTTCTTTGCAGTACCAGGGACGGTCATCTCGTTTATTAGCTGAAGTATTTGACTCCATAGAAAAAGGAAAAAAATATGATTTTTTTTATATAACATCACTCTCTTAAAAGCAGTGTAACTATGTAGAAATTATGCATTATTCGTCAAAAAGAAAAGAAGTTAAACTCTAAAGTTCATACCCATGTGCAGGGTATGGCCTGGATTCATTTGGATGAACACAGTCACCCAGCATCATGAAAAAGGACTCATGGGGAGGGGAAGCAGAAGACCAATTTGATATGGTCATGGTAGGTCTCTGCTTCAAGTGCTGATGAGTTTTCTTGTTCTATCTTTGATTTTAACTCGATTTGTTTTTATATAACAAGGAGTCATGACTCATGAAGAGACTTTAAGTACTGTCCTGCTCAGTAGGACATCAGGTTTATGCCAGTGATGAGTCTGTCACCCCAGGATGGCTGTAGTCCAGGTCGAGATGTCCCAGGGTGGCAGAGGGTTTGTGGATCCTGCGGGAGGCGGGAAGCCACACACCACTCCCCTCCTTGCACGACCTTTGTGTCCTCTCTGTGCTTTGCTTATGTTACAATTATAATTCATACAGTTATGAATACTCTCTGATTAATTATTACTTATTGGGATAATGTTCATGTTACCTTTTTTCTTTGTGTGTGTGATTTTGTAGTTTCTTGTTTATCTGATTTTGTTCAATTCAATAGTTACACTTTGCTTCAATGACTGTATAAACGAAAATTGTCTCTACTGCTGTTGACTTGTCACAACAAATTCCTTTAGTTTTGAAACTAAGCATTTCTTGAGCTTAAAGGGCAAAAACTTAAAAGCCTATGTCTCCATTAAATACTATGTAATAAATATTTGATGCTCACAATAATAATAGGACACACATACATGCATTGCTTTTTTTTGTCCCGGGTCCTGTCTGATTATTTTAAAATTAAATTTCTCATATACTCTCTCAATAACCCCCAAGGGAGAGAATGTTACTATCATCTAATTTTAAAGATGAGGAAACAAAAGCAAAAAAAAGTCGAATAACTTCCCAAGTACTACAGTTTACTACAGTTGTAGAGCCAAGATTCAAACACAGTGACATTTTCCTATTTATATAGACTTGCAGGAAGTGTTTAGTGTTTATTCATCACCATACCTTTATAAAAAAAAAACATTGCACTTGGGTAGATACTGAACTCCAGTTCTCTTTTATGTCACGAATCAGTTTCTTTCTTCCACCTGAAAGCATCCAACCACCTTGCACAGTACCTCACAACAATCCCTGTAAGAAGTGTCCGTGCTTAGCCTGCATCCTGTTAGGACTTCTAGAACCCCATCTCAACCCCCAGTACTGGGGACTGAACTCAGGGGTTGCTTTACCACTAAGCTACATCCCTTTTTATTTTGAGACAGGATCCTGCTAAGTTGCCCAGGCTGGCCTTAAACTTGTGATCCTTCTCCTTCAGGTAGCTGGAATTACAGGTGTACAATACCATGTTCAGCTTAGACAATCTTTTTGAAATGAGTTCCTTAGAGTTCTGCAGACAGTAAACTGTCAATTTTTAGTTTTTCCCCCAGCTTTGGATCATTTCACCTCGATTATTCTTGATGTCATAGTGCTGGGTGCCCAAAGAGCTGATGAACATACAGAGGGGAGAAATTTCTGAACAAAAAGTCATTTTCAGGGTCAAGTCTGAGAGCCCATCAACTCAGACTTAAACAAACCAAATCTCATTTGATTTGTCTTCCATCTTTAAGCAGGACTCTTTCTAAGACAAGATAGCTAACAATTCTAAGGAAGTAGACATAAAACCACCAGGAATACTATGAAAGATTCCAGTTCTTACGTTCAACTTGTACACATTTGTCACAAGTCCTTGACAATGGAAACTATGTTGCATATGCATTTCAGAATCAAGGAATACTGGGATAAAGTCTAGTGATGGCTAAATAATTTTTGCCATCAGGGGAGGAAGGGGTAGGTGAAGAACCTAGAACCCAGCAATTCAACTTCATCAGATAGGCTTCAGAGACCTGCAGGGCTCTGGCTGCTGCTTTTCTTCCTACACCCCCAACCTATCAGAGCCCATGTGTCCTTCAGACCTATTGATTCATTCTCCTTAGTGTGCCCAACAAACACCAGGCTTGTTCATTCCCCTCTCATCATTACATGAGTTCAAATCCTCATCTTGCACCCCAAGTCCTGTACCAATCTACTCAGAGCACCTGAGATCTCTTGCCACAGAAACCAATCTTCTGACGTCAGATTAATCTTTGTGAAAAGTCCTTACATGGTTGATGGCTCATATGACCTTCAGAACAGGGCTGGTGGGTTGGCTGGGGTTTCAAGTCTGGTCAAATCTATCCCTAACCCATCTTTGTAATCATCTTTCACTAAATCACAAAACTGGGTTATTCCAGTTCCTAAGAAAACAGACCCCCATCTCTGCACTTTGTCTCGTAGCATCCTCTCTGGCCAGGAGGGCATTTCCTTTTTTACATCTCTCTGAATCCTACACGTCCTTCAGGAATCTCCTTCAGCAGGAAGACTTCCTTACCCAGTCCAGCACGGAGCAAGCTCTTTTTCAAATGCCTCTGCCACTTACAAGCATGCTTTCTCCCTGCTTAGTTTACATTCAGCTCTTTTGCCTTTGAGAATCCTGGGATGATGATTAGCCTGGTGCTTTGTACAGAGTTGGGGTTCAATTAACATTGATTTATTGAAGTTTAAAGCGGCCATGAAAATTCCAGGGAAGTGTTTTTGGTTTGAATGTCTTATACTTCCAATGGAGGCCAGCATGCATATATTTATCTGTTTAGTTTGTTTTAATAATACTAACAATTGTTTTTCTCCTCTCCCTATCTTTTGATAGTTGATCATCAAGACATCTACTATGTAGTTGCAGGATGTAGTATCTTGTTAATGCTATTCAATGTCTTGTTGATAATCCTGAAAGTATTCTGGATTGATGTCATTCTGCTCTGGAGAGATATAGCTAGACCTTATAAAACTAGGAATGGTAAGTGGCAAGTTTCAAGTTTTGTTCTTTCAAAAGAAAAAAGGTTTCATAACAACAGATTATCAGTGAATTTTGGGGGAATACTGGGGATTAAACCCCAAAGTGCTTTACCCCTGTGTTGTAAAGTGGAACAGGAGCGGCCTGTGGGGGTAAGGAGGGTGAGTGCGACGGCGCTAATACCACGCAGGAAACTCGGATTCTGAAGACCAGGCTCGGTTTAATGCGGAACAAGCAAGCTTATATAGCAGACATTCACTAATCACAATTACCAACAGCTGTTCACACCCCTGTGCCATGCTCCCGAGCATGCTCGTGCTAGCCTCGTGATTGGCTCGTAATCAGAGCAATTACGGGAAGAGAAAGCGCCTGAGCTCTGTATCCTCAGGCACTCCTACAAGTCCCCCTTTTCTTTTATTTGTGCAGGCATGTGTCCTCTGGCCAGGAGTGACAGCATGCTACCATGGGGTGGCCAACCCTCATGGAGGCAAAAGGGGATTTCGGCTGTGCCTGTCTTAGGTTGTCCCCTCCGGGGATCTTACCCATCATTGACTACCAGCCGTTGGTCACCCTTGCCTAGATTGCACAATGTCGCAATGGCTGTGTCTGTCTTAGATTGTCCCCTCTGGGGCTCTTACCCGTCATTGACTACCAGCCATTATCAGTGATGTTCCAATGGTGACATATTAATGTAAAAAAGGGGGTAGGTCTGGGAGTTTTATTAGTCCTTTTGGTCTTTCTTGCTTGTCTGGAGGCGGCATGCTGGTATGGTCGAGCCTCTAAGCACACAGGGCTTCTGTCTTGCAGGCGGGTGTGCTGGGGCTCCGTGCTCACAAACAGCCACAGATCTGCTCGAACTGCCGATTTGAACGTGTAAGGAAGACTTGCAACATTTTATGAGAGAAAGCAAAAAACATAACCTTTGATGAGAAAAGTCAGCATTTTCAATGAGTTAGAGGACTGGCTGGGAAGAATTCTCTTTTTAGAGCAGGGCCCACAAACAACAAAACCACATTTGAGCAAATCTGGATTGCTTGTTCCCCAGGAGGAACAAGAGTTTGAGCATGATCAAAGGCTCTTTTAATTCATAAGGGGGGCGTTGCCCCATCTAGGGCCGCGCCGTAATCAAGACGGCCGTTTGGATGGTCGTGTCTCCTCATTTGAGCTACTGGTGGGTATGGCTGGGACCCTCTTGGAGTCTTCGAGGGTGTCAAGGGGCCCACTTCCGAGGAACGGTCGGACGTTCTTCGCAGGCAAC